>RJWJ010000375.1:0-75000 GCA_004363605.1 Indri indri | reverse complement strand
ACACACATCTTAGAATAAAGAGGCTGGTGTTTTAGCATTATAAGGTGCTCTGATTAAACCTAAATCTGCGAAATTGATGACATGAGCTTCTGAGACCTCTTCATTCCTTTTTTTTCCCCCCTACATGAAATAATTATGAATACTTCACTCCATGCAATTCAGGTTTATTTTATTTTTTACAGAGATGGGGGATGGCTGGAGAAAGTGCTAGTTCTTTGCTTGTCTATGGTGTGGCTCTAGCAATATCTTAATTAAGTCTAGAGTCAAGATGAAATATGTGTCCCAAGTATATTTCTAATCCTTTCAAACTTGCAGGTTTGATGTGTGATCCTGGGCCCACTCTTTAGAATGGTGTCTATTACGTCAATAAATCTTCTGAGACGTGGCCGCCAGGGCTTTGACATCTTTGATGAAACGAAGAACTTGCTCTCTGAGGGGCTGAGGGCTGGGGACACCGTCTCAGAAGGGTTTCGCCTTATTCTCTGGGGGAGACCCCTTTCTGCACAATCTACTCTACATAAATGTTCTGTTCATTCATGTCTCCTTCCCTTAACCGTCCCAGCTCAACCTCGCACGCTCACCTCTCAGCCCGTCCAGGCTACAGCCACCTGCTGAGGTCTACCTTGAGATCCACTCTTTCCTGAATTCAACTCATTCCCTTCTTTCCCTGAACTCGCCAATGATGCCAACCATCTGATGCTAAATCAGATCACTTCAGCACTGCTGTGCCTTGATCCGTTCATGCCAAACACATCCACGGAACCCATTCTCTGTGGGAGGTGCCATCTGGGTTAGAGCAATCAAGGCAGATGGCAGGTAAGACCCTGCTCTTAGGACGTTACACTCAGGAGCATGACAGGCATACGCAGCCAGGCACCCGCCTAGTCTCAGGCTGTGAAATGTTCGCAGAGGGAGCAAGACGGGAAGATTGGTGGTGGAGAGTTTGTGGGGAAGACCAGGTTGACTCTGGAGAGGATGGGTTGGCTCCAAGGCTACGACCTAGGATGGAGAAGGAGGAAACATTCCAGGTGGTTCATGGTGCTGTCTGCAGTCCACGAGTGAGTTTGTCTAAGCTTCCCACCTCCTAGAGGAAGAGGCTGAGGCTCCTTAGAGGGCACATGGGCTACACCCACCTCCAAGGCCCCTTGGATGCTGGCATTGGGCTGAACACCCAGGTGCTGCCTGACAGATACTTCTGAGCTCACCTGAGGGACAGGGAGCCCAGACTCTTCCACTCCTTAACGGGAACGAAGACAAGAGCTGTGTGGATGACGGCACAGGCTTAGCGAGAAGATCCCACTCCCAGGAGTGGCTATGTTTCTTAGACTTCGTGTCACCGGTACTTCACAAGTTGAAATGCAAAACCACGCAGGTTCTTCACCATCTATTTGGAATGAAGGAAACCTCTAAGCTCCTCTTCTGCCATGAGTTTTTCCATCTTTCCCTCCTTGTTCTTCTAGAACATCTCTGGTGGCCCAGCCGCAAGGCCCACCTCTGATACAGGGTGAGGCCAACACATCAGGGTTGTGGTGTGACGATCTGGGGCTACGTCCTGTTCTTCCCGTAAGACCCACCTCCCCAGGAGATCTTTCCTGATTCCGGCTTGTGTTGCAGGTTCAACTCCGCTGCAGCCCCAGTGAGTGGCTCATCTGAAACTCCCACCAAACTGCAATTACAGATGGTGACAAGCCACCAAAAGATTGTCCCTCCTGGGGCTGCTGCCTTCTCTCCCGGCAGCCTGTGGGGACTGTGGCTCAGATGCTGTGATGTAGATCTTCCCAGACTCAGTGGGGCACCAGCCCCACCCCAAGCTCTTTGACATCATCACTGCAGCATGGCTGATCCACCCCAATATCCGAGTACCAGCGTCTGCATCACCGCGCCTCAGGGCTATTTGTTCCAGAAACATCGAAGACCACTCTGCCTGTACACAGCAGGTGGAAAGCGCTAGGGAATGAACACCCCACACAGCAGCCCTCGACCAGTGCCTGCTGACAGCTGCACGGAGCCAGACCGGCTCCCTCGTGCACCCAGGTGGGATTTCCCAGATTCTCCCATGGCGCCAGGCTCCACAGGGACAGCTGTCTCCACCCGTGGCTGGATAGACTTTCTCTGCTGCTTCCTACCAGTCCTTCCCATAGTTGGATCCTCGATCGGGGTCAGCTTCTGGGGCGACCCAAACCAAGGCTGATGCATTCACGAAGGCATCAGCTGGGCACCCGGTGGGCATGTTGCTGGGCTCCCTGCCCCCGCTCCCACTGACCACGCAGGAACTCAGATCTGCTTGCCCTCACCTGTGCCCTGTGCTGGTCCCCTTCCACCCTGGGAGAAAGAAGCCTCCAAAGGGAGGTTCTGGTAGTGATGTCTGGGAGGGTTCGGCGGGAGTCAGGAAAGTCAAACAGCATGAGCAAAATCTCAGAGGTGGGAACATTGTAGGGCTGCATGGAGAACCACGAGCAGTTGGTCTGGCCAGGGCAGAGGAAGGATTTATGGAGGGGAGAACCGGGAGATAAAGTGGGAGAGGAACGTTAGGGAGACGCCAGAGGTTGCCGTGCCCTGCTCAGTGCTCCGGGAGGGATTTGGGGCAGGTGCAAAGCATGTATCAAGGCGCCGATCTACGGAGCTAAACTGAAATAAGCCCTCCTCAGTCTGGCTTAGGACTTGAGCCATTCAGAGGCTTAGGGGACGAAAGCAGGAAAAAATGAAAAGATAAGAAATGAGCTCAACCTGTCAACTGTGATGATAACAGTGATCACAATGTTGATAAATGCTTCAGTAGAAATATGGAATTTGGAAGGAAAATAAAACGAAGACAGCATGGACTGTTTACGCCGGCAGCGACGCTGGCAAGCAGAGAGCCTCAACTCGCAGACGGGCCATCCCCAGACACCCCACGCCCTGGGGTTCCCACAAATCTGGGTTCAAGCGCTCACTTTGCAGGACCGGACCCCAAACCACAGTGTTCGTCCATCGTGTTTCAGAGTCTCCCATCCTGAGACCAATGGGAAGCCAAGGCTCTGAATCCGCTCCAGGGGTTTTGGGAGAGCAAGGAAGACAGTCTGGGAGAGAAGTCGGGGCAGAGGCGATTGTTTGCTCGCAGGCTCTCTCCCACGCACCTCCTTGGCCTGCTTTCCTGGAGGCTGCATGAAAGAAGGCTCAGACTGCCTGAAACGTGGCCCTCCGTGGGCCTCCGGGCACCCGGCAGTAACTTCTGGGAGTGGCCATCCCAGTGTCCTGGACGCAGATCGGTGCTGGGCGAAACACATTCGAGCTTTTTATCAAAGTGTGATATGCCTATGGAAACGTGTACAAATCATACGGATATAGCTGAATACTTTTTCGCAAACCAAACACACCCATGAAATGAGCGCACAAATAATGAAACATTATCAGCGCCCCCAGGACTCGTTCTCAGCCAGTAGGCTGACTTCTGTATCAGTTATCTACTGCTTAGAACAAAAGCATGTGTTTATTACAGCTCACGGTTTCTATGGGTTAGGAGTTCGCGAGCAGCCTGGCTGGGTGGTTCTGACTTGGTTTTTTTTTTTTTTTTTTTTTAAATAATGAACAGAAATTTATTGGCTCACGGTTCTGGGGGCTGGGAAGTGCACTATCAAGGTGCCCGCACCTGGTGAGGGCCTTGTTGCTACATCACCCCATGGCAGAAGGTGGAAAGGCCAGAGGGCTGAGCCCGTCTTTTCATCATAGTTCAAATCCCACCCATGGGGGGGGTGGAGCTCTCATGGCACCTAATCACCCCTTAAGTGCTCCACCTCTTAGTACTGTTACTATGGCAACTAAATTTCTTGATAAATAGATATATGTACATATATAACTATATACATAATTATATCAGAATATTATGGCGGTACAAAGGTTTTGGTTAGTTGAAATGTCAACCAGGTTACAATATCTGAAGACTTGACCAGGGTGGAGAACCTGGTCCCAGGATGGCCCATCACAGAGCGGGGTCTTTGTTGCTGTTTACGGGAAGCCTTCGCTTCCTCCCACGCTGGCCCCCAAGACAGGCTGCTGGAGTTTCCTCACAAGATGGCAGCCAGCTTCCTACAGAGAGCCGGGGAAAGTCACAGGGCATCACTTCCATGACACCCTCTTTGTCACTAAGTCCAGCCCATATTCTGGGGGAGGTAATCGGTTTCCATATTCCAAAGGGAGGAATGTCAAAAACTTTGCAGAAATATTTTAAAACCACTACAACGTATAACACTTTAGATTGGTTTCCGCTGTCTTTAATTTAGATACAGGTGATCACATGGTATCTCATCCAGCATGTATGTACAGGTGATCACATGGCATCTCATACAGCACGTATATGCTCCTCTGTGTCTGGCCTCTGTCGTTAACGTGTTGGTGAAATTCGCTCACGCCGTTGCATATCATTGGAGTTCATTCACTTTCATTGCCTGTGAGATCCCATCGTATCAATATACCATAAACCATGCTTCTACTCAACGGTAGCTAGATGTGGACTATCAGGAGCGATGTTGCTATGAAGGATTTCTGTTGGGTTGCTTCATGGTCTAAGGCTAGCTCGTCATTTCTGTCCCATAGGAATTGTTACACGATGGCCTCCTCCACAAGGATGGTCAGGAAACGTGTTACTCCCCAGAGAAGCGTTCTCATCCTATACTGGCCAAAGTTGAGCCTTGGTATGAGAATTCATGGCCACTTTGTGATTTGGGCAATATTTTCTTCTTTTTCTTTTCCCCCTTTTCTTCCAGAAAACACCAAGAGGTTAATTAGTATTAGTCCCAGCGTGAGGCTTAGACAATCCGCCCCGTTTTGCACGCGTATCTTTTAAGAAGCTGAAGCGAACCCCAGGGCATCGGAAGCCGGTACTCTTCTCTGGCTTGTCCTGTTGTTGCAGAAGAGGCCTGGAGGGGAGATGGGCAAATGAGTGTGCTCATGGGTGAACCATCCGGGGGAGACAGGGTCTCAGGACACACAGGTGTGAGGTTGCCTAGCAATGTTGCAGGGCCCTGGACAACGGCCCTCGGAGAGCATCGCCAACAAGGCTATGAAGGGCACCCCTCCCTGGAGGACGTCATTCAACATGGATAGTGAGAAGCAGGTGGTCTTGACTCCCACGAAGCCCCGGGTGGAGGAGGAGAGGACGTGGGGCACCAGGAACAACTCGGGCTGCTCTTTCTGTCTTCTAGAAAACTGCTCCGTGGACTCGCACTCTCTAGCCCTAACCACTCTACTCTCTGCCCTCCCACTTACATTCCTCTGACCCCCAGACTGGACACAGAGCAGACGCTGCCCTGACCTTACCTGGGCTGCGTGCTCTGGCCCAGCTCCCACCTGTTGGAGCCCGGACGTCGGTGTCTGACAGATTTCTCGGGGCCCCGGAGCCAGGATGAAAGCGTGGGAGTCAGTGCCCCGACTCTCCGCCCACGACGGCCTTCACCCCCACAGCCATGCTGGGTCAGTCTTAACATTTAAGCTCTAATTATGCCTCATTTGTCCTTCATCCTTCTAGGCTGACCAATGTCCGAGGTAGAAGCCAAAGTGTGGTGCCCCTGGCTTGCTTCTGGGGGAACCCGGGGGGGAGGGAAGGTAGCAGGTGCCATTGTAGCATCACTGGCCACTGCTCGGGAAGGGCTCGGAGGACAGGGCTGGCCGGGGTGTGCTGGTTTCTCCGCAGTGCCCCCAGCTAAGCATCCTCCAGTGGATTTGCACGGCGATGATGAGACCGATGACGATGACCTCTTATTGGTCACTTTGGGTGGCCACGTTTGGTGCTCAGCATTTCCTATGTAGTATCTCAGGTAACCCCCACAGCCTGCGGCTCCACCGTCGGTTCTGTCGTAATGAATCTGTTCCCTGTCGGGGGGGGCACTGACGTAGGAGACAGCTCCATCCAGAATCCTGTCTTCCTGACGACGCCGAGGGCTGTGTCTCGGCGCGGCAGCGGCAAGGACTCCGTCGAACTCTCTAGACGCACTCTACAACGCTCTCCCGTGATTCCTTGGGACGTGTTCCACGAAGGTCATCCCTCTGCACTCACCCGAGCCTGGCTTCTTTCAGCGTGTGTGCTTTTCAAAACTGCTGTCAATCCTCCACTTCCTGAATCTTTAATTACCTAGTCGACTGTCTGTTTAGGTGGAGGGAAACCCAAATCGCTTGGGATCCTGCCCACTTCTCTGCGAGTCAAGTCAGTAAACGGTCACTGCAGCCCTGCTGGCTGGCCTGACACATGGGCCCACATGGCAGGGCCGCAGAGGAGGTGGCAGGCTGGGTCTTGCTCTCAGGAGACAGGCACGTGTCCTCTCTTGGCCACCAGACAGGGAGGGGCACGTCTGCTGACAGCTCTGTCCTCCCAGTCTAAGGGGGAGGCGAGTGTCCCCAAGCCTGACTGCAGTGCCGCAAGAGAGCTACTCCAACCATGGCCCCTTCCCTGGAAGACGGAGATATGGACGCCACATGGATAAAGCTATAGGTACCTGCTCCAGGGCACGTGTGTCAAGAGTACAGCTTCTCGCCTGAAGCACCCTAGGTGCGAAGGCCCGAATTCTGCCTGACAAACAGCAAGACCAGCTGGGTGATCACAAGCACTGGCTCCTTCCGAGGTTGAGGGGTTCCAAAGCCTTTTGCTCAGAGGGTTGGACCTGGGAGAATTCCAAAGAAGCAACCAGAGCTTCTCTGAACATGGATGGGAGATGGGAGGTCAGTTCAGCGTCCCAGAAATTAGAGAATCCAAAGAGAGATGGGCGTGGTGAGTCCTCAAATAATTAAACACAGAATTACTGTAGGATCCACAATTCCACTTCTGGGTATGTACACCCAATAATTGAAAGCAGAGACTTGCACCGATATTTCATTGACACACCCACGTTCATGGCAGCGTCATTCGCAAGAGCCAAAAGGTGGAAACAACCCAGCAGTCCATTAATGTCTTAATGGAGAAGCAAAACGTGGGATATATAAAAATGGAATTTATTCGGTCTTAAAAAGGAAGGAAATTCCGACACCTGCCGCAACGTGGATGAACCTTAAAGATGTTACCCTAAGTGAAATAAGCCAATTACAAAAGGATACATTATATGGTTCCACTTACACGAGGTGCCTAGAGTAGTCAAATTCCTAGAGAGAGAAAGTTATTAATAGAAAGGTGCTTGCCAGGGACTTTGGGGAGAAGGAAATGGGGAGTTATTGTTTGGTGGGTGTGGAGTTTATTTGGGAAGATGAAAATGTTTTAGAGTTGGAAGGTGGTGTTGGTTGCACAACAATGTGAGTGTATTTAGTGCAACTGAATCGTACACTTAAAAAGGTTAAAACGGCGAATTTTATGTTATGTGTCTCTTACCACAATTTATAAAAAAAGAAAGAAAGGAAGAGGTATGGGCTTCCTGGGTCCTGTCACCAGAGACACTGAAGCAGAAGCTGCCTGGTGGCCCTGGGCCCGGGTCCAGCCACGGGGCTCAGGCCTCAGATGAGGCTCATCCCACCCAAGAGTTACAGTAGTGGAGCGGAAGGTGTGCTCTGCGGTCAGACAAAATGGATTAGTGTCCCAGCCGGGCGTCCTAGTTAGCTGTGTGATTTGGGCAAGTGGCCTAAACCGCCTTCCTTATCTGTAAAACTGACGTTCCAGTGGCCACCGGGCGAGTGCGACGTGCCCAGGAAGAAAACCCACATGGAACCCAACAAAAAACACATCGGGGCAACAGGTCTGCACTGATCGTAGGCAGAAAAAGAATTACAAACGACCCCGAAACCAATGGAAAGATGTGCAAAATCACTCATAGCAGGAGATTACAAATCACAACTACAGTGAGGTACCAGTTTTGACCTGTCAGATTGGAGCATCCGACGGTTTGAGAACACAGGCTGCTGGAGGGGTGATGGTGGAATAGTTAGCTGCGTGTGTTGCTGGCTCAAAGTAAAATATTGCCGCCTCTATTTGGCAATGTTTATAAATACAAAAAAAATCAGCATTTCCTGGTGACCTAGCATTCTCATTTCTGGGAAATTATCCTACAGATACACTTGCCTACATGCAAAATGACATACTATCATGCGAGGTTTGTTAGAGTAGAACAATTTGCAATAGTGAAAACTTCCAACAATTCAATATCCATTCGTAAAGTTCTGATTAAATAAACTGAGTCATATCCACACGAAAGGAACAGTATGCGGGTGGGAACAGGAAGGAAGCTAATATTACTAAGTGACAAAAGGCAACACAGAAACCATGTGCACAGTAAGCTACATTTTCTGGTAATAGAGGCAAGAGGGTCAATGAGATATAGCTACACTTGCTTCTTTTTGCCTAAAGAAACACTGAGAGATAAACAAGAAACTAATAAAATAATTTCCTTTAGGTGAAGGGGCTAGGGTGAGACTGAGATATCTCTAGTATACTTTTTTACATAATTTTAATTTTTAGACCATGCTAATGCATTACTTGCTTAAACTTTAATTTAAAAAGTAAGACAATAAAAAAGTCTTAAAAAAAAAATCTATGAAACCTTACCGGAGACATAAGAGAAATCTTAATGAATAAATTGATGTAATATGTTCCTATAAGGAAAGGCTCTGAAGATATCAATTCTTTCCAAATTAAGTAGTTTAATACATTTATAATCAACAGCTCAACATACAGAATCTGACAAAATTATTGTAATATTTATATGGAAAATAAAATGCTCTAAAATTTTTCAGGAGAGTTTTGGAAAAGAATAATGAAGGGGTTATGTTATCAAGACACACCATTAAAATATAGTAATTAAAGTGTATTTTAAATGTATTAATTATATTTAATTTCCCATTTAATAATGAGAAAAAACAAACATATCATTGGAAAAGAATGGCTGGACTAGAAACAGACCCACGTGTGTATGAAAATTTACCGAATTATAAAACTAAAACAAGATCCTTATTTCACTACATTATTACAGCCATTAGAAATATACCCACTGAAAAACAAAACTTTAAAAATACAAAAATAAAATATAGAATAATTTTTGTGGGCTCAAGTAAGAAAGACTTGCCAAATCAGGAGAGAAAATCTAGAAATGACAAACAAAAAGGATAACCATATTTTCCTAGAAGTTTAAAAATACCACAAAAAAGTAATTTCAATGTACAGGTAACAAACAGAAATTAAACATGAAAAATAATACGTGCGACGGTGTTAAATTTTTACATCCCACAAATAAATCTAGGTTTGTAAGGTATGTAGGCCTCTGTGCAAAACATAAAATATCATCACTTATCATAATTATTTAATAATTAAGTAATAAATTATTATTGCTGAGATTTAAATGAATGGAGCTGTCTCTTGTTCTTGGGTTGGATTTTCGCTTTGCCGATTCTCCTCCAATGATCTATGCATTAACACAATCCCAATGAAAACATCAGGATCTTTTCTTGGAGGAAATTGACAAGCTGACTTAAATTTTAATGACACTATTAGGGCTAAGAATAGCCAAGATACTCCTTATGAATAAAAAAACGGAAGGACTTACTCTGTTGGTCATTTAAAGTTATTCCGAAGCTACGGCAATTCGGACTGCAGTCTTGCTGCAGGAAAGCCGTTAGAGAGAGTCATTAGACGCTTGGTCTGTGACAAAGGGCACAGGGAAATGGGAAGACGATGTCCTCCCAATAAATACCATTGGGCCAACGGATAATTATACGTGGTGCAAAGTAACTTGACACCCTCCCTCACATCAGCCTGTCCAGATGCAAAAATCAACTCCAGGTAGATGGTTCGTCTAAACGTAGAAGCAAAAACGATCAGACTTCTAAGGAAAACATTGGCAAATACTCTTATACCCTTAGGGCAGAAAAGACTTCTTAAATGACATCACAAGTACTGCCATAAAAGAAGATTGACGGATTGCACTGCATTAAAACAAAAAGCTTTTGTTCATCTAAAGGCTTTATAAAGAGGCAGAGATGATTCAGGGTGTGAGACTGTATTTGCAACATAAATAACCAATAAACAACTTCTTCCCGGAATATATAGTTCCTGAAAATCAATACTAAATAACACGCAACTGTGCCAGTTATTAATTTATTGCCCCGAGCTCCAAATGCACCCTGTTTTCCCCTACTTTGTGGCACTGGAGCTGGAATCTGCACCCCAATTTCTGCTTTGCTCTGTGTCAGGCCAAAGGGGGTAATACTGAAGGAGGCTGCAAGCTCGGAGGAGGGAAGAGGATCTTTTTCTCTCCAGGCTTCCGCGCGGGGTGCGACGGCTGCGGGGAGGTGGGCTTCCAAAGCACCTCTGCAGCTGTACAAGGCTCTGGGGCAGCCCCAGAACCCAAGTTTCTTCCTTGTTCCCCTTCCCCTCTGCCCTGGGGGCGGGAGCTTTCTGCAGTCACAACCCAAATGTACCTTAGAGTTCTCTTTTATCCCGTTCAGTGTCTGTCTCCTAACTGGCCCCTGGCTGATACAACCACCCAGTAGAAAAATGAGATGGACTCAGATGGGCACTTCTAACAGAGGACGTCCAAAGGCCAAACACACACGAAAAAGGGCTCAGCTTCATTACGCATCTGAGAAACACCTGTCTGCACCCATCAGAGTGGTTAAAGCTAGAAAGAGTCACAGTACTAAGTGTCGGTGAGGGTGCGGGGCAACCAAAACCCTTACGCTGCTGAGAGATCCCTGAATGGATACGACTGCTTTGAAAAACTGGCATTATCTGTACTCTTTGACCCAGCGGGTTCACTCTTTGGCAAACACCCAACGGAAATGCATGTGATTATACGCTGAACGACACGCACAAGAATGTTCACAGCAGTGTTGGTAATACACTACTAAAAAAGAAATGTAAAATGAAATGTCTGTACATGAGAAGAAAAGCAAGTATATCCGTGCAATGGAATGCTATGTGGCTGGTAAAAAAAAAAATAATGGGCTCTGTGTGCCTTAGTAGAAAGCCTATGGTGTCAATAACTCACACAAGCAGCTTTCAGATCGGTGCATTGGAAACTATGGCATTAGCGTACGAGAATTAAAGATAGGGTATGTTTTATGACTTTTATTCTATAGGCTTATTACTACGTGAATACCTTAGTAGGATGTTTTTAAAATGACACAAGTAAAGCATTAATAAACAAAAATATGTACTTACATCGACCCCTCTCCCTGTGAGGCCTGCTAGGAGGCGGGATTTTGTTACTTTCCGATGCTCTGGCAGCAGAGTTGCTCTGCTGGAGGTGACCCCTTCCCTACCCCGGCCCCGTGCACTGGAAACCCACAGGATTGTGTAGCAAGGAGAGGGCTTGGAGAACAGGGATTCCTGTTTAAGCAAGAAAGGCCTTGGGATTTCTTTGAGCTTGTTTATTCTTGGTCTACTCCATGGTCTGGAATACCCGCTTGGACCTTCCTCATCTGCTGAGGGATGGTGGGGTATCCGCCTTCCCGGACAAAGGTGGATGCGGACCCGTGGGAATAAAACGTGTAATTTACGTGCGATTTTAACTGTTCCAATAGCCACGTTAGAAAAAAGCAAAAAGAAAGAGAGGAAATTAATTTTAATAATATGGTTTGTTTAACCCAATGTATCGAAACTATTATTATCTCAACACATAATCCATACAGAAGTATTAATGAGATTTGCTCTATTTTTCTGTAAAGTCCTCAAAATCCAGTGTGCACTTCACACTTACGCTGTCTCAATTCGACGCTGCATTTTTCTTGACTTGACCTGTATTTAGATTTCACAAAATTCCCAGCTGAAAAAGTAAACCCAATACGTAAGTTATTCCAAACCTATCTACGCATACGAGTTTTTCAAGAACTGAATCAAGCATCAGGTTTTTAAAATTTGAGTTTAAATGAAATAAAATGGAGCGAAGTTAAAAATCCACTTTATCGGTCCCCGAGCCATATTTCAAGCGCTCAGAAGCCATGTGCGGCCGGTGGCTTTGTAGTGTAGGCCAGTCCCTCCCCGTGGCTTGGGAGGTGGGTCTGGCCATTCTCAGGGGGCCTCTGGCAGAGCCAGCTGGGCGCCCTTGGCTGTGTGCTGGGCCCAGCTCATCTGCATCCCAAACACTGGAAGCTCCAGGCGCTGGGACGACTTGGCAAGGGCCGGAGCCCCGCCAGCTTCCAGGGCTGCAGCTGGTCTTGCCTATCTCAGACACCTAGCTGCGTGGCATTTACTCAGTGGCCTTGGCACCAGCCTGTAGAGCTGGTGAGGACCAATGGGGGTTCCTGTGGCTGTCAGGGCCTCCACTGAGGGCCTGCATTCCTGGGGGATGAGCCTGACCTTGGGATGAGCCCAGCAGGATGACCTAAGCTGAGATTTCACAACGTGTCGGGAGCGGGGAACTCTCTGTGGCCTGGGCTGGGCCTCAGCTCCTGCTGCTGGCCTGCTGGCTGTGGGGGAAACTGAGGCAGTCCACAGCCCCACCTTGCACTGAGATCTCTTCGCTGAAACGGGCCATAGGGCCTCGATATCGTCAAACTCCCAGGATACTCGTATCGGTGGCAAAAAGTTGTGTTTTCTCTGAAAACTGATGGGCTGCTTTTCCCCATCTTGAGAAGTTTCTATTTTTTCCCTTCTTTCTTAAATCAGGGATGAAGCTTCTGTTCAAAACCAGTCTTGAGAACTGTGCAGAAGCCTCCCTCTCTTTGCGCTCCGGGCTGGGAAGACCACATGGTTCCATCAATAATTCTGGATTTCCATTTTGGTGAAATTGAAGTCTCAAGGATTAGTTCATCTCTTCCACATGCCAACTGCGTGCCAGGGATGGAACCAAAGCAAAGGCACGGTCCCCGCTGCGGGGTCCCCCAGTATGGGGAGGGAGGAAGCCGGGGAGGCTTCTTCCTGCTGGAAACAGTGGCTCACAGCCCTGACGGAGCAGCACAGCCCCCTGGGAAGTTTTAGAAAAGCAGCAATGCCCAGGACCCACCCCAGAAATGCTGATTTAATTGGTCTAGGGTCCGGCATTGGCACTGGGATTGTAAAGGCTCCCCGGGGATCCTCACGTGCCGTCTGGGTGAGAATGACAGTTTTAAATCGAGTCAATGACCTTAGGGACCATCGACGGTGTCCCAGGAATTCTAATGGCATCCCAGGACTTCTGTGCACAATCCAGCACCCAGAGTGGTCCCCGAAGTGTAAATGAGGTCCTGGCCTTCCGCTCTTCAACGCTCTTCCGTGGCTTCCCCGCTTCTCTTTCAGTAATGACCAAAGCCCTTGTATAATAGGTCCTGTAGACGGGCTCCCCGAAACCTCTCTGACCCCTTTTCCAAGCCCTTCCACCCACTAGCTCCCTCGGCTCCTGCCACCCCCGCCTCCTACCTGTTCCTTGAATAACCCGGGCTCAGGCCTGACTTGGAGCATTGGACTGCTCGTCCCGCTGCTCTGGACTGTCCTCACCAAGAGCCATGTGCCCAAGTCTCTCCGTCCTCCACACCTTTGCTCACCTGTTCTCTTCTCAACGGGGCTTCCTCTGACCCTCTCCCAGCCCTGCGGTCCCTTTATGGAGCTGCCCATTTTCCCATGGCCCTTGTCACCTTCTGACATCCTACATGATGCACCTATTAACAGTGTCTGTTAATTATTACCCGTCTCTCTCACCCACTCTGTTCGCCGATGTCCTCCCTGGTGCTTAGGACGTGCCGACGAGATGGGTGTTCTGTAAATATTTATTATATACGTGAAAATCTGCAGAGCCCTAATGAAGACAGACTCCCGGGTAAATGAAGGGGGTGGTCTTCGGTGTTTAACGTCCCCCATCCGGATTCCCACTAAATGACGAAAGGACTATAGTAAGAGTGACAAGACAACACCTTCGCTAGAAAACAGGGGAGGTGGGCACCGTGGATAGGTCAGAAACTGCAAGGAGTTACCGCTAAAAATAGTAGGGAGATGACAGGTCAAAAATGAGAAAAGGACCCGAAAGGACAACATCCCTGCTTTTCTGAGAAAGCAGCAGGTGTCGTGGGAGTAGAGAGGATCAGGACAGATCCGTTTACACAGCCGCATTTTGCACAGTGAGGACAGAGCTGCGGGCAGGTGGTGAGTCTGACGTGAGTCCTTTGTCTTTAGTTATTACGGAGCAACGCCCCGGGAGGTAGCCGCTGCGGGAGGTTCGTGGGTGAGTAGCGCGGCGCCCCTTCAAATCCTGGGGATACCTTCCGGACCCCCAGTGCACGCCCGAAACCACAGACAGAACCAAATCCTACACATACTGTGCTTTTCGTGCACATACATACTTATGATAATTCTTAATATATAATTTAGGCACAAGAGATGAACAACAATAACTAATACAAAACAGATAATTAAAATAAGGCTACTTGAATGCAAGCATTGTGATCCCATGACGGTGGGTCTGATAACCGAGACGGCTGCTAAGTGACCAATAGGTGGGTCGCTGCCACAGTGTGGACACACTGCAAAAAGGGATAATTCACATCCTGGACAGGACCGAGAGGGACGGTATGAGATTTTGTCATGCAACTCAGTACCCCACGCCGTTTAAAACGTATGAATTGTTTGTTTCTGGAATTTTCCATGTAATATTTTCAGACAGTGGTTGACCGTGGGTAACTGAAAACCGCTGTATAGCAGCAGCAAATACAAAAACGCCAGGTGTCGAAGGCTCCCCAAAGTAACCGTGGCCTCGCCAAGGCTGTGAACTGTGGGGCCAGGAAGCAGGGACATTCCGCATTGGGGGTGCAGGCAGATCCAAAGGAAAACCCCAAATGGGAAGCTAATCCCTAGTGTTTGGCTTAAGCAAACACAGAGAGGGAACTGCAGCACGTAGAAATTCCCTGCTCTGATGGTCTCCCGGGATGCCTCCGACCCCTCTCCCGTTGCTTTATGACTTCACTGGTTTGTAAACTTATGTCAACCCATCTTTCAGTTTCAGACCTGAACACACCCAGGTGGACGGGGAGAGATCTGGGGAGAATCTGCTCACACCGTTTGGGGCATTTACCTAGTTCGGTAGACTTCTTCTTCTTTTAGCTTGAATAATGCGACCAAAAAAAGGTACCTATGAAAAGACTCTGCATTATTTAAGCAAAAGAATATGGCAGTTATAACACACTTAAAATACACTGCATTATTTACCATGTGCTTCCAGTTAAATTCAGAAAAAATAAACTTTGTAAAACGGAGTGAAAGATATGGACGTGAGCAGAATGAAGGGAAATGGAGGTTCCTGAATTGCTAAGATTCTGTAAAGAGACAACTAGAATCGTGGCGCAGGTGAAGACGACATTATGGATGTCAGATTGCAAACGTTACAACAAAAAAATCAAGCCAGTGACACAGAGGACTAACGAAATGAGCTCTAACAAGGCAGAACTTTCTTTTCAGGCTGTGACAGACATTCTGAGAGTCAGACTAACAGACGTGACATGAAGGAGACAAAACAAACATCTAAATCGTCTTTGGAACGTCACACATTCAAATATCTGTTCTTCACAGTCCCAGAAAAAAGAGTTGAGATATAGGAAGACACACTGAACAGATAATACATATCATTAATATGCCCACCCAAAAAGACTAAAAAATATATAACTGAATAAATTACCCAGGATGTACTAAAATAAATCTCTTTGGGATGAATAAAAACATTAATCTCATGATTTGTAAGGCTTTACATCTACAAGGTCGTTTACAAGGTTCATGAAAAGTGATCCACTCCTGTACATAACTTTGGTGAAGTGTTTTTATTTGGGAGGGAAAGGAAAACTCCAGAAAGGAGGGAAAAGTCAACTATAACAGAAGAAAAGATCGGTCTGTGTTCTCACGTGTGCTCTGCAGTATTAGGAGGAAAAGAACAGTGGAACAGGATCCGTTCTCCTCACCCATGGGGTGAGCTTGATGTCCAGAGGGAAATCTTTTTGCTAAGAAAGATCTAAAAATGTGGCATAAGCTATAAAGCACAGAATAAGTAAGCCGGGCAGAAGATAAAATCTGAGCATCTTCAAGGAAGGTAGTCAGATCAGGGGCTGCTACATGTCGTTGGCAACCCTAGAAGGTGAATCAGGGAACAACATACCCCACAGAGAAGAAATATCCTTTTATCTTGTCTTTGGCTTTCGATGGAAGGAATAAAAAGAAGAAAGAGTCTACTAATTATTTCTAACACAAATCACTGTATAAGTTTGGGACTGGAATTTATACCGCCAGTGTGGCCTGAAAATCCCCATCAAAATTTACCTTAAAGTGATTTCAGGTTGGCAACACTCATGGGCCTACCAGAACGAAAGCAAATTTTCTAGGAAGAACCACTTTACATTCAGGTTTCAAAAAACTCCAATAGATAAAGTTCCAGAGAACATGTATTCATAATCAAAAATCGCAACTCACATGAGGAAAGAAGGCGGCATAGCACAACTCGGCAGAAAAAATGAAGTACAGAATTATCAGACACGAAAAACCTGTAGCTACGGCAATGATAAAATTCAGAATATTTTAAAGTATGTTTATTACAATTAAATAAATAAAACCGTTCTAATAATGTGACTGAGGAAGTAGAAACTATGAAAAAATGACCAGAAACATTCGAAAAAGAATTAATAAGATCTCTAGGAATTAAAAAACTCTGTACACAGGTTAAGTGAACATAGAACATAGAGTGGGAAAGTCTAACACGTGCCTCTTTAGAGTACCAGGATAAACAGGACTGAGAGAAAGCAGGGAGAGGTGATATTCAAACACAGAATGGCTTCAAATTTTTGAAATTGATAAAAAACATCTATTGTCAGATTCGGGAAGCTCAACTACTCCCAGATTGAATAAATATGAATAAATCTACACCTGAAAATCCTTCAAGACAAAGAGAAAAACCTTAGAAGTGGCCAGAAAATGAAGAGGAATGATATATAGTAATGAGAACTACTCTGGAATTCAAATTATCAAAAGCAATGCTAGAAGCTAGAAAATAAAACAATACTTCTAAAATTTTGAAAAAAATTTCATCTCAACTTAGTATTGCTGTGTATGGAATTATTAATATATCTTTAAAGAATTAAGTTGAAATACACACACATGTATCTCAACAAGAATAAATTACAGAGTTTAAAAAGAACAGACTTTTTAAAAAGTTACTTCTAAAGGACGTTTTTCATAATGCAGAAAAAAGTTCTATGCTGTAGGAAAAAATGGTGAACACAGAACATTATACACATGTGAGTGAATCTAATTAAACAATGACCATATAAAACGAATACTATGACTTTCAAAACATACAGTAGAAATAAAACATTAGGCAAAATAGCATACGTCAATGGCAGGTGTTAAATATTCTAGGCTGGTTGTATTAATTTGGAAGAGGAAATTGATTAGAAGACAGGAAAACAGAAGATAAGACCAATCTTCTACATTTAAAAATACATAAAAGGATAAAAAAGTAAACAAAGGGACAAAAATAAAATAAAATTAAATTGTAGAAATAGAGTCAATTATAACAATTTTCACAATAAACATAAATGAATTAAACTTTCTAGGTGAAGGACAAAGATTTTTAGATTCTAATTTAAGGAAAAATATGTTGTTTATAGGAGGAACACCGAAAATATTCAGACACAGAAAGTTGGAAGCAAAAGAATGAAGATGTGTGCACTCAATATACATCAGTCAACCAAAAGGGAGCTGGTGTACCAATATAAACATTACAAAAGCTTCTGTCTTTATTCTCTTCCCTTAAAATAAGTTCAGTAAATAAATTTTTCTTTTATCGTGAGTACATTTTTGGTCTTGTTGAATGTTTGCCTTATTCAAGGATAATGAAGTCTTCTATTTCTTTCTGCTAGAAAGCTGACTTGTTTTAATTATCATATTTAGCTCAATGGTCCATCTTGAATTAATTTTTGTGTGTCATGGGAAGGAAGGATTATATCAGTCAGGGTTCTCCAAAGAAACAGAACTAATACGATAGACATTCGTCCCCAGGTTACAAGCAGTCCCCAGGTTCCAGACAACCCAATGTACGGCGTTCTGTGCTTACGAACGGGCTCCCAGGGCTTCCTGCAAGGATAATTTATAACTAAGTAATTCGGTTAATAATTGGGGGACTAGGTTCTTCCCAATATGCAAGCAAACCCACGTGGCGCAAGCGGTTCATTGGTGCAGCATCTTGACCCAAGTGGCTGGTCTTGCACATAGACAGAGAAGCAGCTCATAGAAACACAAGAACGTGAGAATCAGAAGACCCACAGCCAAGAAAGTTCACGACAAAATAATGAGCCGAGGCCTCTCATTTCACTGAAGCAGGGTTTGCCAAGCTTGAGGAGCAAGGTCCTAACATCGAGTGGTTTACGAAGGTTTAGTGTGCAGTTCGTGAGAACGTCAGCTGCTCCGAGGCCATTTACGACGAAAAAAAAGAAAACAGGCTGAGCAATCCTAGATACCGTTTTCAAGAAACCGACTTCGGTGGTGAGCTCCCTCCTCCAGCAACAGAACCAAATCCTGATCCCCAGCTCCCGCTCCATCCTCTCCGGCACCATCTCCGTCATCATCCTCGATTAATGCCAGCTGCCTTCTTGCCTCAAAAACGCCCCCTCCAGTAAGCAAGACATCGATGCAACTTCAGGTGAGTGCTAACCTTTAATATTCTTTTTCTAAATTTCTCCTGTCTCCTATTTAAACTTTTGTATGCATTTTTTATGTTCTGTTTGTTGAAAGGGCACAATACTTTCTGTGACTTATTATTACAGTACAAGGGTATTATTATTATAGTATTGCATGGTATTATTATTACCATACACGAGCCATTATAGTATTATTATTATTACTATTACCATATATGAGCTGTTCATCAGAGATCTGAGTGACATAAAAATCTGATCTAAAGATGTTCCCAGGAACATATCTCACCTGTACAGGGACCACTGGTACAGCTATACACATATGTTTGTAACTATTTAAAAATATTTTCTATTTTTATTAAAGTAATGAATGTGTAGAGTTTTAAAAAAGTGGTATTAAAGGACTCTGCAGCTCTCCCCTGCTCCTCCCCTGGTCTTGCTTTCTTATTTAATTTTTTTTCTTTTCAAACTTTTTTACCTGGACACAAGGAAACAATAGTCCTGCTTTCTTACGCTACAGCTTGTCATGATTTTAGCTATGTCTAACCAATGCTTACCTTACTATTTCTTGATTTGTGTGCGTGATATATCATCTACCGATTTCTTGTTTTCTTAGTTACATTTTTTGCCTTCCCATATCCACACCCTCCCCCAGTCTCCTTCCTGCATCTAATCAACGCATCTACATCACAATTCGTGGTTACATCAGTAATTAATGTTTCTGTTAATACGACCGTATTGCTTTCTGCCCAGCCAAGGCGTATACAGTAATCGTTTCGCACAACTTTTCTCTTTCTTGGTATTGTCCATCGCTTTGTTTTCTAGTTTACTTAGTGTTCCATACACGGAGAGCCATTTCCCCCCAAATGCCCCAAAAGGCCCGTCACATACCTGTCAGTAATTTTCCAGATGTTCAGACACATTTCCAAGCACTTCCTATGCTCCCTGCCCCAGGGACACTCCTCCCGCAGCCCAGGTGAGCTTCTCACCTGGCTCGTGGAGTCACAGCAGAGAAGCAGAGTTTGTATCCCGTGTCCCGTTCCTCTGTGTACAGCCGGTTTGTTTTTTGTTTGTTTCTCCTCTTGGAAGTTCTCAGGATCTACCTTTTACTCCTGGCGTTCTGAAACGTTGTAATGCTGTAGTTGGCTTAGGGTTTGTTTTTTTTTTTTTCGTTTGTTTGTTGTTCATCCTGCTGGATGCTTCGGGGCCGAGGCAATCTGGAAATTACTCAGTAGTCCCTCAGTGTTATTTTTTGGTGATGTTCTCCCCACGCTTTTCTCCTCTGGGTCGGGTGTGCAGCCCCCAGATGGATCCAGCAAATTTCTCATTTTCTCCCTGCTATTCTTCCTTGCTTTATCCCTTTGTTCTACCGTTTTATTCTCTTCTACCTGTCGTCTGTTCCTCTAAGTCCTTTTCTATTTGCTTATTTGCCCGTGTCTTTGTACCCCTCCCTGCCTTGGTCTGTGTCTTTTGTGGCGAATCTTCTCTCTCATGTGTCAAGATTCGTGGCTGTCTGTTCAGATGTAGGAGCAGGATTTTAAATGCCCCGGAAGCTCTGTGCGCCCACACCCGATCTTCTCCACCGTGGACCCCAAGCAGGGTGCGATCGGCTGCGGCTTTTTGATTTCTCTGTTGTGCTGTGCCTCTAATAACGGGCCTCGTACGCCTTTCTGCTTGTAGTTTCTCCAGGAAAGAATCCCCTGATCTCCTCCCTGGCAGTGGGGGTTACGCTGACACCCTGGGAATAAGGTAAGGGAAGGCGGGTGTGGTGAGACCATTCTGGAGTTGGATTTTCTTATTCCTTTTGTTTTCAGATTAGCACCCTCTCTCCTAGCTGTATCTGTCTCTCTGCATCTGGAGCCTTCAGTTCTAAAGATAATAAAGCTCCCATTTCCTGCAGAGACGGGAATGGGCTATTTCCTTGGCCACACACTGGAAGGCAAAGAGATTGGAAAACGCCTGGGGGGTCGCATCTCAATGCTCAGCACAGATGTGCAACCCGAACAACTGTGCCTCTGAGCCCCAAACCTTCCCAAGGTCTTGCGGGGAAAATCCACTTGCTTTCCACTGCTGCCCTGTCCACAGGGCCAAAGATTCCAGTTTCCTTCCCCTCCTCGTCTGTTTACTAGCTTTGAAATTTAACTTGCATCCATGAACACTGTTGATTCATCTTCTGTTCTCTTTTTCTTTGTGGGTTATTATTATTTTAGCTATTTTACTATTCCGCCAATAGCGTTTTGAGAGAGTAAGAAAATAATTGCGTGAGAAACGTAATCTATACATCTTCATCAATATCTCTTTATGTGTACCTACATCTCTTTCTTTACACACGCACAAATGCACACAGCATTATCCCCGAAATAAGCAGAGGATACCTATTTTAAAATAAATCTTATACTTTCGCAAAGACTAAGACAAATCAAATCTCAACAAATTACAAAATGTGAAAACACAGGTCCATATTCTATGACTAAAATATAGTAAAATGCATAGCAACATAATAAAACCCCTATCCACTTGTCAATAACAGCAATTGTTATTAACCTCTCTATTATTATTATTATTAATATTATTATTGCCACTACCAGCAAATAATACCTGGAATGAAGGGGAAGTCCAAATAAATCACAAACTCTAAACACGAATGGTAGTGAAAGCAGGATCGTAAAGACCTGTGGGTATGCCCATGAATATGAGTAGTCTAACACACACGTTAGAAAATAAAGAAGGTTTTAAAAATAAAATAAATAAATCTTAAACTCAAGAAGCTAGAAAATTGATGAAAAATAAACCAAAATTCTGTGGCAGTATTTATTAAAGATAATGGGAACAATAACTAAAATAGAAATTTAAACAAATGACCATAAACCAAAAAGTTTGCTTAATAAGAACAATAAAAATCAAACTTTTCACAAGCTTCTTCGAGAAGAAGAAAGGGGAACAATAAGCAATATTAGAAAAAATGGGATACATAGAGACAGAATAGTATGAAAAGGTATGTGTTAGCTATATGCAACTTTATGCTAATAAACGTAAACATTTAAATTAATTTTTCAAAGATAACGTAGGTGGCAAAAATCAACTCAAGTTGGGATTGACAACCTAAATATACTCACAAGCACAGAATGCAATGAAACGGAGTCGTGTATCAATCCCGAAAAATGTTCATAGGCTCAGATGGTTTTACGGGTAAGTTCTACCAAATTCTTACTGAATAAAAATGATACTGTACCATACGAACTGTTTCAGAGCAGAAAAATAAAAGCTTAAAGCTCTGCAACCAATTTTATGATCCCAGTTTAACTGCACGCCCAAACCAGATAAAGAGCTTTTTAATACAATCAACAAAGCAATAAAATGGAAAGAAAAAATTATCAGCCAAGCTTACTTTTGAACATGCATGCGAAGATCCTTAAAGAAACAATACCTACATTATTCTAATAATTCTAACAATACTATAAAAATAATAGTAAGCTTTGGCCAACTATGGTTTACTCAGGAAGGTAGAACAAATGCAACACTAGTGAATCTATCTTATAATTAACTAACTTAAAAGATTAGATAAAAAAATGTGATTGTGGCCAGGTGTGGTGGCTCACGCCTGTAATCCTAGTACTCTGGGAGGCTGAGGCAGGAGGATCCCTTGAGCTCACGAGTTCAAGACAAGCCTGAGCAAGAGCGAGACCCCATCTCTACTAAAAAATAGAAAGGAATTAGCCAGACAACTAAAAATATACAGAAAAAATTAGCTGGGCGTGGTGGTGCATGCCTGTAGTCCCAGCTACTCGGGAGGCTGAGGCAGGAGGATCGCTTGAGCCCAGGAGTTTGAGGTTGCTGTGAGCGAGGCTGATGCCACGGCACTCTAGCCTGGGCAACAGAGCAAGACTCTGTCTCCAAAAAAAAAAAAAAAAGCAATCATCACAAAAGATGATAGATTTTAATACCCATTCTTACTAAAATTATTAACAAGCTAGTTATAACAGTGAAAATACTTGTTGAAGAAATAATTAGGATTGACAGCAAATATTTTTAAAAACAGTAAAATATGATAAGCATTCTTATTTAAGTCAGAGACAAGAATGCTGGCACTTCCTGCTACTATCACGTTCTTCCCAGGTTCTAGCCAGACGACAAAAAGTAAGAGATGTAAAGTTGAAGAGGAAAAGACAAAATTGCCTCTAAATAGCTGACTTAATAGATGAGTTCAGTGTGAGAGTAAAGTAAACAGATCACCGTACTAATAGCTTTCCTCGGCTCCAGCCATCCCTGAGCAGAAAAGATAATGAAAAAAAGATGCTACTCTCAGAAGAACCCAAATAATAACTCACTAAATTCCTAGGGAAAATGCCTTTCTATTTCAAAGTTTTCTTAGGTGGTCTTATTGGGGGTCGGGCCAGTGTATCAAAGTGTTTGTACGTGTGTGTGTTTGTGTGTGTGCATTTCTCCTTTATTCCTCCCTCTGCCATCATGAAAGTGAGATTTTTTCTGGACCACCTCAGGAGAGGCAGGGAGCTGTCTGCAAAGCACACCCTCCTTCCCCTGTCTCTCGAGCTCTTACGGAAGAGATTTTGCTAAGTGTCACAAGAGTAAGAGAAGAGACAGTGGCCTTTCAAGATGACAGAAAGCTCAGAGGACGTACCTTCTCTTGCTCCTGGGAAGAGGTCAGAGTTCAAAATGAGCAAGGCCATGGTGGGTGGGGCACCTGCAGGAAGAAGCAAGGCCTCCTTGGGGGCGGCTTGTGCCTCACCTCTGGACGCCTGGCCCCGGGTTGGTGAGTTCTAGCACCAACAAAGGTGTGGCATGCAGGTGAGTGTCACCTAACCCCAAGGGCCATTATGGGTTTGGGAACGAGCACAGTTGCGGTGACCTGGACAGCCTTAAAGGTCAGAGGCCCTTCATCTGTGGTCCCTGTGGGACACTAACGGAGCTGGTGGTTTTGGACGCTGCACCTGCAGTCAGCCAGGCCTCGGTTTGGATCCCTGCGCTGAGCTAGGGTGACAACATGGCGAGGAGGAGCCTGTACACCTGCCAATCCCTCGAAGCTGCCGTCACACCGGCTCTGGGCCACATGGGAGCAGAATGAGCTCCACTGTGGTTTTGCTTTACTTGTTGTTTTCCCTGCCCCATGTAGCTTAATCCAACCCTAACCGATGCACTCTGTGAGTGCCGGTTTATTCCTCATAGTGTTGCGGCAAAAACTGAAATGCTAGGACATTCAGTGTGCGCAGCGCAGGTGTTAGCAGACCATACGCACCCCCTGCATGTCAGGTATCATTATTATTATCGTTCTTGCTGTCCTGAATGACACCGAATCTAAGTATCCACTGAAAAGTCATGAGAACTAAAGACAAACAGAAGCACAATATTAGTAGTAGGTTATAATTGTGGCTTTCAGATTTGGTGCCATATTTATTTCGTAGTTCGCTAAATATATCAAAGTCGGAGAAGTCACTGATATCAAAGTCAGAAGAGATAAAGTTGATTTAACAGTAATATATCAAACTCTGCAGAGATAATGCTTGTTTTTTTTTTTTCTCCTAGCATCCTATGGAATATTTACAATAATTATGTTAGACTTCTAAAATAGCTGAATAAATTCTTAAAAACTTTGTAATGGCTATATTATCTGCTGGTCATGCAAACTATATATAAATAATATCATTTTAAATGAGAAACTACTTGAAATTTAATAAACACATTTCTTTGTCGCTCAGTAAAAGATAGAACATGACTGTAAATACAGACTATTAGGAAAATAATGAGAGAACTCATGGGCTGCAGCCAAAGCTGTACTTATGATTACAATAATAATCTTAGATGTTTTTCGTATTAAACAAGACAAAAATAAAAACAAATCCTCTGACCGTTAAGCTCAGCAAATCAGCAAAAACACAAGAAAGCATCAGGAACGTGGGAGGGAGGAATTAACAGAAATAACAGGCATAAATATGCAGTCAGCAGAATCGCTAAATAAATGAGATTGGGCTCTCTGCAATGACAAATAAAATATTCAAAACCAAGAAACCTAATCAAGGAAAAATGAGACCAAAATAGGATCGAGAATAGAAATATAATCACAAATATGAAGGGAATTTATAGAGTTCCAAAAGATTTCTATGAACAACTCCGCTAAAAATGGAAATTGCACGAAATTGATAATGTTCAGGGAAAACACATTTAAACTGGCTTAAGAAAATTTAGAAAACACAAATAAACCAGAGACTCTTAAAAAAATAGCAGTGTTGCCAGAGAACTAGTCCTGTAAAGAAGCCGGGACCAGGGCAGCCGGTTATCACTGGGAGATTCAAGCGTTGCAAACATGCATCTTGAGTCTTTGAGGGACTTTTTGTAAAGAGATTAGGGGGAAGTTCTCGTCCACTTTCCCGGAAAGCCCGGAGTAGATACGAATGGAGCAATCGAGGCAGGGTCGGCCCTGTGCTGGGGAGAAGCCGCGGCCAGAGCGGAGGTCTTGCTGGTTGATATTCGATCACCCGGGAAACCCGAGCAAACCGCGTCTTTACTAGGTGGGTCACACCTGGCCAAGCTAGGAGAGGAAGCATGTCCTCTTCCTGAAGGGATCACACACGCTCGTACACCCCGAATTTTCCCATCAGGTCTCCAGGGGGGTCTCCCCAAAACCCTGTTTCAGATCGTCCCGCTGCCCCTCTGCCATGGGGGAGCTTCTTAGCCTCCCGGAGGCAGGGGTCAGGGCAGGAGCACCATCCCGGTTCTCGGACTCTGGGCTTAAACCTTCCAGGTCAAGTAGAGCTCAAAGGTGCATGACGACACAGCTTCGTCGTGGGGGCTGGTCCCCTGAGCCCCTGTCCCCTGCCACCAGCTTATACCGCAGGCTTGCAGTCACAGGGGCAGGAAGGTGGCTTTTCCATTTGTCAAGGGTCTCAGGAGACCGTCGGCTGAGCTGATTCAACTCCGGCTGTCCACACTAGCCAATTTATTGGGCAGCTTCTAAATCCTCACCGGGCTTTTATAGGGATCAGGTTTTCTGTGGTCAGACCGAGGCGGGCGTGGGGAGTTTCGGCCTGCTCTTCACCACCTTCCTCCCTGACCCTGCCTCTAAGCCAACCGAAATAAGGACAAGGCCTAAGTAAAATGGGGACATTTGCTGTGAACGCCCAGCTTCCGGAGAAAGGCCTTGGCCCTCCTTCCAGCCAGATTAGGACCCTAAATGCCCCCTAAGAAGAAATCCCAGCAGCTGCCGGGCTCGTGTCCCCGAGCAAATGGCGGCCTCACAAACTCCCACCGCCCCTGCTGCCCACCCGCCGCGGCTGGTGGAGCTGTGCTTGGTCACCTCCGTGCACGGACACACCTCGTGTGTGTTAACGCACAATTCTAACCCAGGCCCATGGCCGGGAGGCCAAAAAGCGAACACCAGGATTGTTTTCTAGTTCCTGCCCATCACCCAGCCGAGCTAGTTATTTGGTTTTGTACACTAGCTCAAAGTCACAGCCGGGGTCTGAGGGGCCTGAGGGCTTTCTCAGAGGTTTCCTAACCTTGTGCAGCCAGCTCCCGCCTTCCCTCTGCACCAAGGTGGGCCGTCAAGACAAACGAGTGCGGAGAAATATGACACGGAAAGGCCCCACATAGACTCGGCGGTCAGGAGACATTTGTTGTTTTTTGTTTTTTTTTTTGAGACAGAATGTCTCACTCTCTTGCCTGGGGCGAGTGCCGTGGCGTCAGCCTAGCTCACAGCAACCTCAAACTCCTGGGCTCAAACAATCCTACTGTCTCAGCCTCCCGAGTAGCCGGGACCACAGGCATGCACCACCATGCCCGGCTAATTTTTTCTATATATATTTTTAGCTGTCCAATTAATTTCTTTCTATGTTAATTTCTTTCTATTTTTGGTAGAGACGGGGTCTCGCTCTTGCTCAGGCTGGTCTCGAACTCCTGAGCTCAGAACGATCCGCCCGCCTCGGCCTCCCAGAGTGCTAGGATTATAGGCGTGAGCCACCGCGCCCGGCCCGAGACATTCGTTTTGACGTGCGCGATCTACCTTCTCTGAGGAGCTGAAGTCACCCTTCCTGCCCACCGCGCCTCGTTTGTCTGGTTAATCTCCCGTGGCTGGGGCCTCATAGTTAACCCCTTAGTTAGGCTCCGTGCTGGCCGGACTGCACCCCTGTGGGTTTCCGGGGTGCTGCAGAGACTGAAATCTCTCCTCCCCTCTGTTCATGGAATACCAGCCTTCCCCGAACCCATCTGGGCTCCCCACCATCTGAGGCCACCCCTTCCCCTTTGTGACTTTGACCTTCAACAGGCCCGTCCTATAAGTGTCACCTCCGAGATCAATACTGGTACAAAGTGCATGGTCTGGCATGCATTGCTTGAGCACCTACTGCATGCCAGGCTCTGAGCAATGTGCTGTTGGAGAGTGGAGATAATATATGCTCAGTTAAAGGAGACCTGAACTCTTTAACTCGGCGGGGTGTGTTCTGCAGTTGGGGCTTATTCTTAATGAGGACGGCAGAGGCTGGCCCTTGCGGGGGGAGGCGGCTGGGCAGCCTTGCTCGGTGGGGAGGTGTCTGTCAGGCAGGAGGCGCAGGAGTGCCGGAAAGAGCACAGCAGTAATGAAAGCCTTTGTGCAAAGGAAAGAAAGTGCAGGAAGGCTGTTTAGGGACATCCAAATGGGCCTTTGCTCTTTCAGAATTGGACATGGCATAAAGACAGCAGGTGCTGCATTTCCGGTTGTACAAAAATCCAGATGAAGCATCTTATAATTGACTACATGACTCTCAAATCCCTCAACAGCCCGGCGGGTTTAAAAAGGGGTAAGAGAATGGAGGTGAGAACAGACCTGTAAGGTGGGTTTCTTCTGAAACACTTGGATGTGAGTCCAACACCCCTCCCCCGACCTCATCCCAAGAGTGGATGGAAATCCTCCAACAGGGTCCCTCGGGGAGGCCAGTGTGTGCCCCACAGCCAGGAGGACACAGGTCCAGAGTGGCCAGTTTGGGAGCAGAGCAAGGGAGAGAGTTTTAGCGGCACTGGGACAGCCCTGTTCTCCAGGGTCCCCAGGAACACCCCGCCCCAACCCCACCGAGGGCCACGCAGGAGCGATGCCCAACCGCAGGGCGTGGCCACTCCCACAGAGAGATTCTATGGGCACGGACCACCGGAAATTCGGGGGCCGAGGACAGGGCAGAATGCATCACCCACTTCACGGAAAAGTTCTTCAGAGAAGACCCCACGAAAGCAGCCCTCAAGCGCCAGTGTCGGCTGGGACTCTCCGCCAGCCAAAAAAGACCCTCGCTGAGCCCGGAGGCCTCCCTCTCCCCGGCCCCAGCTGCGCAGGACCAAGAAGCAGCATGAGCGCCCCCGCCGGGGGGAGGACCCAGCTTGGCAGGCGGGGGCTGGAGAATGGGAGAAGTCAGGCTTTGGGAAAGTTGGAAACTTCACTATCACATAGGACTGGCTTTTAAAATTACTAAATTGAGAATTTTTTTCTGAAATTCTAATTAAGAGTATTGCACGATTTTTCTGTCCTCAAGAGTGGCTGAAAAATCACGAGGTTTGCCTAAGTTTGCACCCAGGAGCACAGGAAGGAATAGCCCAGCAGGCAGGTTGCAAGACAGAGGAAAGGGAGCAATGGAGAATTTGTACACTGTGTCTCCGCCTGTTCCATACCCTGGGTGCCGTACTGGCCTTGGCTGAGCGGGGCTCAGGTGCCCGGGAGGGCCGTGCACCTTTTCAAGGGTGCCCTACACCCGACATTTGCAAAACCTAGAACACCCAAAGATGCTAAAGACATATTTATCTTATTTGTAGCAAACCGGATAAGTAAACTTCACTTTCGAACCTCCCCCTGTATTTTGGTAGAGGTGATGGTAGAAACTTATAGAAACAGAGAAGTCATTTTTCAACATTGTTTGCAGTTTTCTAAATTCTAATGACTGCATAATAGTCTACTTAACCAATCCCTGATGGATGGACATTAGGTTATTTTCAATTTTTCACCATTAGAAATCATGCTATGATGGATCTCCCTGTGCATAAATCTTTGTGGCTACCTCTGATTCCAGCCCGTGGTGAGAACAGCAAAAGTGGGGCTATTGACTTTTGCTACACAACGCCGGTTCCCCCCAAACCTTGCACCAATTTATATTCCTGTGCTTTCACCTTAGCCCGGTATTTCCAAGCAATGGCAAGAAACATTTTAAAGTCTTTTCTAACCTGTTAAAAGATAAATGGTATGTCAAGGTTTTAATTTGTATTCCTCCGAAATCTAGCGAGAATAAATACATTTTCTATGTTGCCACAATGTACTCCCTCTTTTATGACTTTCTGTGTATTACCTTTTGTTTATGTGCATATATATATATATATTTGGGGGTTCTTCATCTTTCTTGTATCTGTTTACACGTATTTTAAATAATAAAAACATTGACTCCTTGTCCTATTTGATGCAAACATCACCTACAGTTAATCCTTTCCCTTTTAGTAGTTAATTTTTGACACTTGGATGCTTTAAATATCATGTAGTAAAATCTATAAATCTTTTTCTATACAATGGATTCTACTAAGGCTTTATAATAACAAAGGAAAAATGCCTATGTTATAATGTTAGGTAAAAAGGCAAAGTGACAAAATTATATTTACGGTGTCGATATAGCTACGTCTTATACACACACGACAAATTAAAACCAAAGTCCTAACACCAAAAAAAAGAAGTTTATCAAAAGGTAATAGTGGTCGGATTGAGAATTGGGTATGTAGATAATTTGTTTCTTTTTTTTTCTATTTTTCTACATATCTCGTATTTTGTGTATTGAGACATATGTATTACATGTGAATCTTATCCCACAAATCCAAGTGTACAGAAATGTCCTTTTATTTTTATTTAATCAAGATAAATCTGACTTGAGTGACCATACCATACTGCAGGGCAAAACCCAACGATTTTCTCTCTTCCAACCCTTATCCCGAAGGTTCACCCAGCGGCCGCGAAGCAGGAGCTTATTGTCTTCAGCTGACCCGGAACCCAGCCTCAGAGCTCCGTGTCCCGTGGGACACAGAAGTCAGGGAGGGAGGTTGCCTTTAGGAAAAACCCGAAGTATCTCAAGAAGGAATTTAAAGATGGGATCAGAGGGCACGAAGTTTCAGTTAGACAGGAGAAACAACTTTTCGAGATCCATTGCGCCGCATGCTGGAAAATAATGTATCGTATATTTCCAAATTGCTAAAATAGATTTCTAATGTTCTCATCACAAGGAAAAGACAAATGAGAGAGCTGATGGATAAGTTAATTAGCTCAATTGAATCTTTCTATAATGCACACATAGATCAAAACATCACATCGTACTCCGCAAATATAGACAACCATATTTGTCAATCAAAAGTTAAAAGAATTAAAACAAAGACAGGCATCAAAATGCCCTTGCCCCTAAGTCGGGATCTGACTTTCGTTCTCTCCCCAAACTTCCCTCTTCTTTGTAAATGCCGCAACCACACTCCCCAGTGCCTTGCTGTGGTTTGAATGTGTCCCCCAAAGTTCGTGGGTTGGAAATGTGATCCCCAAAGCAACAATGTTGAGAGGTGGGACCTTTAAGAGGTCGTTAGGTCATGAGAGCTCGGTCTGCAAAGCTAACTCTCTGTCCCCTCTGGGTATCCCCAAATCCTGTTCCCTGGCCTGGGATATTCCTCTTCCACCGACTTGCTTCGTCTAACCACCTCCTACCCCCATTTCGAGTCTCAGCAAAGAGTCACCTTCCCCAGGTAGCCTCTTCATCCCCACAATCCTGTTCCCTTTGCACTCTGCACATGGCCGCGTAGAGGACCAGCCACAAGGTGTCAAAGAGCCCGATTCCTTACTTACGTCCTTCCCAGACCAGAAGCTGCACGAGGCAGGGCCACATCCGTGGCGCGGGGAACACTCGGTACGTGAGTGAATGCTTGGAGTCCCTTCTCTCCTCTGCCTCGTCCCCGGGTGCTGTCGCAGGTGTAGGAGTTTTCATTTGCACCCTTTATCGCTCCGGGCACCTGATGAGGTCGGTTGCTATTAGCGGTTGCCATAGTGGCAAACAAGCCGCCTGGGATGAACCTCGCACACTTGGTTTCTTATTATTTAAACCATGAGAACGTGTTTATCCTCCACCCTTAATGGGCTGAACCCTCCCAGCCTCAGCTATTAGGAGACACATCAAAGATAACAGAGATGAACCTGCTACCTATCCTGTGAAATGCCGTAAACCTGCAAAACATTGTCTTCAGGGTCTCTCAAGTTACGTTAAGAGCACCACAGATATCAAGGCTGTGAAATCTCTTTATTTTCCCCCGTTGCCTTGGCAAAGAGCAGCAAAGCATCCTGGAAGGTCCTGGTGGTCACAGAGTGGGCCTGGATTGGGTGGGGGTCCTGCTCTGAGTCACATAGTGCCGAACATTGACCGAGTGTCTTCTGATACGGCCCAGATCAGTTGCAAAGACAAACATTCAAGAGTCATTCTAGAAAGCTCCCTCTTGAAACCCTTCCCCGTCACCATATCCAAACTACCACCAAGCCCTGCTGATTTCCTACTTCCCCCCAGATCGTTTCAAAATACTATGTAAAATTCTTTAAAGTCTTTAAAGCTTGTAGGATAAAGACCACTGTCCACAGGCAGGCATGAGCCAATCTCTGCCTCCCTTAACATCTTGTACCAGTGGCCTCCAGTCCCCCTCCCTTCAAATGTACCACACCCTCCTGCCCCAGGGCCTTTGCACATCCAGTGTGCTTCTCTTGCTCCATCCTCCTTGCCTCATCCCCATTCCTTGCATGCTCCCTTTGTCTCCTACCAACCTTACCTGTGGCCTCTAGAACATCAGTTCGTTAGGGAAGTCATCCCCAAGCCCCAAGGTTAGACAAGAGTCCCCTCTTGCATCCTGGTTATAATTCATGCAACTTTTCTATCATAAGCTAAGCATGTCCCATTCGTAAGATTACTTGATTGTCCCTTCGTGAGATATTTGATGTTAACCTTTAATGCCTGTTTCTCCTTTTGAAGGTAAGCTCCACGAGGGCAGGCTCCTACTGAATGAACGAATGAGCAAGTGGACAGGGAAGGGCTTGTCCATTCCCACCGGAGACGAGTTCTGGAGCCGGGAACATCTGCCGGCCAAACTGACATGGGAACAGGGAACGGGGCTGTCCCAGGGGCCAGTGAAGGATGCAGGATGCAGGATGCGTGTGATCTGAGCACCTTCTCCGGGTGATGGACACAGAGCAGGGAGCACCGTGTGCATCCGGAGGAAGGTTTTAGGGAGGAATCAGAAAATAAGGAGGAGATCCATCCCCACGTCCCGGAACACGGCGGATCTGCAGCCCCGTGGGTTCTGCTTTGTTCTCCCCTTTCTGCCTTTTCTCCTCGTCTGCCTTTTTCCTCCTCTGGCTAAGCGCTCTGCATTCTAGACGCTGCAGTGACCCCCACAGCCTTGTCTGCTCTCATCTTGAACCAGAAACATAATCTCCTCGTTAACCTTTGGGGGAGGTTCAGCTCTGCCCGCCAAGGGTTGGAGGCCAGAGGTTCTGGGCGTCCCCGTGGCCTCGGCTCTGCTGGTCGGCCAGAATTAATGGGAGGACAGCGTGTCGGGCAGGGCTCTCATTTGCTGGGGGATGGAGCGGGGGGGTCATTATTGATTTCTGCGGTGAACACTCCGGCTCCTTTGCATTTGGGGCTGTTATTTAAAAGTTTGTGCACATTCTTCCTCTGACTGGTGGGGAATGCCAGGGACCCAGGAAATTCAGACTTCTGGTTTATGATGAGGAGGGCCTGATTCCTTCTGCTAATGCTTACCCAACGGGGAGAAAGAAAAAAAAGGGGAAAATCAGGTGGTCCACTTCATCGACTGCCATTTTGGCAGCAAGAAGTGGGAACTGCATCATCCGCGGCTGACGAAGCTGGCTTTGCTCTCTCTGCCCCTGCTTAAACCTGAGCGGAGGACCAGTTGGCCAAATCCTCCTGGGGTAAGTCGGTCTAATGCCAGCAAAATTTCCTGGATGATATGAGAGTGCTCAAAGCTCTTGGAAGGGGGTTGGAGCCACCTCGTTGGAGCCATTGGGGGTCTGACTCTCTCTGGAATGATTTACACATATTATCTCATTTAGTCTGCACTCGGAGCCTTCAAGGCAGACATGGGGGGTCAGCTGAGGCTCAAAGAGATAAAGCCGCTCACCCAAAGTAGGGTGGTCAGTACGGGAAATACCACAGGCACAGATCAGCCCTGCTCACCCAGAAGTCCACACTCTGACGCATGCTGTTACCATCTCTGTGAAGCTCTCAGAGGCTGCAGACACCATAGCCAAGCCTCCCAATCATGTCCTACGATGAACATAAAAATATCTCCAAAAGGATGGAGTTTTCCGCAGCTCTTTCTATCATCTATTCGATGCCCCTTAGAAAATACCGAGTGGAATGAGAAAGTATTTTTCACGGGAAAAGGTCAAATGAACCAATCTGCTAGATTGTACCGTAAAGCTTTACGCAGCCCTCTGCTTCTCTTCGCAACCCTTCTTCTCAGTGCTCGGACCAAGACAATCCCATCTTGGAACAGTTGCCTTGGCAACATTTTTGCAAAGAGCCAGATAGCCATTCATTCCACAGATGTTTCCTGAGCACTTCTGATGGAAGCACAAGGGAGTCAGCCACCATGTCTACTGCAAGTTGCTCCTTCGTTTGAATCTTAGTCTGTTCAGCTGCTGTTACAAAGTAGCATACACCAAGCAGCTTTTAAACAGTGTCAATGTGTAGCCTCCACGGTTTTGGAGACTAGACGTCCAAGATCTAGGGGCTGACAGGTGCAGGGTCTGGGGAGGGCTCAAGGGGTCCTCTCATGTCTCTTACCACCCTGCGGGTGCCACAAGGAGCAGAGGTGAGCTTTCCCCGTTGAGCTCTGCCCAATTTAAAGACTGATCGGCAAAACAACACTTGCTGTTCTAAGCCACTGAGTACCCAGTGGCTTGCTGTGCAGCAAGAGGTAGCTGGAGCACCGGGGCTCGGTTTGTGTGCGTTGACGGAATAGCGCAGACCGTCCATGCGGAGGGCGAGGGTCCTGCTCTGCCGCCACCAGCGCACAAGGCCCCTCTGCCCTCCCCTTCCTTGGCATCACTTCTTACTAATTTTTGCCTAATAGTTGCCGAGGAGCTGCTCATTAACTGAAATTGTGTTTGTCTGATTACTAATGACGTTGAGCATTTCTTCATACGCTTATTGGCTCTTTGGCCCCATTCTGCGAACTGCCCGTTCATAGGTTTTCCCCACATTTCTGCGGGGTCGCTATTTTTCCGTGTGTTTTGCAGCGGGTCCTTACAGAGTCTTGATATCAGATACCCCTTGGCGGTTGCAGACATTGCAAATATCTTTCCGCCTTCAGTCCTCTGTTGACTTTGACGGCCGCGTCCCAGCTCCAGCAGACAGATGACAGGATGAAAGATTCCACCAAGGAAGGGCTCCATCTGTGCTGCCATTGTCCTAAGCACTTTAAAGCGGTTCTCGATAACATTTTTCTCACATTTTTGTAGAATGCTTTGCAGTTTAAAAATATGTGCATATATATGAGTTTATTTAACAACCCTGAAAGATAGCCCTTATCACTGTGCCCGCGTGTTACCGCTCGGTGGAGGAAGGTCTGGCTCCCTGATGTGATCTGCCCAAGGTCATGCAGCTCTTACGCACCATCAGAAAAGATCTGAGCGCCCTTGTTCAGAGGGTCCAATGGAACGATAGGGCTGGGGACAGAGGAAAGACGTCTCGTGGGGTCAGGTGACAGTTTAGCCCCCCGGGAAAGGAGACAGCACTGGGTGCGTCACAGTGACCCAGCCTGGTGGCCCGAGGTCTGGAGGCAAGTCCTGCCTTTATTTCCTTCTTCATGCTTTGGGTAAATAATTTCTCCTGTCTGGGCCTCGGTTTTCTAACCCATAAAACCGACTCAATCACCATAATGACGATGACCTCTTAAATGAATCATGAAGGTTAAAAGAGGCAGTAGAAACTGCAAAGCATTTTTATCCTAAAAGTCTAGGTAATCGGTTTATCTGGGGAAAGACCCAGGATTGGAGTAGAGATGTCCAGAATTTCAAGCTCAGCTCAAGTCCTGAAAAGCTGTGTGGCCCTGGGAGAACCCCTTCCCCTCTCTGGGCCTCAGGTTGCTTATTTATCCAACGAGGACCCTTCCAGCATAGCGATTCAAACTGAAGCCGGGATAAGGTCTGTTCCCAGGGAAAGGGCAGACGTGTGTGTGTGTGTGTGTGTGAACACGCATGTGTGCCTGTGAATATAGACACGTGTGTGCATGTGTGTGAACATGCATGTGTGCCTGTGAATGTAGACATGTGTGCATGTGTGTGAACATGCATGTGTGCCTGTGAATGTAGACATGTGTGTGAACATGCATGTGTGCCTGTGAATGTAGACATGTGTGTGCATGTGTGTGTGAACACACATGCGTGCCTGTGAACGTAGATACATGTGCGCGTGTCTGGTGTGCGCACGTGTGAGTACGTGTGCGTATGGTTCATGTATGCATTTGAGCCTGCACGAGCAGCTGATGGCACATGTGTGTGCGAGTTCATGCGTGTGTTTGTGAGCATGCACGTGTGTACACATATGCTTGCGTGTGTGCACGTGTGTGGAGAGGGCATTTCCTGTGTGGAAAGGTATTTCTGAGAATTAGCAGATGCGCATCCTTCCCGTGGATTTCTTTGATTACACCCAAGGCCTTTTCTTCCCAGCCCGGGAGTGTGTGGTTTGCTGCTCTGGGCACAGAGAGGTGGTGGCCAAGGCCACTTAGTAAGGACCCGTGCAAGGAAGTGGCCGTTCCGGTCTACGCTTTGCAGGCTTGCATTTCCGAGCCCTCGTGCTATGTGGAGAAGCCCAGGCTGGGCCGGCGGGACGGCCTCAGAACCAAGCATGGACGCGCCAGAGCCTGGGGAGCCAACCTGAAGGACCCGGCTGCTCGGCCTCCTGTTACCCTCTGGTGGGCACACCCCATGGTGGTGGCCCACAAAGGGACCTCACAGGAGCACAGGGGCCGTGCGTCGGGGGGACGGGGTTTCCGCAGCTCGGCACGTGGGGCCGGGCGTGACCGTCTCTGCTGCACGGGAGAGGGTACGGATGAGGGGCAGGGACACCCCCGTCTAGCTGCACCCAGGCTCCGATGGACGTGGCAGCTGTCACTCCCTTCTCCTCCAGCCCCCCACCCCACCCCCCGGCTCTGTCCCTGGCCTGTCCCTGCTGAGGCACAACTTCCAGAGCCACCTGGGCCTGGCAGTTTGTCACCACTAAAAGCCTCATATCCTGGCTCCCTCTGCACTATTAATCTCGGAAAAACGTGTTGTCAACCCTAATGAAAAAGGGGAAGCCACCAAGGAGAAGGTGTCCACACCTCGGGCTGACAGTTGTCAGGCAGGCAGGCGGCAGCGTCCTGCTGGGGACAGCAAGGGACGAGCAGAAACAGTGGGGAGCGCCTGGGGAGGCGGGCGGGGGACGGGGGACCAGGGCAGGGGGAGAGCCGGTGCCTGCCAACGGCAGGCGGCCCCGGTGGGTGGCAGGAAGGAGGACCAAGGACAGGAGGCCTGAGTCCCAGAGGGGACGCTTCCAGGGACATGGGACAGCCCTCCCGAAGAGAAGCGCCCGCTGACCGGGGTTTCTCACGTTGCTGAGACATTCCGGAGACGGAAGCCTTTGGCGGGGGCAGCCGTGTTCCCAGCCCTGCCCTCCCTCCGAGGCCAGCCCGGGGGGAGGACTGAGCTCTGACCACAGGCCACGCACTGGGAGGCCTCAGGCCCAGCCCGTTAAAGGGTTTTGCTCAGTCTGTAGAATGTTTAAATTGTTTTTGAATTAGCCATAAAATTTTAAATTGGGGTATCCTACAGAAAGGGCCAGATTTGCAATTTTCTTGAAAAATTAAAAATCTGACCATTTGGGGCAGATTCCCACATGGTGGCAAGTCAGCCGCAGGGTCGTGGCGGGGGGTGGGAGTGAGCTCGCCGGCCACCCAGCTGGCATCCAGTGCCGCTAGCAGTGTGGCCTGTGCAGGTCGGGGGGACTCACGGGCTCTGAGAGTCTCTGCTGTCCTGCAGCCTCCTGTTTCTCAGGAGGGATCTAAGGACACAGAGCATGTCCAGCAGTCAGTCAGTCCCTCCAGCCAGCGGAGCCTGAGCACCCCCTGCCGCTGCGTGCCCAGATGTGGTGGTGAAGAGAAAGTGAGCACCCCGTCCCATTGGCAAGGCAGGCCCAAGGCGCCAGAGAGCTAGCAAACCCAGACAGGCAACGTGTGCAACAGAGGAGTGTGGCAGAGGCTTGGGCAATCCGGGAAGGCTTCCTGCAGGAGGAAGAGCTCAAGCCCGGCTGGTTGGTGGGTGGCATCATGGAGACCAGGGGTGTTGGAGCAGCACAGGCCTGAGCCCTTGGCCTTGACCTTTGGTTACAGCTATGTGATGTTGGACACGCCATTTAGCATCTAGATATCGGCTTCCTCATCTGAAGTGGGGATGAGTTTAGTGTCCACACTCTTTTCAGCAATTTTCCTGCCACTCTGTCTTTCCAGAGCAGTTTCATCATGACTTCCTGGACTGAGTCCTTCCCGGGCCTCCCCTGGGCCGGTCCTCTCTGCCCTGGTGCCGGTAGTTTTCAGCCTGCAGGACTCAGTACGAACCACATGGGAGGTGACCGAGAAACACTTTTTATTTGGCTGAAGATGGGGGAGGAACTGTAGGCGAGATAGGGGAATGAAACATTAGATGTTAGCTGCAAATCGAAAAGTGGAATATTTAGCCAAAGTAGTTTTATAATATTCTTCCTGTTTCTCTCTGCTCCCAAGCCCCTTCCCTGCCTTTGGGGGGGAGGGCCACAGTGACTGGGGAGCTAGAGAGAGTTCTACCAGCTGTCTCTCAGGTAAGAGCATACTCCGGACTGAGGGAAGTTGGACAGAAAGTAAGCTTAGGGTCACAGTGGTCCCCAAGCTGAATGAAAATCAGCAAATTGGAACTATAGTTTAAAAAGTATGTGTAGGGTGTAAAGATAAATGTTAGCCTCACATCCTTCTTGGCCTCTGGGAAGGATGGTGTCCTTCTCTGCTCCTTCTTCACCCAGGAGGGAAAGCGCAGGATGATGAGAAGACAGAAGGGCATCCCCTAGTCTGTGGGGCTGTGGGTATGGTTTTTCCCTTTGCAATCTCTTTGGGTCTGCCTTGTATCCTTGCAGGAATGGGGGTGAGGCCAAGTGCAAAGACACCACATGGTGTCTGGCCGGATTCTGGGGCAGCAATCAACAGGAAAGCATCCGCTGTAGGCCTGGCCGTTCGCCGGCACCGGCACGCGCATTTTAACATCCCGAGGCAAACTCGCGGTGTCATTTCCCCAGCATCCCGAGTCTGCCCTTTCCACGAGCGCAGAGGAATTCTCCACTTCAGTGACCTTCTCCACCTATATTTCATGACTCGTGAGCAGCCCTCCCCTCGGAGCTTCGAGCTGTGGCCGCGTCCCCACCCGTAACGTCCCACAGTGCCTCTCCCCCGAGCTCCCCGCGCCTGTCCAGAGAGGCAGGGCCGGTCGGAAGAGACGCTGTGACAAGATGGATCGCTTCCTCCCTGAGGATGCTCCTGTTCTGGAGATTTCTTCTACAAGGGGGATTTTCCCCGGGGGCCAGGGAGCTCTTTGGGGACCTCACTGTCCCCCTTAAGGTCTGTCTTATGAGGAGCCTGGTGGCTTTGTCGTGGGGTGCTGATCCACGCTGAAGGTCCAGGCTGACCCTTCTCCATGGGGGTCCCCCCAAGAGTGCCAGGACAGAGCAGGCACCGAGAGTTCAGCAACATCTCTCGGAGGGGCTGTGTGAGCTGCAGACACCCCTAGACCTGTGCATCGCGTGCGTTTGGAGAATGAGCGTCTGTCGGGGGGATAATGGTTGGGAGGAGGGAGGTGTGACCCAGAGGACTCATCAGCACGATGGTGTCCTGGTGTCCACATCAGGCTCAGCTGGGCAGGGATTTACCTGCCCAGGGGTCTTGGCCATTTTGCTAGGCAGGGAGGAAAGACAGAAAGGCGGGGGGCGGGGGAGGGGAGGGGGGAGGGAGGAGGGGGAGGGAGGAGGGAGAAACAAAGGACTTCTTTTGAAATAATGGAGACAGAGCCAGGTGGGGTGAGAGATCGAAATATTTATTCTAAAAACCACAAAAAGCGAAAAGTAATAGGTTTGCAGCAGGTTTTCTGTTCGGCCGAGCGCTGTCTGTAATGACCACGGCTGGCGCTGAAGTCAGGCTGCCCCTACCCACCCCCACCCCGGAGCACCCGCAGGAACCCGCGCCGTGCAGCCGTCACCGTGGGTGACTTGCGCAGGTGCCCTGGCAAAGCTTTCCTGTGTGTCCAACTTTCAGCAGCAGAGGAGTGTGGACGTCTCTGGCCAGCCCTGGGACGTGACTCGTGTGGTCCGGGTTTCAAATTCTCTCTCTTTCTACCCCCCCACTTGCCTATGTTGCCTGCTGGGGTGAGAGATCCCTCCCGGACAGCATCACCAAGAGGGGGGTGACCGTTTGTGACCGTCTGTCATTTTTGCATCTCCACACCCTTGTCCTCAGCTGTGCGGGTGAGCTCGGTGCCACGTGAGGCTGACTGTGGGCAGCCTGTGTGGACGGAGGTGACTTGGCGTGGCTTACTTGGTAACCTGAGCAGGCTGGGGAGACTGGACTTTCACGGGGGCCTGGCTGGGGACGGCCGCTTCAACTTACCGGCGAATGGCGCTGGCACCGGGCACTGGCCTGACCACGCGCAGGAACAACTCACGGAGCCGGGAGTAAAGCATCCAGACCCCGACTCCACGGGGAGGGGCTTCCTGAGGCCTGGGGACAGCGTCACCCTGTATCCGTAGCTGCCAGGACTGTGGGTTCTTCAGTCAATTCAGAGGACAACAGCCTGCCATTGCGAACAACTCAGAACTCAAGCACCTCCTTCCCTCGCTGCGCCATGGACACAGCATCCGACTCCAGCTGTGTCCAAGTGCAGAGGCCCCGGCGTGTGCTAGAGCCCACCCTGTCCCGGGCAGTGGCTCCCAAAGCGTGGCGTGTGGCAGCCTCGCCTGGAGGGCTGAGCCCCACTGCTCCCGGATCAGGAGGTCTGGGGAGGCCCGAGAATCCGCATCCCCAACCAGGTCCCTGGGGACCGCAGTCACCGCAGGCTAAGAACCGTGGTCTCCCGGAAGCCGTGAGCTCTGGGCCCGGCCACACCGCTCCGCGGAGCTGCTCCTCCGTCTGCTTCTCCTCTCCCGGAGTCCGGCAGAGAGACACGTGGGCCGCTCAGACGGGGCCCTCTCTGCAGGTGACGTGTCTCGTGTTTCCCCCTTTCTCTTTCTGTAGCTCCTCTTCGTGCTCGCTCTGTTGCTGTTGGGTCTTCTTTCATTCCTCAGTCACCCCTGGAAGGCGTGTGCTCATTCACACGGTGGCACGTCCCTTCCGCAGAGTTCCCTTGGCAGCCCTGTCTCGAGAGGTCCCGAACGGGTGTGATCAGAAGAGGTTTGGGTGACTCCGAACAAGGCAGTCAACCTGGAGGGCGCGAGAGGTCAGGCTGCGAGGGGAGGCTCTGCGACCCGGGAGGAGGACAGGGACGCCACGGGCAGGGCGGGCACGGAGGGAGAGCAGGAGCAGAGGCGTGAACACACGGCACCCTGCAACGGGGTCAGGGCCCAGAGCCGTGCAGAAAGGGGACGTCGCCCAGAGACGCGATTTTCACCGAGCAGTTGCTAAGGTCTGCCACGTTGAGATTTGGGGTGCTTCTTCGTGGTGACATCACCCATCTCAGGGCCCCTCCGAGCCGTGGGATGTGTCAGCTAGTGGACCAGTGGGCAGAACCGTTCACGCTACCGGATTAACGGTAAGCATTTGTTTATTTCTTAACAAAACTTATTTTCTTTTGTGTAAGTTATGTGGATAGTTGAATTCTCATAATTTCTTCTTGTACATGATACACACGTCACCAAATTCACCTTGGGAGAGGTGATCATATAGTTAATTGTACAAATCAGGCACTTTTGGGAGTGAAAGAGAGGATAGTTAGTAATTACAGGGTGACAGATAAATCGGGTCCATTGTGGGTGAAGCAAGAATTTTGACCATCCCTCCGCACTGGGAGATAGTGGTGGTCCGAGGGAAGCTGTGGAAAAGGCTACCCGAGTCTTCTAAAAGAATGAGACAGAGGGGCTGCAGCCAGGGCAGCCCCCCCACTGCAGAACAGCCTTCCTGGCCAGGTCACAGGGTGCAAAGTGAGACCCTGAGACCTCCAGCCACCAGACCCAGAGCGGCCCAGGGCTGAAACCGAGGGTGCTCATTTGTAGCTAAGCTGAGGAGTACTCCCAGAAAGGCAGGTGTCCACTGGTTTTCTTGCCATCTCTGCTAGGAACTTATTCTGTGACTTTGTCACCTAACTTCATCTCTCTGAGTCTCAGTGGGCTCATCCATCAAATGGGAGTGTTAGTTTTCTAGTATCTTGGAGGTGTTAGGAACTCCCATGTGTTAGAATCCAATAGGGCAACACTGGTTTGATTTAAGAAGGGTTCAGCAAACTGCATTCGACGGGCCTATCTGGCCCACTGTTTGTTTTTGTCAATAAAGTTTTATTGGAACACACCTACGTTTACTAGTTTATGTATTGCCTATGGCTGCTTCCTCTCTATGAAGAGTTGCAACAGAGACTTAATGCCTTTTGAAGCCTGAAATATTTACTTCTTTTGCATAAAAAGGTTGCCACTCCTGCTTGAGAAGAAATATACACACTGATAAATCAGAGTATGAGGGGTACCAAAAGCTCCATGTTGGAATATGATGCTGACCCAGTCCTGCTTCTGAATGATGCTATCTGGCATTTTTTTTTCTGATGATTTAAAAAAAAAAAATAAACTTTTGGAAATTTTTTGAAAGTTTCTTCTGCTAACTTAATTAGAAAGAATAAAATTATCCATAATTTTGCTACTCAAATGCTTCCGCTATATACAATTTGACAAATTTCCTTCCAGTCTTAATTCTATGCATTTAAGATCACAAAATTTTGTGCCTTGCTTTTTACATGTTATATGATTTAAATTTATTTCCTTCTGATTGAAGCATCATCTTAATCAGAAAGACTGATGCCTGGTGATATTCCATTTTATGAGTGCATCATGATTTATTTAATCATTCCCTTATTGTCAAACATTTAGTCTCTTATTTTTCTACATGTCGTTGCTGTTTTTATATACGGAGAGCATCTCTGTGCACGCGTCTTTGTGGTCATCCCAGATTGTTTCCGTCGAAGGGATTCCGGAAAAGGCATCACCGGATGAATGAAATGACTGTCTTTTAACCCCAAGCATGAGGGCCATGTGACCTCATTCCTCAGCTTACCAAAGAGGAAAAGTCAAGACATGGACAGAGACAGGGTCCTGCTGACTTGTCACTCTGGGGACCTCTAGCAAGAGCACAGCAATGCCCCGGGGGAGGTGACAGGCTTTGCTGCACTTTCTTCGTGACAGTCCTTTCTCTGGTAGCTGGACAGAAAGTGCCTCCATGACTGGCATTCAGGCCTCCAAACCAAGTCAAAAGACTGGCCAGAAAGAAACCACATCTGAGTCTTCAAACACCAAGGCAGCCCTCAGCATCCTTCTGAACACAGGTATGGAGACGTCAGAGAATCGGAAACCCGGGGCCCCGGACGACAGCGCTGGTGCCCACCCTTGGAGGATGTGGGTCTCCTTGCCTGTTTCCCTCCCTGCCTGTCCCGGAGTCAGAGGTGAACCTCCTTAAGCCTAATGGGGTAAATGCTTATTATCCTACGAGCTCATTTGTAACATAAGGCACCTACCACTACCAATCCTCATGCAAAATTGCCAATTTATGGCAACATTCCTTGTTTAGAAAACAAGGCTATCCAAACACTATAATTACAACGCACACCGCAGCCTAGAGTTCCCCGCATTAATGCACAGGCTCCAGATACATTCGTCAAATAGAGTTTTTTTTTTCCCTCTGCCTTCTTCTCTGGGTACTTTTAAGTTCAGGGACAGAGAACATGTCTTCATTAGAAACATTAACATTCACAGGCTGTAGTAAATTTTGACAGTGAAAAGGTCTCTGTAACCTTTAGTTGTGCAGAAATTTACTTCCCAAGAAAATTACATCTGGCACTGTCTTAATTAATGCTAGCTTTCTTTTCTGAAAATTGTGGGCTTGTCAGTAAAAAAGGCAGAAAAACCTGAATTTAAAAGGCTGGACACAAAAGACGCCGAGAAATAAAGCTCTGCGAGATTTCATAATATTGCTCTGTTTTTGTTCTACAGTAAGAAGATGAAAAGATCTCATTTGATTTTGCCAAATGCAGCAACATACATGTAATGTAGAATTGATTTGCATTTTTCTCTCTTTTGTCTCTGAGTTTTATCATGTAAAGTGTGCTTGGGAAGGTATTCTATTTTAAAAGCAATAGGTCAAATAGAATCTATACCTCCAAGGGAAAAAAAAACATATAATGTATGACTTCATGTTTTTAGCCTTTCTCTAACTGGTCGTATTCATCGCAGCGAACGGTAAGCACCGTGGCTGTTTTCTCATGTGAATTTTGACTATGTGACATTCTCTCTTCCCGGGTTGAAATGGATTCCAAGGAGGATGGGAGAGTTGGCCGTCGCATTTGGGTGTTTCTATTTTACGAGTCTCGGACTTCTATTTTGACAATGAGATGGTTTTTGCTTTCTTTGGGGTTTAGAGATGTGTCTAGGCTTTTTTTTTCTTTTTTCCTTCCTTGTTTGGCTTTGCATTTTGATTATCTGGTATTACCTTTCTCCAGTTTGAGGAAGAAGCCTCGAATATGCAGTTCTAGGTGGTTCTTTCCAATAACATGCTCTTTGCGTCACGTGACATGAAACATACTTTTTAAAATGTCTTGGTTTTGCTGTGTGTGTGTATGAGACCAGAGGACTAGAAGAAGGTACGTGGTTTACCTGGAGAAACTCCGTAGCCCTCCGGACACCTCTGGACTCTGACGCCGGGAGACAAGAGGTGACTTGTCCAGAGGCAGGTGGCAGAATTGGACTCCGCTCGCAGCCTCCTGGGTCCTGCCCGTGGCACAGCACAACACCCTCTGCAAAGACACTCTTAAAGAAGGACTCTCAGCTGGTCACCCTGCATCATGGTGATACCTAAGAGAATAGTGGTGAAATCATTGTTCTTGATTTGGGGCCAACACGTCCAAAAATGTGGCACAGCACCACTTTGGGTGTTTGGGAGGATTTTAGCGGTTTATCCAGCCAGCCTTTGATCACGACAAACCGCCGCTGAGAAAGGACCTTTCCAGACACTCTCCATCCTCCCGAGGTCACCGCAGAAGGCTCTCTCTGGCTCCAGCGTATCTCGAACGCCTCAATGGCTCTGGCCGCCCACCCCTTTTAACAGAGAGAGGAGGCTTCGGGCTTCCCCAAGATCTTCAGAGAGAGCTGGAATTTAATTACGTGGTTTTGCTTCCATTATAAGTTTTTTTTTATCGTTATTTCATATTTATGGTAAGTGCTATTAGTTTTCTATTCATGGGAAGGACAGAAAGCTTCTTTTAAAAATTAAATCTATGTAAGTAAAAACAAATGAATATAAATTAAATAAAAAATAGTCAGTAAAATAGAGGACCAGTGGTTCCTGGGCGTGGCTGAGGATGGTGAGGTCGGATGAAGGCTTGAAGTTCAAGTTGGGCAGAAGTTGCTGCAGGAGACGGAGGGGGTCTGTTCTGGGCCCCCTGGACGGGGTATGTCTCCCTCGACCTTCTGGGAGCTCTCTCCACGAAGGCACCCGTCGCACATAGTTTACGTGTGATGATCAAATGATTAGCCGGCGCCTCTCTCTCATTTAATGATTCACCGTGGAGCCGTCGGAGGGCCACCGCCCCTCGTCCCTGCACTCGGCAGACCCTCCCGCTGCTCCGAGACGGCCTGGTAGGAGGCAATATTTTAAGATAAAAGGATTATTAAAATAGTGCATGTGCTCGTGTTAACACTCCCATGTGCTGCTTTATCGGAGTTGTTGTCGAGCGCCGTATAATTTAGTAAATTATAACGTATTTATGAATAACACCTCGGGTTAATGTCCTCGCGCATTTTTCACAACTTAGCATCACACGCCGAACGCGTGGGCCAGTCGAGGGAGAAGGGGTCTGAGAGGCAGAGAGAAAGGGGGGGGGGCTGCTCGCCAGTGCGGGGCGGGCGTGAGTCTCCCCTCGGACAGCTGCTCGTTCGGGGTCACCCATGGGCAGCGGGGGGCCCGTGTGGGCCGTGGAGGAGCCTTGGAAGCCATGAGGTCTGGGGGGCTATTGGAGTCAGGACAGGTCCATGGGGGTCTGTGGTGGTCGGTGGGGTCCATATGGGGAGCAGCAGGAGATTGTTAGGGACTTGGGGGGTCGGGGCGGTGGGGGTCTGCAGGGCTGGGGGTACATGGTTTGGGAAGGGAGTGAGTTCAGGGCTCTGAGCAGACGACGGGGTGCAGACGGCCTGCAGCTGACCACTTCCCTCTGTATGTTCCACCTGCCCGGCTTGTGACTGCTCAGGAAATTAAACACTGTCCATTTGAAAAATTAGAGATAAAACCAGAAGAGAGAAAATCAAAAGATCTGAGATGAGCCAATTACTAATGTGGGATTTGGCTCTGCGTGTCCTGGAAGGGACGGCAGAGGGGGAGCCTGAGACCAGCCCTTCCCGGCCCGCAGCCCACCGGTGCTCCCGCACTAACGCAGGTCGAGATCCAGGCGGACCCACCGGGGCCCTGGGGCTCTGTGTCTTCAGCAAGCTCCTGGAGAGCACGCTTTGAGAAACGACTGTAGGCTGTAGGTAACCCGGGCTCATAGCCTGCAGAAGGCAGCCGGGAACCCCACGGGCAGAGACCTGCTCTGTGCTGGAGACGGGACAGCTCAGCACCACGCCGCAGACCACCAGGCGCCTGGAACCCGGCATCGGCTTTCGCAGAAGGTTGGAGCCAAATGCAAAGACGCTGCGTGGAGGGACCAGAGTCCAGTTCTAGACTCTGTCCAAACCTCCTGCAAGCCTCCCTCTCCCCCTCTCCTCCCCCCAGGGAGCCTCAGTTTCCCAACAAGGAGGTTAGGCAAGAGGCTCTTAGAGCTATTCTAGGATTTCAGTTTCCCGTAATAGACAGAACCTTTAGCAGTTGGCTTTAATATGTGTGAACGTCTCAGACTTGGTGTGAATTGGGGAACTCCTATCCCAAAATACCTCCCTCGCTTCCAGCCAAGTTGCCTGAAATACCACCACGAGTACGGCGTTCCTTTGGGGACAAAGGCTCACTTACAAAGTGTGGCAGTGCGCGCAGAGGCTGCAGGCCTGAGCCCGTCTGACCAGGCCCTCCTCCCTCCCCGCAGGTCAGGAGAAGAACAGGCTGCCCACGGAGAGAGGACAGGCTTCAGAGGCACATGCTGCCCTCCCCCACGCCGTCCCTGGGTAGCCAGGGAGCCCCGCTCTGCACAGATAATGGCGTCCAGCCTCCCCCGGCCCAGAGACATCGACGCTCCTCCATGCAAGCCCGAATCTGAGAGCTGCCGAGCTTGGCGGAGTGGTCAGGGCCGCAGCGTCCAGGAGGCCCAGGGACTGTGGCATGTATTTTCCAAGCAGTGTCCTCTGGTCCCTAGGCAAATGCGGTCCTTCCTCTGTGTCTGTGCAAAGAGTGCTGTCCTGGGGCTCCCCCCACCCACCCCGGACCTTCCCTCCAGCCCCCAGGTGCAGACAGTCCTGGGACTAGCAGACACCTACCCAGGACTTGCCGGGGGGCCTTGGCTGGGTCCCTGGACCACGAAAGCTCCCTCCCCGAGCACTTCCTGACGGCTGTGCCACATGGGCAGAGAGCTCCGCGGATGCTCCTGGTTATCACGGAACCCTGGAAACCAGAGCCTGGACAGCCCTTTACATCACGTGCACCAAAGGTTTCTAAGTCGGGAGGCCTGGGCTTCCAGGGGCTGGTGGATAAACTTGCAGGGTGGTTGTGGGCCCACGACCCTCACATGGAATATTCTGTGTGCCCAAGCATCTCTACTTCCAGGGCGTTCTCCAAAGGGCTTTCAATGCTACAACAAAATAAAATAAAACAGAACAAAAAGACTTTTATTTGCAGATGCATCAGCTGAGACTGAAGAGGGGGTGGGGGCTTGTCCAGGTTCACACGGGGGTGGGGGGGCTTCTGCAAATGTTTTTCTCTGCGCCAACTTCACTCCCAAGCCTCTTTTCTGACGCACACTGTTATCTAAGAAAAGGAAAGCAAAGCAGGGTCTTCCCTGGAAACCTGGGACTCCGGAGCCAGCTGCAGAACGCCAGCACGCCCAGCTCCCCAGCCCTGCCCGACCCCTGACGAAGAGGGGACCCGGGACTCTCCCCAGCTAGTCCTCCTCCAGCTTCCGGGTCGGCCAACCTGGCCGGGGACTGCCTCCCCCCAGCTGCTGCTCCTTCCATCCCCTGGCTCCACTGTTTGTTTGTATCACCAGTCCTGGGGCAGTCCTCTGCCCCCCACGCATTGTGCCGGAGCGTTCCGGATGCTCGCACGCACTGTGCACACCATTTCTGCCCTGCGCTGAGCTGTGCAGAGGGCCGGAGGGGAGCAATATATTACCGCATTCTTTGCCTAACAATTGGTAACACATGACACTTGTATTTGCCCCAAGATAATGTACAAATATGTTTTACAGGGTTTCCTAATGATAATCATGATATTTCATTTTTCTTGCCCTTCTAATAACGATAACAGTCTAGCATTATTATTTTTTTTAACTGTTCTCGGCGAGTGTGACATTCAGTTCGGAGAATGGAATGTCAGCAGGAAATCCATATGTGCTCCCCGAAGCTGGGAGAAGCCCCTCCCATTTATTTTTAGTTGCAGGACAATGAAGTGATCTCACCTTATTATTTCTTCCCCCTTTAGAAAGGTGTTTGGCATCCGGCGGGTCTCTGATGTTTATGGAACGTGGCCTGAGGTTTAGGCGATCGGATCGTTTTGCGAGCTGTCCTGATCAGAGGACGGGGGGCTTGGTGGACATCCAGGGGCTCTCATCTCCGGGTGGGGGCAGCGGGAGGGGAGAATTCCTCCCTCGGAAAAAGGGCTCCTTTCAAAGTGAGCTTTACGTGCAGGGCGGGGAATGGTGTGGACCCCTCAGCAAAAGACCTAACTGATTAGTAGGTAAAGCAAACACCTTTACGTTTCCTTGTAGACACTGGGGAGAAACACCTGCCCTGGCCCCCCGACATGCTTTGCTCTTTTGGGGGACTCATCTGATGTGCTGACGTGTTTGTTCATCCTTGCTTACCATCCTGGGGGAGCCTGATTTTCAGGGATAAATGCACAACAAGAAGCATAAATTCACCATTATTAGCAAATAGCCCTTCCAGGCACGCTGAACACGTGCGAGCTGTTCACCAAAACCTGTGCATAAGAAAGGAAGATTAATCAAAAACCAGGAAAGAGAAATAGAGACACAACCACGATAAAGTTGGATATGATAGAGGCCTTCAGTTAGGACAGAATTTTTCATCTCTCTCCTTACATTTCTTAGTTTTAAACTGATGTGTAATTGTTCAAATTATCTAAGCTATTTTAATTTATTGATTTTTTTCCTTCTCTCTCTCTGTCTCTCTCTTTTTTTTTTTTTTTTTGGTGGAGTGGCCAAATCGAGGTAAAGTGTCCTCCGTTTGGTCAACAAATGGTGAGATTCTAGCGCACACTGAGGCCTCCATGGCAGCCTGACAGCTTGCGGATGGTGGCTCAGCTACCACAGGCTACGCCAAAGCCAGGCTGGGGATCTGATTATTTAGGGATCTGGGTATTTTTGTTGATGAGCGAAATGAAATCCTCCGAGAGCCAAATCAATCCTTTGCGGAGATCCTGGGGCATTGATCCTGGTGCACATTGACAGGCTGAGCCTGTTCAGCTGTTGGGAATGACCGCCCGAAACGAGCGGGTTGTTAGAGTTTTAGGGTTTTGGTGTTTATCGGCAACCCCCGCGCTCGTATGATTAATCACACTTTCGGATCGTGCGTGCCGTGGAAATTGACTGCAACGCAGCAGAAACAAAGTTTTCAGTTATCCCCGTATAATAAATTGAAGCTATATCCCTAAGCAGAATTGTCTTCGAGATTCCAATTTGCCTTGTTAAAAGCGTTGTTTATATAGTAGTTAGCAAAAACGTAAGTAATTACGTGCTGAATTCATTCTAAGCAATTCTTTATTTCTCCTCCCTATTCTTCATCGGTTTTCCATCTTCATTACCCAATATTTTGGTCGATCTCAGCAGAAACCTGACTTGGCGAGATGGGGCTTGGGACAGGGGACCCGGTGACTTTTGAGCTGCATGGAGCACTTCTGGTCAAGGGACGAGGGTTTCCAACAGGCCAGCTGGAGGTCCCGGCTAGCCTGGGACCAGGACAACGCAGGAAATACTTATGGGCTGTGTTTCGTTCCACAAAACAATATTTACCCGTGGAGAAGACAGCTTTTTATTTATTTATTTTATTATTTTTATTTATTTTTCTATCTATCTATTTATTCGTTTGTTTATTTATTTATTTCGGAGCCGGGAGCGCCATTTTGCAGACACGTGGTGGTGTAGTATCGGGGCCAAGTCTGTTTTGGTCGCTGCCACCAGCGGGACTTTATTTCATAAATATCATCTGAGTCCGGAATTCAGCTTTCGGAATGCAAATTCTGTTTAAGTGAGTAAACATTGCAGCGCTGTGTGCCAACCACCCCCCAACCCCAGCTTAGGAGGGGACAGGGTGGTAGCAGTGAGTGCAGCCAGTCGCGGAGACCCAGGCCCGGAGGGTGGGCATTCTGGGAAGGTTCCCACTGGGGAGGGGACAGGATGAAAGCAGCTGGCCAGGGGACGCCCTCCCGGCAAAGCCCCTCTTCCCAGAGGCTCCTGCTCCCTCTGCCTGGAACAGCGGCTTCATCCATATCTATCAGGAGAGGCCTAATTATAGAGCTCGGAGATTTTAATGGCACGGGGAAATTTAAATGCAGTGGAAAATATGAATATTCCTAAACCGGCAGTCAAAATACGAAATGATTGGCTTCCGAATCAATGAATTATAATTTCCGAGCGCGTCTTCCAAGGTGGAGCCTCTCTGCCTTCCCAGGAAGGTTCTGGGCGGGCAGGCGTGCCGTGATCCTCTCCACTTCTGCGTTTTGTTCCGCAGAGACTGGCTTCCCCCCACCCGCCGGCCCCATTCTGCCGTCCCTCTGAACAGATTGCAGGCGACGACAGGAGCAACCGTGGGGGCCTGGAGGGGCGGGGGGGCCGGTACCCGACAGGTGCGCTCGGGCGCAGCTCCGGCTCCCTTGGTGCCCGTGGGAAGTGGAGGGCGTCTCCAGAGTGGGGGCCACGCTATTTCGTCTGCACTCTGCCCTCGAAAAGCCATCTCCCTCTCGCGCACCCCAGTCTTGCATCCCAAAGCCAAGAGGCCCTTTCAACTGCGGGTGCCGTGGGGGCCTCACCCGTCCCGGCCTCGGGCACCCGTCGGGGGCCCCTTCCCACCGGCTCCTTTTGCCCCTGGAGAGCATCCCCTATATCTTTACCTGCGGAGAAGACGAGGACGTGCCCCAGCTGCTGTCCACGCGGCCCTCGAACTGGAGAGTCGGGCCATAAATCCTGTTTTATTTTATGGACAAATAAATGCTGAGGTAAAATATTCCAGGATCGTAGCTTGAATACTTGCTATAGCCGCGGTCCCTGTAATAACCACGGTGACATTAATTTACTGCATTGCGCCGTGGGAAGAAGGGAGAAGAAGGGAGAGCGGCATTAAAAGAGAAAAATGACTTTCCCTCGAATTTATTGGGACTGGCCTGCCCCATTTCCAGCCATCATTAGTTGATTAGGCCCTGACGACGGTGTGGACGATTGTGCCGGAACAGTTGGCGGAGAGACGCCCTAAAGGTACTCTGTTAATTGAGATGATGTTCGTCTTGTGGTTACTGAACATAACTGCAGACAGCGAGCTTGGTGGTTACCGTGGTGGAACAGAGCTGGCGGCCAGATGGTGGCCAGGGGGCGTGGGCCGGGCTGGGGAGGGCTCGCCGCCCCCACCCCCGTCGGATCCCAGCCTCCAGGGTCCCGGTCACTTCGTCTCTGTTCCAGTGCTGCCGAAGAACCCGTCACGAGAGGATAAAGCCGGGGTCCCTTTTATCCCAGGTGCGCTGCCGCCGAGCAGTGGCTGCCACGAGGGTCCCTCCATAATCGCTGGCTTTGAGGGCTGAATGAAGTCTGAAGGATGTCATTCTGGAAGGTTCCAGGGTGCATCCCCAAACCAGAGTTGGGAGCAGCTCCCCACTGTGCCCGCCAGATTTCCCAGGCTGCTGAAGCTTGCAACTTTGGATGCTGCAGACAGTCATTCCTTACTTGGACGGATGCAGAAGGGAATTCCATCAGCAGCCAGGACTAGGGACAGGCCAGGCTGGGTGCAGTGAGGACCTCTGCGCCCCGAGGCGGAGGCAGAATTTCACGTCCACACGTTCCACTGGCAGAAGTCTTGGCCGTGTCTGCATGGCCAGGACAGCTCTAGCTACGGGATCTTTGCTTAAACATTTTCAGAGACCCACACTCACCATCTACTCCCAGGGCTGGAGAATGTCTCGCCAAAGGTGTTTAGGAAAGGAAACGGAACTGACATTTTTTCGAGTGATTTAGTAAAGGCCACATACTTTCCAAGGCACTTGACATCCATTATCACACTTAAGCTCCTTATACTCCATTTATCCCCACTTAGGGTCCGGGAACCGAAGCTCAGAAAAATGAACCTGCCGGGTGCCCCGCAGCCCAGAGGAGCCCAGAACAGGGAAGGGGGAAGGGAGGTCTCCGCTTCTTGGGAGACGGGGGTCGCAGAAGCTCCGGGGTCAGACCACCTGGGCTGGGATCCGGCTGTTCCTCTTGCTTGCCCTGTGACCTTGGAGGTTACTTCTCCTCTCTCAGCCTCAATGCATGCGTTTCTAAAACAGAATTAAGTGCAGGAGCCCCGTGACGTGGTCTCGGTGTTTGTGAGTAATTCTTACTGCTGTAGTTGTGGTGGTTGTCTGGGGGTTATTAGCAGCTGTCTTGCTTCAAGGCCAAGGCCCTAGGAGGGGGTAGCCACACCGGACGTCTCCAGCTCCCAATCACGTGACGAGGGAGAGTGTCCTCACCCACCCCACCTCCACCCCACCGTGCCTGTCATGCCTGGACCACAAGACAGATGCTCCGGCCTGAAGGCGGACAAATCCACTCACGAGATACCGCTTGCTAAGTGGCAGTGGCCTTTATTCCCTGACATCTTTCCAGACCCTTGAAGGGATTAGGACTGGATTAGTTTGAGATGAGCCCGGCTCTGCCGTTATCACCTGTTTATAGGATAATGACGTTATCTAGTTTGTCCCATAAGGGCCCCCATACATAGGGGCTTTGTTCCCTTTGATCTGAAGGGCTGCAGGCAACATATCTTCAAATCTAAACAAACCCACTGAGGCCTCAAGATAAGTGGTCAAAATATCCAGCGGGAAGAAAGAAGAGCCTCTTTCCCCTTCTTGCTCAGTGCAAACAGAAATCTTCGAATTGGGTGTGCTCACTCAGAACCTGAAACGCATCTTTCTGTTTTCAACACCGGGTTTCTCGTTTCTCCCTTCACGTGTGCACGGCACTCTGAAGTTTGCAGAGCTTTTGCAACCCTTCTTAAAGCATGTAATCAGCACAGCAGTCTGTGAGTGGTGCGGGGCGGGTTCAACGCCCGTTTTACAGGCTGGGATACGAAACACAAGGCTCAGGGAGGCCGAGGAGCTTGCCAACGCTCCTGTCATTTCTGAGAAATGAGCCAAGACCAAACCCAGCTCATTTAGAAAAACCCAGCTCTCATTTCACTGCCCGAAGTCATCTAGGACCTGATCTCTCTGCCCAAACCGCTCTCCTTAAAGATGACCCTCGTTACCCGTCACAGCAGACATCTGTTCAGACAGATGTTGCAGGAGATCCTCGGCCAAAGTCCCCTTCCTGGTCCCAAGGCTTCCCTGACACCCATCAGGCATTTTTCAAAATTATCTTTATTGAGGTATAATTCGCATGCAACGTAAGCAATCTGTTTTAAGTACACCAACCATTTGATAAGTTTCGGAAAGTGTATACAGTTGTGTAAACACCACCATGATCGGGATTTAGAATGTTTCCATTACCCCAAAAAGTTTTCCCATGCCCGCACCCCCCTTGCTTCCAATCTCCTAGAGCTTCTGACAACCACTGATCTCTCTGACTCTGCAGTTTTGCCTTCTCTAGAATGTCCCGTAAATAGAATCCTATAGAATGGACTCTTTTTTATGTCTGGTTGCTTTTACTTAGCATAATGCTTTTGAGATTTAGGCATTGTGTTGTGTGTTTAATTTGTTTGCTTCTTTTTATCGCAGAGTGGTATTCCACTGCATGGGGGTACCGTAAAATGGTTTATCTGTTCCCTAGTTGTGGACATGTAAGTCACGTGCAATACGAGGCCATTCTGAATAAAGCTGCCATGGACATCTGGGTGCAAATTTTTGTATTAACATATGCTTTCCTTTATTTTGGGGAAATACTAAACAGTGTGATTGTGAGTCATCTGATAAATGTATATTGACTTTATAAGAAACTTCCCATTTTCTAAAGGGGCCGTATTCCCACCAGTCATGCAAGAGTGTTCCATTCACTCCATATCCTTGGTGACACTTGGTATTGCTGGTCTTTCTAATTTTACCATTCCCGTGTGTGTTAGTGGTGTCTCATTGTGGTTGTATTTGCATTTCTTTTGTTTTTTTTTTGACACAGGAGTCTGACTCTGTTGCCCAGGCTAGAGTGCCATGGCATCAGTGTAGCTCATAGCAACCTCAAACTCCTGGGCTCAAGCAATCCTCCTGCCTCAGCCTCCCGAGTAGCTGGGACTACAGGCATGCACCACCATGACCGGCTAACTTTTTCTATATATATATGTTTAGTTGTCCAGATAATTCTTTCTATTTTTAGTAGAGACAGGGTCTCGCTCTTGCTCAGGCTGGTCTCGGACTCCTGAGCTCAAACAACCCTCCCACCTCGGCCTCCCAGAGTGCTAGGATTACAGGTGTGAGCCACCACGCCTGGCCCATTTGTTTTTAAACTAACGATGTTGAACACTTGTTCCTGTGCTCACTTGACATCCGTAATATCCTCTTTGGTGAAAAACCCGTTCAAATCTATTGCCCATTTGGGTGTCTGTCTTATAGTTGAGTTGCACCAGTTCTTTATATATTATGGGTTCATCTCCCTTTTTAGATACATTCAGAAAATATTTCCTCCTGGTTTGTGTCTTATCTTTTCATTTTCTTAATGGTGTCTTTCAAAGCATTAAAGTTTTTACTTTTGATAAGTCCAGTTTATCAGCTTTTTTCTTTTGTGGTTTGTACTTTCTTTGTCTTATCTAAGACATTTTTACTTTGCCCAAGGTCACAAGATTTTCTTCTCCATTTTCTTCTATAAGTGTTCATTTCTATGTACAGCATGAGGTAAGAGATGAGGTTTATATTTTCTATATGGATACATTGTCATTTCAGCACCATTTAGTGCAAATTTTCTTTTCTGCATTGAACAACCTTGGTAACTTTGTCAAAACTCAATTTACCATATATGTGTGGTTCCACTTCTGGACTTTTTTATTCTACTCAATTGATCTGCACATTTATACCAATACCATATTATCTTGATTACTGTGGCTTTATAATATTAGGTTGGTGCAAAAGCAATTGGGGTTACTAAAATTGACTGTGAATGTTAAATCATTATAACAAGGCTCGAACACATCTTTATAAATCAAAATAGGAACTGTTACAATCAACACAGTTTTACCAACAAGAAATAAGTTTGTTTATTCCTGTAGCGTTCGGGATTCGACGAACTCTTGGAAAGCATTTTCTGCAGCCTGCTGGTGGTGGAAGCGTTTTCCCTGCAAAAAGTTGCCGAGATGCTGGAAGAAGGGGCGGTCGGTTGGCGAGAGGTCAGGCAAATACGACAGATGAGGGAAAACATCACAGCCCAATTTGTTCAACTTTGGAAGTCACTGAGTTTTCCATCCCTTAAATATGGTAGGCCTTTTAATGTATATGTCTTTGCTACTTTATCTCAGCACTAATTTCTAGCTTTCAGTGTATAAAGCTTGCACTTTGTTCATTTTATCCCCATTTAATATTTTTGATACTATTATAAATTGTATTTAAGAATTTTACTCTACAAATGGGTGTCATATATTACATATAAACTTCACATCCTGCTACGTTACTAAATCCACTTATTAATTCTGTGTTTTGTAGATTCCTTGCATTTTCTTCACAGACTATCATATTATCTGTATGCCTTTTATTTATTTTTCTTGACTTATTGTATTGGATGGGACTTCTACAAATTTTAATGAAAGTGGTGAAAGCAGATATCCTTTCCTTCTTATCAATCTTAGGGAAAGAATTTAATCTTTTATCATTAAATACGATGTTACCCGTAGGTTTTCAGAGATGCCCTTAATCTAGTTGAGAAAGGTTTTTAATCATGAATTTGTGCTAAGTTTTGTCGGGTGCTTTTTTGGCATCTATTGAAATGATTGCAATTAGTTCTGCTATTCCATTTAAAATCTTACAAGAAAAAGCACAGTACGTATGGGAAAATTGGGGTGATGGGTACCACACCCAAAAACTTCATCAGCGACATATCTATAAGCTACTAATTTATTTGTTCAACTATTATGTATACAAAGTAGTTTCAGAATTGCTAACCTATATCCCTGTAGGAAACAAATTTACCCCCTAGGGTTCTGTATTTATGTAAAGTTCTTTCTGTTTGTTCTCAAGTTAGCAACTTTGTTTCACGCCCGTGGTGACATTATGTCACATGCTTTCAATAAAGTGAGATTCATTTGTCACAGTCTACATTCCATCCTGGGGTTCTTCAACAATCTGATTGACTTTTTAAAAAAATTTCATACTGTAGAGTTTGCTCTTTGTGGTGTAAACGTCTGTGGATTTTGGGAAAAACAAGAGTCATGTGTCTAGCACCCTGGTTCTATAGGTGTTTCATCCATTCTAAAAATTCCTTTGTGTATTTCTTTGTAGTCAAGCCCCCGCTCCTCACTCCCTAACCCCCAACAATCACTGATTTATTTTTTGTCCCCATAATTTTGTCTTTTATGTGATATTATATAAATGGATTCATACAGTAGGTAGCCTTTCGGTCTGACTTCTTTCATTTAGAAGAGATTTATCCATTTTGAATAAATCAATAGATCATTCCTTTTTATTGCCAAGTAGGGTTATTTTATTATATCCCTATGCTGGTCTGTTTATCCATATGTCTGTTTATTCATATATCTGTTGAAGAACCCCTGGGCTTTCTTTTATTTCTGTCCTCTCTGTGCCCTATATTTAAAGAGCATTTCTTTTAGACAATGTATAGATGGGTCTTACTATTATATCCAATCTGACATCCTTTGTCTTTTAATTAGAATGTTTAGACCATTTACATTTGGTGTAATTTTCCATATGATTTATCATCTTTACATTTGTTTTTTATTTATCCGTTCCTTGTTCTTTTTTAAAAATCAGCTTTTGGATTAATTTTATTTTTTTATAACTACATTTTGTTTCCACTACCACTTTGTTTTCTTTTTGTTTTTGTTCTACAGTTTACAACACCCATCTTTAAGTCAGCCCAGTTTACTTTCAAATGATAGCATGCCACGTTACATATTTTATAAGAATCTTACAACGGTTTGCTTACATCTCCTCTCTTACTTTTTGCTGTTGTTCCCATACATTTAATTACTTTTATTACTAACTTTTAATGTGAAGGTTCTGGACTGAGAGAATCGCCTCTAATCAGACAGCCCAGAATCAAATCCTGGCTCTCTTACTGACTTGGGGTGTGACCTTAGGTAAATCCCTTTACATATCTGTTCCTCAGTGCCATTGTTTGTAAAATCGTCTGTAAAATGTCAGTGTCTATAGCAAGTGTGATGTGAGTGAGGCCTGATGTGTGTGGCCACCATACATGGCACCCATGAAGCAAGGGGACGCATTCTCTCGTGCACGCCAAACACCAATAAAGGTTCTCAGCAGTGAGCAGCTGAGAGTATACAGTTCCCCAGCTCTGGGCACACTCATTGCTTGCTACTCATGGTCTGACCCTTCATGACCCCAGGAGACAACAGCAGATGCCAAAACGAACCACAACACCAAACAGAGGGAGCCCATCTGTGTAAACACCAACACGTATAACTTATTTCTTTCCAAGAAGAAAATTAAATTAAAAATCAGTTGTGCTTTATATGAACTCTGTAAATCACAAGGACTAGGTTACGAAGGAAATTCGCTTCTGCAAACCCCAGGTGTTCAGCCTGGTGGGGCATCTTTCTGCAGACAGCAAGCAGGATGCCTGCTAGAGAAAGGAGGCTTTGGGGCTACCTGAATTTCCTACTTCCTAACTCTGCTGGCTGCCTCTTCTCCTGAGCTGTTGGCTTTCTTCTGGGGGGATGGATAGGCTAGCACACTTGTGAGGTGAGCTGTGGAGTCAGACACACCTGGCTGGGTGGCGTGTCCACGCACCCAGGCCCCAGGTCAGAGGGGAGCCCAGGATGGGGCTGGACCAACATCATGGCCCCTCCACACCCAGGAGCTCAGAGTGCCCAGACTGACGGAGCTTGGGGACAGGAATGAAACCACCCTGGTGGTGACCTGCACGGACAAACCTCATGGACCATGACAGGGTGGTCCTGCGTGGACCAGACCGGCGGTGCACGATTTAGTGGGAGGATGCAGTCAGGGAAGGGAGGTGGTGGGATGTAAAAGCTTCTCTCTGCCCCCTCCCTCCCCAGCCGCATTTTGTTGAATTCGTGCGGGTTAAACCAGCTTAGCATTTCACAATGCAACTTGCCTGTAATAGCAACTCCATCGTGACATACAGCCAAGGCCTCCGTTTATTTTAGTGATTTAAACTTTCCAGAGCTCTGCTGTGATCATGGTTGCATTTAACATCCCAACAGTCCGTCAGGCAGCCGGGGCCTGGCTTTAGGAGGCAGCGTCCCTCCCCGAGTGTCCAGCTGCTGGTCCGGCCACACCCGGCAGCTCCCCTGGCTTCCTAGACGTTCCAGGCCCTCTGTCCTCGGACATCAGTTCCCTCCCTCTGCTGCTCTGCAAATCCTCATCTTCCTTCAAGGCCACTTCAGACCTCCTGTCCTGAAGTCTGCTCTGATGCCCTGCGGGGTGTCTCTCCTGCAGACCCCGAGGCCTGAGGCCCCCGCGCCCGTGAACCTCCCTGCCTCGGGCTGTGGATTCCCAGAGGTCGGGGCCCAGTCTCTGCCCAGGCCCAGACGCAGCGGACAGGGGTCGGGGTCAGAGTGGGCACCGTGTGCGGCTCCCTCCCAGGCTCCTCCTGGTGCTACTGAGGGTGATAGTATTACTGGTACTTTCCAAAGGGCTCCATGGTTTGCAACAGCTTCCCTTCTGCTATGGCATAACTTCCTGCGGGAGCACGGCTGGGTCTCGGTGGCCGTGTATTCACACACACGGGGAGGAGGACACAGTATGCAGCCAGCTCTCTGGCTCTGGCCTTCGGTTTGGGCTAAACTGTGTGCTTTCCATTACTCTGACATTTAAAAATATAGGTTTTCCATTTTTAGAAAATCAGGATTTTCTACTTCTCTTGAATGATTAGTAGGTGGGGCCACACTGGGCCTGTGGTTCTCCGAACAGGCTCCTGGGTCCGGTCACTCGGGCCCGACCTGGCCTGCGTTGCCCAGAAAGCACCTGCGTCTGTGACCCGGTTTACAACAATCGCGCATCCCAGACTTTCCCCCAAGATACCCGGATCACAGGTTTCCCCTCCACAATCCAGCAGCTTGAGGACACAGTCATGTTTCCTGTATAAGCACCTTTCTTCGAAGGCTTATGTTTTGCCTTGAAAAAATTGTTTTCCACTTTGCTATATAACACGGCCGTGTGATTTAATTAATTTTTTTTTTCTTCCTAAAGCACAGAATAAAGCGTCCCTCCAGGAAGATGAGCCAGGCTGTTGTGAGGCTTTGAGCGTCCCGGAGGCATCATCCCAGGGTGGCTTCTCTCCAGTTTAGCAATGCAGGGCTCTCTCGGTGCTGTTGCCCATCACACCTTTAGTTCCTTTCCGGAATCTTCCAAGTTATTAACTCGTGGCCACGTTTTTGTAATCAGAAATTAAACTCTCTACTTAAGTTCTTTTCTGAATCCCCCAAGTTAATAACTTAGGGACATTTTTTATAATCAGAAATTAAATGCTGTTAATTCTGGGGGGTTGGTCTGGCCCTCGGAGCGACGAGCCCCCTTGGACCTGCCCCCGGTGTCTGTGCGGGGAAGGGGCCGTGCCCCCCGCCCACTCGCGGGCTGGCTGGCCTGCGCCAAGAGCGCCCGGGCCTCCCACACTCGGCTTGTGGAGTGCTGGCCTTGGAAACTTTTGCGGGTTATGGCTCAGGAAGGGTTCCGGAGAGTTCAGACGCCAATCGATAGCGTGCATTACAAGGCGGCGTGAGCTAACGTAGGTGCTGTGGGTCATGCATCTTAAAACAGCTTCTTGGGGACTTTAATTGTGAGGATGTTCAGGAGAAGAATATGACCTTACGGGGGCATTTTCCAGAATAGAATAGTCTATATATTAAAAGGCAGCAAATGATTCATAACTGGTTAGCGGCTGGGCCTATGGGTCCGCGCTTCCCAAGTGGATATTTTTTTCTGCATTGCAAACTCTTACATTAAATTGTGATAAATGAAGAGTGGGGGCCACTCATACAAATCAATGACTCCGGCGTGTGTCATTAGCCTGAGAGATGCAGGCAGCGGTCAGTCCCATAAATCATGTGATGATCTGCTGTCTGCAACACGATGCAAGCAAGCAGGTGCATTAGGGAGGTTAAGGAATGAAATTAATCTGTGCATTTTCCTCTCCCCCCGACCCCGTCCTTCCCCATCACCTGGTCATACGGAAAGAATTAAAATCACATGATCCCAACTAAACCAGCTCCAGAACGGTAAATTGGTTAAGTCTGACTTCACCTTTCAACTCCGAGTTAATTATGTATTAGGGGATTAATTTATGCACAGGCCTCGGGAAGGGAGATGGCGAATAGGAGAAACCTGCCAGGGCCCCTCGTCCAGGTGTCGAGGTTATTAATGGCTCTGGCTCTGCCACCGGCTACCTGGGCAGACCCCGGGGTGGGGGCTACGGGCTTGTCCGTGTGCGTGTGTCTGGTTCTGTCCTGCTCTGAGAACCAGCCAGCCCAGCAGGACACCGCTGCTTATGTGGGGTTCAGAAGAGGCCCCAGCCGTGATGCACAGAGATGCCTGGGGTGCCTGACTGCTAGAGCATCTTAGAACGGGACGAGAAGGAGCCTTTCCACAGGGCGTGCGGTCAGGTGACACTTTGGATGAGAACCGAGGCCTCTCCAGGAGCTGCCAGCCTGGGCTCCAACACCTCCACTGAGAGGAAGCCCTTGCCCGACGGCCAGTTTCACATGCTAAGCTCCAACTTGCACAGCCCAAGGGTCCTGCATCCCCCGCCATTGGAAGCGTATGGAGTACATGGAATCTGTACATCTTGCACACACGTGCCCTCCGGACACTGAGGACAGGGATCATGCTGTCCCCACACGTGTGTCCTGAGCAGCAGCATTCACAGGCCTCTCACCGCCGTGGACCGCTCGCTGGAGGGTCAGTCTTGGTCCCTTCTTTGTGGTGCAGCCCCAGCCAGCTGAGAACGGCCGAAAGCGGGGCAGTTCCCAGCGGGGTTCCGGGACTCCTTTCTCAATGCCATGACCTGGTGACAAGTGGGCACCGGACCCAGCAGGAGACGGGCGTCCCATGGCCCGTCAATATCAGATCTCACACAGAAAGAGCCTCTGAAAAGGGTCCAGACCCCGGCATTGCCTGCCTTGAGCCACGGGTAGAGGTTCGGGAACACTTGTCTGTTTGGAGTTAAAACACAAAGATGCTGAATGCATTTGACACCGATCCTTTGCTTATAAAACTCCTGATGCCCAACCTGAGTGGTAGCATCAATGCTTGTGTGTGCGCAGCACTTCACAGTTAACCGAATGCTTTACTTTCATGCTTGTGTGATGTTGTTTAATCTTCCCAGTGGCCCGAGAGTTGGGGCCAAGAATTCCCATGTGATTCCTAGGGAGACTGAGGCTCTCGGAGGTCAAAGATCTTGGCTGAGCTCCGCTGGCTGGGAAGTGGCTCCGCTCCCGTAAGAACTGGTTGTTCGGTGCAGGGGTGGCCCCTACGGTGGCTTGGCTGCGTAGCCTTCTGATCCACGTCTGCACACACCCGTCCGTCGCCTGCGTTGTTTGGGACAGGCATGTGTTCACATTTACATAAGTCTCTTGCTTTTTCCCATCACCATGGCACTGATGAGGTCTACCTGCAGCCACACCTGTACATCCGGCCTGGCCAAGTGGCATCGTGCGAGGATATGCCATTTTGCTTCCTGCTTCTCCTCTGACGGGCGTTTACATTGTTTCCGATATTTTACTCTTACCAATGAAGACCAAGCAACGCTGTGCGTGTCCGCTGGGGTTCACGAAGGAGGTTTGTCCTGGAGTTTCGTTTCCTCTCTAAATACATCATGCATTTCTCTCCCCAGCGGGACTGAGACCCTCTGGGAGTGTCCAGGGACCACCTGGGAAGGTGCCCAGCACAGCCCCCAATCAGTCTCAGGGTGGATTCCCTGGAACGTCGTTTGTGTCTGTCCCCGAGCTCCCCACTGAGGCTGGCACGGGCTGGGCACACGCCTCCTCCAGCCGGCCGCGTCCCCACGCGCAAGCCCAAGGAGCCCTCGCCCACAGCCTGCTCATCCCAGGCCCATTAAACCTCTCACTTTGTATTTCCTAACTCCTTTAAGAAATCCCAAGCCTGTCTCCTTGGATAGAAATAAAATAAATATAATATCTATTGCTATCGCTTAAACACAAATTATAGTATTTTTTATTAAATACTCTCTTGTCAAATGCTTGACATTCCTCATAATAGACCAAAAAAAAAAAGCAACTAAAACTAGTTATTTTCTGTTACCTTAGAGGCTTGCAACGTGGTTTGTATTGTATTTACTTGTTATGTTCTGCTTGTCGCATTTTATTATAAGCACGTGAGTTATTTTCCCTATTAAATTAAAAGGCAATCTCCCCTCCCCGGCTACCCTTGAGCTTTTACAAAAGGTGCGGTCTGGAGATGAGGGCAGTGGGAGAAGCCACCTGGCGGTCGGGGTCACCGAGCTCCTGGCATCGGCTGGCCCAGCCGCCATGTTTGAAGACAGGGTCGGGGACCTCTCTAAAAAAACCAACAGGGGGAAGGGGACACTTGCCATTCTCTGGCCTCACACCTGTCAAAGCCCTTTTCTATGCACCGTCCCTCATCATCTCTGTAGCAGCCCTCTAAGGCCGCAGGCTGGGCCTCCTGCACCCATTTTACAGATGAGGAAACAATCCCGAGAGAAGGGGCTTTTGAATCGTGCTCAGGCTGAGGCCAGGTCCCCACAGCCACCCCCAGTTCCACCACAGGTGCCGACTGGAGGCCGCCCTGCTAGCAATTTCGTGAGCGATGCCTTATTGGATCCCAGCAGAAGTTCCTTGCGGTGGTAATACTATCATCTCCCTTTTCATGGTCTTTATCAAGCCGCGGTTCGTAGAGGGTAAAGGACGTGCCCTGGCCGCGTGGCTACGTGCAGGGGCACAGGCCCGGGCCGCGTCTGCCTGACTTCAGGGGGTCACCGTTTCCTTTGAGGATTTGACGAACCCTAAGGCCCCCCCTCTACGGGGAGCGCACGTTTCTCCCCTAACCAGCATCTTCCCTACCGTTTTGTGAGCTGCCCAGACCGTCTGCAGTTCACTTACCACCCTGCAGAGGCCCCCGTGTGTGAGGGCGGGTTGGAATTAGCTCCTTGTGTTGTTTACACAGCCCGAATTCACTGAAACCCGACCAAATGCTGCGTCTCCTGCCCCCTATTCTTTCATGGACGCTTTCCCGCCGCTGAGATTCAACAGACTGAGAATTTGAGATGGGTTCCAGTGGAACCTGAGAGAGTGGAGTCTCTCGAGAGCCTGGACAGGCTTGGTACCCGGCAGACAGTCACCAAAGCTCGGTCTGCTCATCTGTAAGATGCAAAGAACTCTTTCTAGGTACCGCCATGTAAACGACAGGGCCTCATTCAAGTCCTTTATATTCTAAGACCCGCATGCGTTTATATTTCTCCTCTCCCTGTGCATTTAGCCTCTGGGTCCCTGCTTTGACCTGTGCTTGCCGCTTAATCTTACAGAGAACATTCTCGGGATTCCTGCTTTCTTGATGCGTCTCTCCGCACCAGCCTCTCCATCATTGAAAGCTTTGTAGTAATGCGGCACCTCTCATCCGAGGCCGCTTCCCTAACACGAACGCTTCCCGGAGCTGCGCTGATAACGCCCGCCGCGCGGGGAGGGAGGGAGCTGATAAGGCCAGGTGTGCGCATCAGAAAATGATGCCTTGGAAACCAGCAGCCACCTTGCTCCGGAGCCCAACCAAGGCACCAGTAAAGGTCTACAGGTACCTATGGAGGAGGAAGATAAAACAATATATATATCTATATATATCTTGAAATCCTTTGGGAGGAAAAGAAGCCAAAACAACCAGGATGGGGTCTTCACACGTCGACTTTGTCGGAGTCCCCAAATTGCCGCCAAAACCACCCAGGCAAAAGCATCTTCTCCGCTGGCTGATGCACGCGGACGCAAGCCGGGTGGCAAGCAGTTAAGGGGGGAGTCAGAGAAGGGGGAGCAGGTGGGCCTGCGGCGTGGGCGGGCTCAGCACGTCACTCTGCCTGGACCGTTCGGACATTTGGTCACAGTGCCCCAGCCATCGGTTTGGGTTTTGTCTGTTTGTTTCCTTTGGGGGCTTCCTCACCGCCATGAACACAGCTCTTGAACTGCAACCGGGACCCACCGGAGATTACGATGGTCAGACGTTGACCTCCGCAGATGAGGGCGGAGACGGCGGGAGGGAGGGAGGAGGAGGACGCGGGCAGGCAGGTGAGGACCTGCGGCACAGCGAGAGCCGGGACGGGAAGGGAGGAGGAGGCAGGGCCCGGGACACAGGCGCCAGCCCTGCCTGTCCTTCTCGAAGACACCGGGAGAGTTCTGGAACCCAACGGGGCAGCGGGATGGAGGCTCAGCGCATTTTCTGGGTGATGGCCGGGGCCCCAAATCACATGTCCTGGAATTTCACAGTCTTCCCTCTTATCCTCATGACACCCCCAGGCCCCGATTTTCCGTCTGTTGGAGTATTCTCGCTGTCTTCAAAGCCAGTACTCCCTCCACATCTTTCTCAAGTCTCCTTGCCATCCTCCTTGGGGTCTCGTACGTTTCCTGTTTCGATTCCTTGCCTGTGTCCCATATGCCCTTTGGTTCAAGATTATCTCGATGGCTTCTCAGACCACCGCTGGTTAGTGGCCCTCCCGCCACCCCGAGGGAGCTCAGCCTACTCAAGGCTGTCTCCTTCTCCTGCGAGAAAGCCCAGCTGGCTGGCAAGGTCTCCCCGGCAGGGTGAGGGCCTCTCAGAGCCTCGAGGGGCTGATGAGGTGGCCTTGTCCCCACCGAGGCCAGCACAGAACTCCCCCCGGGATGTGGCGCTCGCTTGGAGAACATCTTGATGTAGATGAAGGGCGCTATAGAGATCAATAAATCATAAGTCTGTTGGACAGCACTTAGATAGGTAAATGCATGTATGTTATTCACTCAGTGAACCTTCCTAAAAAAGATAATACACTCAATATCTCACTGCGCTGACATCTTTCGACTCAATTGATAATGGGTCAGGATTGAGCACAACTCAGAGAGTGAATTACCTTATAGCCATCCCTTCGAGTTTAGGGTTGCAGTCACCAGCAAAATCAATGTCGAAAGATTCCTGTTGTCTCGGGCAATACCTATAGCGACTCCTAATGAAATAAACCATTGAAGCCTTTTAATCAGACCACCTGCCTAAAAGGAGGAAGCCATCCAGGAGAAGGCTGGGCTCTGGGGACCTATTTTCCCCTTACTGGTCAACGCATGAGTGATTCTTTAATTGTAGTAATGATGTGCTTACCCTGGGCCCGACGCTCGGGCAGCGAGAGGCAGCAATTCTCTGGGGCAGAGGGTTGGTGTGACCTCAGCTGGGGCCGCGCAGGTCCCTGAGCGGGGCCGCGTCACCGGGGGTCTTGCAAGCGCCTCCAGGTTAGGGGCTTGTTTTACTCCCAGATGTGTGATAAATCTCTATTGAAAGAAAGCCCTGCAATAAATGGGTCTGCTCTCGATCTGAATTCCAGGGTCAGCGTCACAAAAATAGGAGCTGGCTGCAGATGTGGCCGCCGACCAGCTTCTGCCTCCAACCTCTTGCTCTTCCCTGCGCGCCCCTCTACAAAACCAGTTAACGCCACTTTAAATACGTTCAAATAGCAGGAAGCTCAAGGAAGTCCAGGAACATCAAACTTGACCTAGGGGCTCTCTGCAAAGGTTCCCTTTTGGGTCCACTTACCTACTCAGGGACACGTTGGTGGTCTGCTCTGCCGTATTCATGCCTCCCGCTTTGGGGATCACAGCCCCCCGATTGTCTTTGGAAATCCATCCTTCTCGCACTCCTACGTCTGCGTGTGCTCTTTCCCCAGCTCCACGGTGGGTCTGGGAGCCAGGTCCAAGCCCGCAGTCGATTCCCCGCCCAAACTCATCCGGTCAACCACGGAGACGCCCAGGGCTTTCAGGGTGACTAACAGAGAGAGTCTTGGTGCTCCCTTTTTGATCAACTGTGGCCCTGGTGGTTCATCAGCGGTTGGACAGCCCCTCTGCAAATGTGGCCACACCAAGGAAGCTGAGCAGAGAGGCCAAGGCAGTGGTTCCAGCCCTCACGGTCCCTACCTGAGGCTCGGAACGCCACGCAAGATCTTTGTGGATTCTTCCGTTTGTGAGCCAAGAAGTTCCTCCTTCACTCTAGCCACTTAGGTTGGGTTCTCTCTCTCTCTCTCTCTCTCTCTCTCTCTTTTTCTCTCTCTTTCTTTCTGATCATAGGCAACCAAAGCATCCTAGTGGATTTTCTCACCTACCAGGAAAACCCCATGAGTACTGGGAGACAGGCTTCTGTCTGTCTGGGGAAGGAGCCCGCCCTGGGAGTCCACCAGGGAAGGACCCCAAATGACTACGGTGCCGACCCGCTAGGCTGCTGGTTTGTGGGAACTAAACAACAAATTTTACAAGAAGCCTTTAAACAAGCCATAGGGAAGAGCGAAAGGCACAGGTGGAGGGTGAACTTTCTTGGACGGCAAAATGAAAGGGGCGCCACCACGCAGCTGGTCATGCCCAGAGGCACAGGGTCCCTCAAAGTCCCCTTTCTCTGATGAATGCAGGGAGGACCTGCTTCTGCAGAAACTTTGCTGGATCCCCGAGGTGTCTACAATGGCCGAGGATGCATCTCCCAGCAGCCGGTGCCCCGTAACGCTTCCCATGAGTGACCATCCAAGTCCTAGAGTCGATCTGTTCGTATTTTGGATAATTGGATCCACGGAGATGACGAATAAGGCAACTGAAGCCAGGCAAGACAGGATGCTGGGAGAATCCAAGGTCGAGCCAGTCATGTCTGCATTCCAGCTTCCCCTGGGTCTAGGCGACGCTGCCTTGATGTCTAAGCACCCAGACTCCAATAACCGCCTCCCACCGGGGCCCTGTCTTTGGCGGCCAGTGCCCACAGGGCCATTAGAGCAGTGGCGGCGCCGCCGTGGCCGCGTGCGTTCTGCGCGATCCCTGCGTGGGAAGCTGGCGTGGCACCCACCGCCCTTTGTCTACCGCGGTGATGAATGGTTGTTGACGTGGCTAAACAAAGGTATTATTAGGAGATTACGTCTGAGAGGCTGGACTCGTGCGGAAGGAGGGCAACGCAGCTCCGGGCCTCACTCGACTCCCAATTACTCCACAAAAGCCTAAACCACCAGGTCAGGGATAAAAGTGAATAAATGTTTCTAAATTCTTATCTTAAACACACTTAAGCTTAAAGCTATTTAACTGGGGCTCTAAAAGCATGTGAGCTTCGGTGGAGCCCAGCTACCTGCCTCATTCTCTTGCTCTTATTTTTGCTTTTATCCTTTTAGTCTTGAAGAAGCCTAATTAGAAGCTTGAACAGGGCTCTCTCTCCCTGCCCTTAAATCAGTAATTGGCTTCAGTGCAGAGACTGTCAGGAAATTAACACATCACAACATGACAGCTGTTAATTTTTTCTCCTTATTTGTCATATGAATCACCGCTGATTTGCCGGAGTGCATAACAAATTAGTGGGCTGTAATCAGCGGCCCCTCTTCTGTGAGCTGCACCTTCTTTTTTCTCTTCCCATTTCCCCCCCCACCCTCTCCGTTTCTCGCTCCCCCTGAAGTCCATTACTTCACTGCCTCTGCAGACGACGGTTCCTAGGTGTGTCATTGTCAATAAATCAGAATAAGCAAATGCTAAAAGCGCAAGAAGCTCTTTAAACTTTGATGAAGGCTTTTAGTTACATTTTTAAACTTACACTCATAACTGGAATCTTTTTTTTTTTTTTTTTTTTTTTAAATTGTCACTCCCCGGTAGTGATAGACTGTCAGGTTTCCAGTCATTTCCTCATCCGACGTGCCAGGGAAGGTGGGACTCCAAGTGTCATTTGCGCGAGTTCTGGCTGGCGGAGGAGGTGGAGGAGGTGTTAAGGCAGGCAGGGGAGCGGGAGGTAGAAGAGATTCCAACAGGGTCAGACCAGAGCTCTTTCCTTTCGGAGAGAGAGTGTAGGGAGACAGGCCAGCAGGAGGGATGGAAGGTGAGCACACGGGGCGGAAGGACGAGACGTGGATTCTGGGACCTCACCTGCTCCAACGCTGCTAACTTGTCCACTCAGTTTGGGTCATGTGGAAAGGGGATGCAAGCCTTTGTTTGAATGCCTTTATCGAGGCAGGTGGGAGCACCGAGCAGAGTCATGGGTTCTGGTACCTTATTCCTTACTCAGCCGAGCAGAAGCACCATTGCTGGATCTGAAACGCAACACACAGGGAGGTGGGTAGCAATGGAGTGGCTTCACAATGTGGCTTTCAGTTTCAGACTCTGAGATTTGGCAGAGAAATCTGTGTTCTCTGCATCTGAACTGTGGACGTGGAAGGGAGAAGGGTCTTCTTCCTTCTCAGCCTGGAGCTTTCTGGATGGATAGATGAGTCTTTGTCTTTTCAACCTGGGCCCAGCAGGGAGTCAGTAGCAGCTTCACATGGGGGCACAGTCTCTCAGGGCTCTGTTAGCATGTTCTGTTGGATATCATAGACTGGTGTTGAACCAGGAGAAGAATGAGAAGATTTCAGGAGTGAATTTCTCCTTTCCTTTCTTCTTTCATCCATTCATCAACCATCCACTCATCCTTTCATACATCCATCCCTCTATCCTTACAGCCATTCACCCATCTGTCCTTTCATCCATCCAGCCATCCATCCATCCATCCACTCATCCTTTCATACATCCATCCCTCTATCCTTACATCCATCCACCCATCCATCCATCCCCCATCTATACTTTCATTCATCCATGCATCCATCCATCCATCCATCCTTTCATCCATCCACCCACCTACCCTTTCATCCATCCAGCCGTCCATCCATTCATCTATCCATCTTCCTATCCTTTCATCCATCCAACCATCCATCCATCCATTCATCCATCCATCCTTTCATCCATCCATCCAACCATCCATCCATCCACTCATCTATCCTTTCATCCATCCTTTCATCCATCCATCCATCCATCTATCCATTCATCCATCCATCCACCCATCTATCCTTTCATTCATCCATCCATCCTTCCATCCATCCAATCATCCATCCAGCCATCCGTCTATCCATCCATCCACTCATCTATCCTTTCATCCATCCATCCATCCATCCACCCACACAACCATCCATCCTTTCATCAGTGATCTTTGCATATAGCAGCAGGGCATGAGCCAGGCTCATGAACAGGTGGGACGGAGGGAGACAGAAAGGATGAGTTTGGGAGATGCTACCTATCTCAAGATAAGGCACATGGAGGACATCACGGTCTTACAGAAATAAAATCATTAGGCCCACCCCCTCCAGCCACCATAGCCTGTCCCCTTGGGTGGATGTGGAAAGGCCGTGTGTCCTCAGCCGTAACCATCAGCAGAGGGGTTATTCTTTCCACTGTCTTGGTCTTAAGGCACCCTTTTCCCAAGAATAACTCTGATGACTTTCTCGTGCAAAATTCTAATGCGGCCACTTGAAAATTGAGTTTAGTTCAGCTTATCAGATGCAAAGACAGGACTATTATGCACTAGATACGAGGTTAGGAACCAAAACTTTAATAAATTAGGGTCCATGCCCTTGAAAAGTGTGCACATTTTAGAAAAACTGTTGTTTTTAAAGTGGTTTTTTTGTTAATTTGTTTGTTTTTAATTCTCAACACGTGGGACGTGGAATACACGCTTGGCAGGCTGTTCTCTCTTTCCTGAGAGCTGAGCTGCCCCATCCAGAGATACAGGAAACCGCCATCCAGACATCAGCCATTTGAATAGATAAGCCCATGACGTCTTGCTCACGTGAAAGCTGCTGAAATCTTTCGGAAATAAAACAATTATCCTTTTTTTTTTTTTCATTTTTGCTTATGATAAGGTATGTTCAATATATTTAAATACAGTTCAGTAGGCTACATCTTATACAAATCTCTGCTGAGAAAGTTTCTCTCCAATGCCATTTCTATAAGCTCCAGGAAAGAGTTTTTGAGCAAAATACCAATTTGCGATCACTCCGTCGAATCCTAATTTAAGGAAAATGAATCGTTTACCCATGATGCGAGGTGGCGCGAGTGTTCCGGCAGATGGGCAGCGGTGAGGTGGGGCCTCCCGGAAGAGCAGGGGTGGGTGTTTGAAATTCCACGACAAACCAGGCCCACGGTGGGTGTGGACACCTGGTTGGTCTAGGGGGGGTCCCCGCAGGATGGGGGCACGCTGGGCTCGATGCTTCTGCAAACAGCGGAGCCTGGTGCAGTGAGTGTTCCCAGTGCCTCGTGAGAATGCAAAGGCTCATGAGTGCTGCCAGGACGAGCGCTCTCTGTCCCACTCTCTGGCACCCCCAGGCACACGCCGAGTTCACCCTCCTCCCCGCGCTGCTACCCTGGACCTGCGGCCATCCAGCCCCCGGCCCGCCCCGCCCACGCCGTGCTGTGTCTGCGTTTCCATGGCCAGATCCCTTATGCTCCTCCGCCTTCCAAATTGCTCCGTGGAAGCCCTGTTCCCTGATTTTGAAAACCTCCTTAAACCCACTGTATCCCGTCAACGTCCTTGTTCTGTTATCGCTAAAGCCGCGGTCTTGGTGATACACTTCGGGAGCAAGCTTGCCCTGCAGTCCCCCACGGTGGTGTGTCGGGGTCGGAAGTCGGTGTCTTCTGTGCTTTCCAAAGCCTTCGGGGAACCGTTTCTACTTCTTTTGCCTCTGCACCCACCTTTGAGATAAGGACCATCTGGCCACCCTCTACCTCTTGTGAGCCCCGGCATTTACCGGTCTCTGGGGCACTTTTGTTGTTCACCAGGCACCGTGAGAACTGGGTCAATGTCCCCCTCCACCGCCCCCTGCCACTGTCATCTTTAGGGGTGAACTCAGCTTTAACACGGACGATCTCTCACCCTTCCCTGTTGCCTCCCAGACAACTAATACCCCTGCCTGGTTCAGCAACCTGCAACTCTCCCTACGTCAGCCAAGCAGATGCCTGGCCACCCGCGCGGGCTACACCCTGTCCCCAAACTACAGCTCCTCCAAATCTTAAATACGAGAACCATCACATTCTCAGACCTGATGTCCTGTCTAAGCTCTCCTGAAGGTGTCTCCATATGGTACTGAGACTTTTGCATCCCAGATGCCAATGTTTTTCCCGTCCTAGTGGTGCCCTCGGCATTTGTTTCCTCACCTGGTCTCCACGGTCTTTCATTTCAACCGTTCTCACCTGAGCGAGTGTCCTCCATGGCACAGTTCCTTTGGTTGCTTATGCCTCACCCTGGCAAAACCGCAGGCCTGGGTCAATGCACTGGTCTCCCTCCTTGACTTCTGTCCGTGTCGGCCGGCAGCACTGGGAAACGTCACGCTCTGCTGCGAGTCGGAGGCTGCGTAACTCAGGCGCCCCGGCTCAGCTCAGCCCTCGGCCCTGCCGACCACTCCTCTGAGGTTTCCCACCCGATTTCTCTCCAGGAGAGGAAATTATCCCAAGTGACTATTTCAGAACCTCTCTGTGCTCTTCCAGCGTCCTGCCTCCCGCCTCTCTCCCCGTCCTCTCTCCTCTCTCCCATTGCAGAGGTAAAGCCTCTCCCCTGGCACTGGGGGGCCTCTGGTTCAGTGCTTTTCTACCCCACTGCCCAGGTGCTGGGGCTGGAGGGATCCATTGCTATTCCTCTATATTTTAACATCCGCCCCGTCTCTTCTCTCTGCTCCTTCCTTCCAACAATTAAACATACTTAGATGCCTTCCAACTTTACAAGTAAATTTAAATGATACCTCCTACAGTCCTCAGGACCTTTCTGCCCGGGCAATGGCCCAGGTGTCTGAGATCGTTGTCTTCTCTTGCTGTCCACACTCCCCCTGGCTCCGTCCCTCTTCAACTCACTGCCGTGTGGCTTCTGAGTCCTCTCCTCCTGCAGAGACGGCCGCTACGCTTGCAGACGGAGGATGCTTTTCCGTTCTCAGTAGCCTGGTTTTTTCCACAAGCACAAAGGCGTAGCTGCTTCTTGAAGGCTTGACTTACAAGACACTACATCCTCCTGAGTTCTTGGGGTTTTTTTTTTGCTGTCTTTCTGACCACCACCCCTTTTGGAGCTCCTTCATAGACTTCTCATGGTCTCTCTCTCTCCATGAAACATGTAATTTCCTTGGGATTTTATTGTGTTTTATTTCATTCTCTATTTATGGTATAAACTCCATAGGCAACCTTGAACTTTCCTTTTTGGCTTCAAATATGACTTCGAATCTGAATTTCCTGGGCATCCCATCTTGGATATTTTGTGGGAGTCTCCAAGGTTAACCGGCCATCTCCGTCCCCACCCTCACCTGCCCTGGGTTCCTCCTCTAGGGATCAATGACCTGGACCCCTCCCCTCCAGTGCAGCCATTAGCTAATCGATCACCAAACTGTATCGATTCCTACACCTGCCCATTCTTGCCGTGAACACTGTCACCACCCAGGTCCCCACCACCACTTTCTCTCACCCATTCTATACAGCAGCCTCCACCTTGCCAGCCTCCAACATCTTTTCTACGATGCAGCCAGAATCCTCCTGCTCACTGCAGATTCGACTTTGCAGCTCGCACCCTTGCCGCTGCTGCAGAAAGCCTCCTTCCTTCACGTGGTTGCCAAGGGCCTTTAAGAGGGACTCACCTGCCATCCTCGGGTGGGTCATTATTTGCCACCCACGTTACAATGTCATAAAATAGAAACACTGAACTCATTCGGTTCCCTGAAAATACTAATTTTTCTTTTATCTCTGGGTCTTCGTTCATGGCGTCCACTCTGCCTGGGACACCTTTGTCTACTGAATTATCCCTCAGGTTTGAGCTTCACCGTTGGGTCCCCGCTGCAACACTCCCTCATGGCTGCCACCTGCCTCGCAACCTCCCAGCCCAGAGATTGGGGCCTGGGTTCCTTTCCGATCGCCACGGCAGCTGTAAGTGGCGGCTCACATCTCGTGGCCTTGTTACCTCTCTGTTGCCACGCCGGGCTCCACCCCGTGTAGACAGCTCTCTGTGTCAGGGCAGAAACTGTGTCGTCTGCATCGCTGGAGCCCCGGTACCAAGCATTGCACCTTGAGCAGGTAGGTTCTCTGAAGGTGTCGGTCAAGTTGGTCAGGTGCCTTAGTAATCAGCATCCACAGTGGCAGACCTGGGGTCACCTGTCCATCTCCTTGCCTGAAAGTCGGGCTATGTCTCGGGCTCCATAGTTTGGAATTAGATTTATTACCTGAACATCTTTCAGTTTTTATCAAATGTTCAAAGACAGCTGGGTCCATGAAAGTATTTCTGTTTCTCCAAATAAAAACTCAGAATTTCCTCGGGTTATTTCCTGTGCACGAAGCTGAGTAGCTGATGAGTCCCATCTCCAGGCAGATGTCTGGCCCTGCGACAGACCCAGCCGGGCTGCGCCCCGGGGCCACCGCCCCTCGCGCAGCATTTCTGAGCCCACCCCGGTATTCCAGAGAAAGCCTCTCAGCGTTGCAGTTCAGCCGTTCCTGAAACCCTGCGGTCTACAGAGCGAAAAACTGAGAAATGATTTCCAGACTGGAGCAAAATGAACTGGGGCGGGATGGAAGGAGAGAGAAAGTCAGTTGTTGGACGACATCAAAAGTCAGTCTGTGCTATTAAGGCAAAAAATAAACACAGGCACACAAAAACCAAACAAGACAAAAATGCTCGTCAGCTGGGCCAGCCCAGACCACCCACTCTGCCGTGCTCACCACATCCTGGGAGATCCACCCCGCGGGCCTCCTCCTTCCCCACTCCCCTAGGGGCAGACAAGACGACCCAGGGAAGAGACCCTCCCAAACCCACATGACCCCCCACCCACCCCCAGCCCCACCAAAGCGTCTCAGGGAGGAACTTCGGCTGCACGTCGTACAAGACGTTAGGAATGGGGGAGTTCTCTGCCCGGCTGCCTCAGTGCCTCAGTTTCCCCTTTGACAGAACAGAAATTTTTGGCTGGGTCGATTTACCCAAATGAGCCTCAAACCAGGGTCAGGGCGGATCAGCATCTGTCGGGAAGGGCAGCATTCTTTGAAGAGGCGTATTCAGGATATATCATCTCTTTATAATTAAAAACAAACTATTCTTTTCCTATGAAACGCTGGAGAAAGTTAGGTCCAATTAAAGCATCTGGCCTCCTTAGGGAGCACAAACGTGGAGTCCTCATTAGCTCCTGCGGAGACTCTTGGGGTTGGCGGGGGAAGGGCAGGATAGAATTTCACTTGTTTATTTGTTCACTGATTTTTTTTTTTTTGGTCTCATACCACCAGAATGCACGGGCAGGGACTTGCACGTGTGATTCTTCGGTGTGTCCTCGGCACCCGGGCCGGGCTGGTTCCCACAACGAAACCGCCAGAGGCACGGATGAAGGAAAGAGAAAGTGAACGAACGGATGAATGAGCACGGTCCCGTCACCGGAGCACCCGCGCACGCCCAGAGCCCGACACTAAACGTTTGTCGTGCGTCGTTTTTCAAAACAGAACGTAAAGCAAAAGAAAAAATTGAGGGACGCTATCGCGCATCAAGACTCACATTTCCCGTTGAGACACGAGGCTGGGGAAGGAGGGACGCTGGCGAGGCTCTGGCCGAGGTGAGGTCGCTGAGCCTCCGGTAACGCCCGGCCCGGCCCCTCTGCCCGCCGTCTGCTGCAGGAGCCCGCGCTGCCCCCCGGGAGGCTTGCCTGGAGTTCCAGCCCTGGTGTCAGACCTTCAGGGCCTCCTGACCGAAGGGCAGAGACCTTTCCTGTCGAAGGCGCTGGCCTTGGTTGCCACCTCTGTTCTCAGCAGCCGCCACAAACCCGTTCTCCTCTCCGGCCCACTGGATCGTGGCTGCAGTGAAGCCCAGACAGGCGTCAGGTGATGAGCCCAGGTGCAGGCCCAGGACGTGCAGCCGCCTGGCCCAGAGAGGCCCGTGGGAGCCGCTGTGGTTTGCAGCGGCAGAGGAGCCAGGAGGTGAACTCCCCGGAAAGCCCAGCTCCTTCCAGGCCCGGCTCACAGGCCGCCTCCTCCAGAAGCCACTGCTGCTCTCGGCGTTTGTGGGATGCACCCCGCTTTGCGCGGGGTGCCCCTCCTCTGGGCCTCCAACCAGCTCGTTCCTCGGCCTCTGCTCGGGCTCGTGGGCGCTTCAACTCCGGGACAACGTTTCTGCCTTCCTGGAGCCTCCTGTGCCCACACGGCGACTCGCCCCGAGGACGTGCTCGGGAAGTGGACGAGGCCTCTCTGCGTTGAGGACCAGGGCGCACAAAGCCACCAGAGAGACACCCCATCGGAGGCTCCTGGGCCGCAGGGGGGAAGGCGGCGAAAGCAAATGACAGAGTCCCAGACAGGAGGCCGAGAGCTCCTGCTGTCCCTTCCTGGGCCTCAGGACCGTGAGGCCACAGATGCAGGGGCTGAACCCTCCCGTCTGCTCGGACATCCAGTCTCCCTGTATGGGGCAGATCGCGGGTTCCACGTTAGGTCAAAAGAAGCAGATGTAAACTTTGGCTTAAAATGCCTCACGTCCGATAAAAGTGCAGACTATTTAGTCAACCACGTGTGAGACCCAGGAGCACGGCCTGGTGCATCGTGGCCCAAGCTTCTGCTGTGACAGCGCCGGCCAGCAGAGCTCACACCCACCATGGCTGCCGAGGGCTCAGGATGCTCGGGGCGGGGGGGGGGGGGGGGGGGGGGGGGGGGGGGGGGG
>RJWJ010000374.1:136656-257475 GCA_004363605.1 Indri indri | reverse complement strand
AAAAAAAAAAAAAAAAAAACAACGTCAGTGATAAAGTACTTCTTCCTACGGGGAATGGCTCCCACCACACCTTCACCCCCATGCCAACGGGTGCCGCACTGGGCCTCAGCGTTAGGGAGATGTTTAGCGTTAGCCAGATCAGTGGATGGGGCCATTTTCAGACTCAGGGATTGCACTGCCCGCTTTCCCCACTAAACTACCAACAATGTCTGGGGAGAGAAGGGTAAAGGGCTCCAATACATAGAATCTCAAGCTAAAGAGCACCTTAGAGACCACCTAGGACGACCCTCTTACTCTACGAGAACTGCGATTCATAGATGTGAAATAAGAAAGACCATGCAGCTGGTCGGTAAGGAGTAGATGTCACGGAGCCTTGGCACCTGGACCCCGGCTCACGTGTCTTCCTGCTGCGCCCCTGAGTTTACCACAATGAACAGATTCTCCTGAAACTGCCAATATTTACATGTGCTGGGGGAAGGGAGTTCTTTACTACAAGGAAACTGGGACTATACGCCTTTGCTGTAGCTGTTCTTCTAAATCACATCAGCCTGGTAGGTAGCCCCACTTGTGGGCCACCGTGACGTGGGTTAGTTCACATTCAAATGACATATGATTTGTTCAAGCTTCATTTCCTTTTCACCTCTTTGGGCCCATTTTCATTTTATGGTTGACTTATTTGGCCCTCTAATTTTTAGGGACTTTCTCAGTTTATTATACTTCCTGTTTCATTCAGTCTCTTATCCTGCCCAGAGCAGCCATACATATCACAGCCTGAGAAATCGAAGTTCAAGAAAAAGTAATTTGGTCCAAGTCGACTAAGGAGACACCGGCAAAGGAGCACCAAGAACAGCCAGGTCTCAGGGCCCCCCACCCTCGGCCCTCTTCCCTGGGTCATGTGAGGCCTTTTAGCCACTAATGAATCCAAAGTCATTCCGTTTCTCATTTCCTTTCTGCATGTTCTTAAACAAGTTCTAGAAATGTCTCATAAAGTTGTATTATATTCATTTATCCTAATCTATATTAAGTTCCTATCCAAAAAACCACACTTGCATTCCCTTGTGTTCCAAAAGTCTCTTTACTGGTTCTGTTAGGATCCACCTCTGTGACTTTGCTTCAAACCCAGCCTTACACCCAGGGCCAGCAGGCAGAGACAACTCCACGTGCACAGCCCAAAGCTAAGCCTAAATCCAGCCCTCAGAAAGGGTCATGCAGCTCACGAAGTCCTCTCCCCACCTGAAGTTTCCACCCATCCTTCCCTTTGCCCAGCAGCCAGAGTGTTCTGGCAATTAGCTAGTGCAAAGCCCTCTCTCCTCATGGACACATTTTATCAGAGAACCCGAGAAGAAGACGCTATCTGCAACAACAGGAATCTAAAAACATCTGCATTTCATCCCAAGCTGTCAATCTTGCTAACTTATTAATAACAGAAGGATGACCAAAAAACTGGATAAAAGGTTATCAACTCCTCTTCTTTCCTCCCTAGCGTCTTTCCAGTGGTCTGATTGATGCCAGATTGCTTGGCAAGGGATAGAAGTGCTATTTTTAGTTGGCTCTGTATCTGAGGGACTTTTATTTCTGCTTGTGAACCTTTATAAATATTTAAGAGAAAGAAAAAGTATGAATGGAGGAACATGTGGTCCCGCAGATACCCATCAAAGCTGTCTGTGGAAATTATAGATATGCGTGTGTGTAGCTGGAGAGCTGTCTGGAGCTACAGAGCTGCGTGTGTATGAATAAAAGAAAACTCTCAAAGCCTTGGAGAGAACTTCAAAGCCAAGAGGAAATCAAGGCTCATAAGGTGCCCACTCTGGGATCTTTACCCAGCTACTTCCCGCCCTCAGCCTTGGTCTTCCAGTCATGGGCCAAGCGCGCACACTTTCTCCCTCCTGGAAAGGGGCACTGCTGAGTGGGAGCAGAGCCCCAAGAGTTGGGCTCCAGTCTTGGGTCTTCCCGTGACCACAAATTAACAAGGCACTTCACCCACCGGGTCTCAGGGTCCCGTGTGCAAGATGAAGGTTGGCCTAAGCCCCCAGTCTAAAGTGTATTTGTAAAGAATCCTTCTTCGCTATTATGACCTTCATCCAAATCTCTACCTTCATTTCAGAAAAATCTGAAATGTCTTGCCTTTTGTTTTCTCGCATGCCACATTAAAAAGTAAATTCGACAAGCATTTCCTGAGTGTCTGCTACCCAAAATGCCCAGTCCTGGCACGTGGGAGAAAGAACACTCTGGGAGGACCGCACTCTCTGGTGGAGACCCTCCTCAGCTTCCTCGGGTACAACTTCAAACAGCAGCAGATCCATTCCTTCCTTCAGGAAAGAGCTTGGGTGGACCCAAGTTTTAATCAAGATTTCACCCACCCTACCTGTCCATCTCAGCAGAATTGATTACATACCCTGCAGAGCCAGGAAGGGGAGGGAGGCGACCCACACATCCATCCAATGGTTCATTCGATAATATTTATTGAGCACCTACTAAGCTAAGAACCAAGAATGCAGCATCGAGGAAGCAGCAGCCACAATTCTCGCTCTTGTGGAATTTACAATCCAGTTAGGAATTGCAGGCATTGAAAAAAGTTATTACGAACCTGATAGGCATGCACAGGACACCACAGTGTGGAGCCCGTGGGGTGGGGGTGGGGGTTTCCAACCATGCAGTACACAATGTCCCCTTTACTGATCTCAGCACGTCCCTGTAGGAGGCCACAGACACTTCTTTAAAAGGCATCACGAGCATCTGAAACCAGCCCAGGAAATTCCTCCTGCCTTGCCATCCTCTCCCTGCATACACTTCAGCCCTCGGGAAGGTCCCCCTGGCTTAGCTCTGTGTCTCAGACCTCTGTTTCCATCCATGGCATGTGGTATGTCCATTCCTTTAAGTGAGCAATTCAAGCAGCCACCTTTCTCCAACCCCTGGACCAGCCACCCCAGTTACAGCTGGTGGAACGACGCCAGCCTGCCCCCTTGGCTTGCAGCCCTCGGTCTCCCGTGGGAGAAGGCAGCAGGACAGTGAGGACGCGCCGAGGCAGCGGTGTGAGCGCGCCCTGGGCTGGGAAGGGGATGGGGTGGATGCTCAGAGGAGACTCGAGTCCACGGAAACCACCTGGGCTCTCCGCGAAGGCTCTGCGGGGAATGCCAACCATTTCTGCGACTGTGAAGGGCTGAAGGGGGAAGTGAGAGAGAGAGAGACTAGCTTCCCGGGACAGACACAGACACTGCAAAGCAGGGACAGTCGCCCCTGCGCCCCTCGCCAGTTCCCCTTCCCCTCCTCACCCGCACGCGGAGCCTCAGTAGCACAGGCCTGCGTGAGGGACCCTGAGCCCACCCGCAGCGGCTCACTTCTGTGACCTCCCCGCACAGCTCCCTCCCGGAAAACGCCTGCATTCTGTTTGCTCTCACGGCATCTGCCTCGGAAATTCTTCCCTGACCACCGCCCAGCACGAGAACAGACAACTGCCCAGCAACGTCTCTCCCACGGCGCCCGGCGTTTTACTAGCGCGAATTCATCCTCTCAGCAGGTATTTACGGAGCACCTTCCACAGGGCAGGTCCTGAGATGGGTTTTTGGCAGACCTGTCTCCCCGGGGCCGGGAGGGCGGAGAACAGAAACCACGCCTTCCATCTGGAACAGTGCGTGCGAGAGTCCTCTGCCTAGCACGGTTAGGCCCTCAGCCGGTGCCCGGTCCAGTGACAGTGTGCTGGGAGTTACTTTCTGAAGGAGCTGATGGACATGAATTGGCAGGAAGAAGACCTGAATCGAGATCTAGGGAATGAGGCTCTGTGAACAAAATGGAACTAAATTTGATTAAATGGGTCTTTTGCAACGTCGTAATTCCATTCCAGAGTGGAAGGCTCCACTTCAGGACAGCTAGGCTCTGGTTTCTAAGTTTCCCTAAGGGATCCCAGACAGGGATATAATCTATTCCACAGGCCCTGTCCTCTTTCCCCTTTTGGCCTCTGATTCTCAGCATTGCAGAAATATTACTCCCAGAAATAAACTGACCTTTTGAAAAGCAACCGAAATCATGCATTCCAGCTAAGGACAATGAACCTCATGTTTAAAAAAGTGTACGCTTCTGTGCCAACACAATGAACTTGTTGGCTACTGCTGTGTTCTCTCAATTTTTGGATAAACATAAATGTGATTCCCAAACATGTGTTTTAATAAAAACGTTTTTTCCCTACCTTCTCCAAATGTTATTGGAAGTCCAGTGGGGTAGTTACACCCTACCTCGTATCTTATTTTAAGTGTCACTAAGACCGTAAAATTCCTGTTTCAGAACTGTGACCAGCCCCGATGACTCGTGTCATCCCAGACAGATTTGGAGGTGAGTGCATGGGATAAAAATTTAATTTCCATGAAGATAAAAGTAGAAGCGAAAACACAAAGCTCTTTGTTTGAGCTGGATTCATACATTCATCATTAATAGCAACAACCATGGATATTGGCACAGTACCTGACAGTTTTCTAAAATGTGCTTCTTCTTGTCCTATATGGTCCTCCCAGCATAGCAGCAAAGTGTTGTATTACGACTCTCACTGTCTGTATCTTATGGATGCAGAAATTCAAGTTTGGAAACTTGGGATTTGCCAAAGGACAAATGTAAGACGGGTTTTGGAAATGGGCATGGCGTGGCGGGGTGTCCTGGCTCCAGCCAGACAAAACGTGGTTTGCTTCTTGTCTCCGCCACGTACAAGCTTTGCAGTCTTTGACCAGAACAGCCATGACAACAAATCGCTCTAGTACAGCAAGCCGGTCAATGTTCTGAGCACTTGGCATGCCTCGTACTGTGTATCTTCATGAAAGCCGTGAAGTAAATTCTGCCCTCATCTCCACTGACAGCTGAGGAGACTGCAAGACAAGGGGATGAGACACTTACCTGGAATCTTCTAACTGATCACTGGAAAAAACAGGATTTGAACCCAAGGAATTTGACACCAGACCCTGAGCTCCTAACCACTGGGAAGCTCTTTTCCTGCCAAGTCATTTTCCTTTCTCAGCCTCCACATGCTCATCTGTGAAAGAGACGATGGTATCTACTTTGCAGATTATTACGAAAATTAAAAATAATGTCTGTCAAGTACCTAGTAAAATTCCTAATACTTAGGGAACTCCCACCAAATTTTTAGATTTCACTAACCCCCATGATATTTTCCATGATATGCCAGGCCAGGATTTCTTATTCTGAACCTAGGTAGGCATCCATAAACGATTTCAGAGGAAATGTTCTAGGAGGCCTGTCCTAAACTGGCTGCCCTCCGCTCACCAGAAGGCAACGTGAGCATTTGTCCTGTTCTCTGACGGATCTCATCCAGCCAACGGCAGATGACCGCAAGCAGCTTTAAGCCTCAGGACACTTGGCGCCCATGCAGCATGCTGTGGAGTCTTCAGGACACCTGCCTTGTTTGTCCCCAGAGCAGACCCCATCCTGGCCCACCAGGGACTGGGCTCGGCCAGGCCAGCGGGGAGAAACGGGTAGCAGGGAGCATCCTGGCCCCACAGCCCAGGGGCTACGGGAATGGACCACCCCAGGGAGCCCCAAGCCTCGCACTGTCAAAGGACAGCAGAGGCGTCCGTGCCGATTTATACGAGGTTGACAAGACGTGCAAACCAGCCCAGCCCTGCTTTTAGTGAGGAGATTGGCGGTGTGATTACAAAGAGTCTTGTTTAACAAGACACCTACTCCAGGGACGAGGAGTCAACAAACGCGGTAACCAGTGTGGACTGCCGTCTCCACCCGTGTCTGCGCTCTTGCTTTCTCACCTTTGCTCACCTGCCGCTCCCGCTGCCCTCCCAGCAACGCCGCCACTCCTTCAGCGGGTCCTCGAGAAGCACAGCGAAGCCCGCTGCACTTGGTGAGTCCGGCATTCCTGAACGAAACCGAGTTACGGCATCGCCTTGAATAAATACGTGATGGTCCTTGAGGGGTTCTAGGGGAGCGTGTATAGCCTCCCTCCAAACCCTCTTCCTCCAGACACTTCATTAAGGCTTTCCCACTTCGGTGTTTTATGCATTTTAACATTAAAGTTGAAATGGTTCAGATTTATCTCCCTTCGTGGACCGCAGTCTGATGTGGCTGCACCACCTGCAAGCTGTGCAATGCAGGACGGTGTTTCCAAACGGCATAAAGCTTGAAGGTTTCAGACCCCTCCCTATTTTCTAACCTGTGACTAATGCGTTGTTTTTCATACATAACATCTCAAACTTTTCTTAACAGTATAAGGTCCAATAGTAATCAGTGGAGTCGGTTAATAAAGTTTGTGGGTGGTGGTTGTTTTTTATCTGAAACTCTAGAGAACGCCTAATGGAGGTGTGAATAAAACTTCCCAATTATGATGTCCCCCGTCTTAAAGAAACCCTACAAATTCGCTTCCCACTCACTACCTGCTCGCCTCCCACCTCCCTTCAGGGACACAGTTCTTGCCCTCCCCCAACACGTTCCCCAACCTTTCCTAATCTGCATTCTCTCTCGCCACTGACGGAAACTGCTTTCTTGAAAGTGACCTCACCACCTCCAAGTGCCTCCCCCCAGGGACCTGTTCCAGCTCCCCCTCTGGGAGCCCCCACAGAGACCACTCCCCCCTCCCACCCCCTCCCACACTCTCCCACTTTCTGCGACCCAACTCAGCACTGGCTGCCCTTCCACGTATTTTGGCTTTTGTGTCGGCCCATTTTGCTGAAGATTTTATCTTAATCTTTCCATCACTTGCACTAATGATGTACAATTTTGGTTCATTCGCTCATCTAATGGTATTATTAAGTGCCCATTAGTGCCAAGGCTGCTTCCAACAATATGGCAGACTGATTACCCAAAAACCTCTCAGCTACAAAATCCCTAGAAATGCCCTGTAAATACATAAGAAGTAGGAGGAAAAGCATAAGCAAATAAGGAGGAAAAACATACCAAGAAACAGAAAAGTAGGAGGAAAATCAGAATCAGTATGAAGGGTGTTAAATAATCCTGAGTCTGCCTTCTCTAGCAAAATCTGAACCTACATTTCTGACTGCTACTGTTTTCATGACTGTGTTATAAAAACCTTCAACTCAGTGTGCTGAGAAAAGAGCTAAATGTATTCCTTCAAAATATTTCTTCACATTTCTTCCCAGCCTAAGCAAATGGAATCACAGGTCCTCTAGTCATTCCCAGATACTAATGTGTCCATAGGATTAATCCCCATTAATTCTCTCCATATCCTAAGTCCATGTGGCTGGGCTTCTGTCTGAGTTATTTTGTGCATTCTCCAAATCCTCCACTGATACCAAAGTCTTTCTTTGATAAGCAGGGCCCTGACACTATCTAGTTCTTACCAAACCCTTCCTTGGGGTCTTCTATGCCATGGCAGTGTTACTGCAATGAAGCTACCATGTCATTTGGGGGATATCATTTGACTAGAGACAGCTACTGTCATGCTAAATCTACAGCTTCAGATCCCTAGACTTTATCCTGAGCCTGAATTTTATTATTACCAGCAAATTTAGCAACTTGAAAGACTGTCAGCTGCACACCTTTTACTCTATCCCAGAAGGGAACATTTCCCACATATAGGGAGACACCTTGAACCTCAACTTGAAGTCTACCAACTGCTGGGATGCAGGTATGTCTGGGCATACATATATCCGGTACGTTGGAATTGTGCCTACCCACAGTTTATTTGCATGAGGATCTGATGAGCATCTTGGGAGAAAACACATCTCAGGAGAAGAAAGAGTTAGGCAGAGAATACTGGCCAAGAAATAAAGCCTTGGTCATTAAAAAGAAGGAACCACTTGGAATTTAACATAATATCAATTTCTTGGCTATCCCTCCAAGCCCAGAGCCCCCTGAAATCCTGTGAGTGGGCCCTGTGGAAATGGCACGTCACCTGCGAGCTGAAATGGAGACTCAGCTACAGGCTGTTGATGCTGTGATAATTTCCAGACTGAACTCCTGGCTGCCGCTGTGGACATTTAAGAGCGAACAGGCAGCTCGGGCCTGGGGTCAGGGAGAGGATTGCTTGGGAAAGAAGCCACTCATTTGCACAGCAATCCAGGCCCGGGTCCGCGGGCTGGAAACTGTGGCTGCAAATCCAGCACAGAACAGGAAAAGGAGGGCAGGTCGGAGGGCATGAGGTGAGAGAGGATCCAGGGAGGATCAGGACGGAGAATCGCACAGATGCTCAACTACGAGGAGCTCGCACCGCCTCCCTCTTCCCCCAGTGGGGCCCGGCACCCACTAAGATCCTCATCGGGCTCCCCGCCCGCACCCCTGCAAAGCAGGTCACGCGCTGGAGTCCACGATCGTGCTGTGACAAGCCAGTGTCACCCGACGCACACCAGCCACCACCCCTTTCCGTGCAGCCAGCCGGCCAGCCACTGAGGACTGCCCAGTTACAGCCAGCTCTCCGTGTCTGTCTGCACGGCGTCTTCTCCTCCTTTCCTTTGTCTTTATCTTCATACCGTGGTCAAAGGTGTGGTTTTCAGTCTTCCCCTGCCCTCCCTCTTTGTCAGAGGTAGGACATGAGGTGCACATCCTCCTGTCTCCTGAGACGACTCTTGAAAAATGAAGCATGACTCTTGGAAAATCACTATTGCAAGTGTACCGTGAAAACTACTGCAGCAGCCTGCTTTAAATAAGAAATAAATGAAATGAGGAATCAAGACCAACACCACGGCGGAGACAGAACAGAGGTAATTCTAGATTTGTAATTTCTCCCCTCAAGCAAAAGGAAATTGATCTCACAGTGAATTCTGACCGCCGGACACTGGCAGGGTAGCTCACTAGGTATTGAACTCAGCAGAAATGCCGGATCAACGGCAGCTGCAGTCACGCCGTGACTTCCGGTCAGAACTCCAGAGAATGCGTGGACGCATGTGTTTCTAAGCACCCTGGACAGCGCCTCTGCTCGCCTCGGTTCTACTCCCACTGGGATAAATGGGTCGTATTATCACGACACGGGTTTTCAAGCCACGTGTCAGAAAGCATCCTAACTGTCATCAGGCACAAACTCTTTAGAGATGTGTAGAAACTAGGACCCAGGGATAAATTACTTTCTCCAAGGTCACTATCTAGTGTAGGGGGAAAAACTCAGGTCTTCTAAGTTCAATTCTGAAAGTCTTCTCCACAACGTAGGAAGGTTTCCTAACTTCCTCTAAAAAATAAGAAAATAATTACTTTAAAAATAAGAAAAGCCAAGAAAGTTGTGAAACTTTTTCAACATATTTATTTGCCGTGGTTAACTTTCATCTCCTCTCTTGCTCGCCTTCCTAATCTGAAAGTGTGCTCCAGAAGGGAGATGGAAGGAACCGTGTTCTCCATGCCTAGATGAGGTTAGAACTCTTCCTCTATCTTATTTATTTATATCTTTGTCTACTTTTTCCATGCCTCTGTAGATAGTTGGGATATAAAGACGTCAGAAAATCAATGTCTCCAAGGAGCATGCCCCACATCCAGGAAATGAGAGAAGATTACATTTTCTTAAGACATTATCTTAAATGTGCATAAATATAATTGATTCAAGATGCTCTTAACATGATAGTACGTTTTGAGTGGTAATTGTGCCTTGATTTCCAGCACACATTTGTATCAATAACCTCATTTTAAAGTCACCAAGGCCTTTTGTTGCTGTTGTTACTGAAAGCTGATTGCTAGAAGTATTGTACCCATAGGAGGCTCTTAAAAATCATTTTTATGTAATTAATATTACCCACACCAATCAATTTTTTTCCTTTCTGCATTACCACTGCATAGACGATTTTCCTTTTCAATCAGTTTTTGTTCATGAATATGAATACATGACGCTTTAGGCTCTACTGAGGTGAAATGCTGTCAAAATAAATATACTTTTTCAAAGCCTATCCTCATTTCCTGTCTTCCCTATTTTCCTACTGCCATAAAGATTTTCCTCCTTTTCCTTAAAGTTTTTGATTTTTAGACTTTATTTTCCCTAACATACTTCCAAAATACCATCTTTACCAATGTGACTATTTTAGAATATATCTCTTCTCGATTCTTATATTCTTACATATCTCCCTCCTCACCCCGCCTTTCAACCTTTCTGGCCAGCTGTCACCACCCAAACTTTCTTGTCATCTGCAAGACCAGAGCTGTCACAAGAGTTCTTTCTGCTCCTAGAAATATTTTAACAACACTTGATTTGCCTCAGCCATACGTTGCCTTTGTATCTAAAACCCGGACTATCTCTCATTTCTTTTTTTAATATAGTGTGGTCATATTGTCATCAACAACACACATTATTTTGAGCACCAACTTTGTATAGGAACACAAAGCTATGAGACGTGGCACACATCACCTAAAAGCCACAGGTGGTGTGTGATTCGGATGATGGGCAATCCATGATGGATAAAGGGTTCGGAGAAATCTTTCCTGCTTTGGTCAGGCTGGAACTGGCCATGGAGAAAGGGGAAGACACAGCCAAATGGAAAGAAAGAGGAAGATTGTTCAACAGGTTATTTCTTAATTTAAAAATTAGTTTTATAATATTGATAGATATATAAAATAGTTTTATTTAAAAACTTCCAGATGAGATTGGGCACATTCAGGGTGGTATATAATGTATTTGTGTGCACTAAAGCAAAAATTTAAAAGCTTTTTATGTTAGCCAGTTGAGGGGGCTCACACCTGTAGTCCCAGCTGCTCAGGAGGCTGAGGCGGGAGGATCACTTGAGCCCAGGACTTAGAGACCAGCCTGGGCAACATAGCAAGACCCCCATCTCAAAAAATAAAATAAAATAAAATAAAACAAAAAAATTAAATTAAATTAAAAATTCTTTATATTAATTTTATGAACATTAAAAACATAAGCAGAGTAATTATACTTGGCATATATTTATATACTTTAACCAGTTTATTAGTTGTAGCTGCCTCTAAAATCTCGTCATGAGTACTTTTTGAAGGATACATATTTTATTAAGTCAGTACTGCCATTTTTAATTTTGTCCTAAAGTTTCCTACAAACTTCTTAAAAGCTGAATTTTTGTTTAATAAATGTGAAATTACTGGCATTATCAATTGATTCTTCTTTTAGACCATATTATTTTTTATTGATAAGGCACTCTCCATACATGTTCAGATGAGGTCAGAGAAAATTGTGCTAAATGGGGGATATTCTTAACTCTGATTCTTTATAAGGAAATGTGCAAATATTTCAGCCCAAATATCATCAAAGTTTCTGCTTCTGGTTTCCATCCAAATTACTATCTTGAACAAATATTTTTATGGGCACCAACTCTTCAAATAAGATATATCTATTTATAATTTTTTAATGTTCACAGAAAGTAAATACTGCAAAATTTTAAGTCACCTTAACTTCATTCTATTGTGGTAGAGAATATAAATATATCTAATTAAAAATAAAAGTTCTATTAAAAGAATCTCCCCCAAAGTAGGTATATTGCAATTCCTGTTGAATTTCAGAATCGCAGCTCCAGTTTGGGTTCTCAATCTCACTTGCTCAGGTGCCCTGCATTGGTGTTTAAAGTCATTTCTTTCTCCTGTATTTATGTTTATTTTCAAGATCTTCCTGCTTGCAAATTTTGTTTTTAGTAATCGCAATTTTCTAAACTCTTCAGAAGCTAAAATTTTGTGGTATGCCAATCGTTAACAATTTTAATAAAAGAGTTCCAAATGATTTGGACCAAAACAATTAAAAATCAGAGAACTTATTTACCAAAAAAGTTCGGTAACTTTATAGAACACTTACATCAACTTACATAAGGCTTAAACCTTTGATTGATGACAGGTAGAACAGCATATATTTCTTTTTATTTATAGTTTTTTTTATATTCAAAATCAATTTCATAACAAAAAATTTTAAGTCAAATTATTTTAACTAAATTTGAAAAATATTGCCAGCAATAGTCTTTATTTTGACTATAGAATATTGTGGCTTGTTTGGATAGACACAATGTAAATACGTGCTTGACACTAATTCCAAATATATTTCTATTCCATGGGTTTCTTTACTTACTAATAACATTGATCATACCATAATGGTTTGTGCCACCAAACTTTGAATTTGTATTACTATTACATAATATATCATTTTGTCTCGATGTTGAGCTTCTTAACTGAACTTACACTAGTATTCAAAATAATGTCAGAAATTTCACTTTGAAAGAATGAACTTCCAAAATTTTACTTGATTCTATGAATGAGTGAAAAATAATTTTTGGTATTATTTTAAAGGACTTTCAATTTGAAACGGGTGACTGTCTTTTTTAACCAGAGTTCTTTGAGAGAATTAGGCTCTAATGCAGCAAGGGAGGCATCCATTGCATGTAACAAATGAACTTTTCCGTGCATACCTGAACACGGCGTTAGTTATGTGCTACCTTTGGCAGAATTGAGACTATTTTGTTTTTGTCTTTCAAATAATTTTTCTGTCTTCTGTCATTCTGATAAGAAACCTCATTGAATACTATAAAAGTGGCAGCATTTAACTACTAGTGAATATTTTCTTCCATAAACGGAGCCAATAAAATAACAGCTATTACTTTAGTTTTTGTATATGGCCACAAGAAAACTTGGAATAAAAAATAAAAGAAATTAATTCAAAAAAACAGTCATTTTTAAAATGTACATGAAGAGTTAAGCTTCACAGCGTTGTACGTAAATGCACCTTCTAGAACTTCAGATATTAAATCACGGAGGCACTGCCTTCTTAAAACAACTACTAATTTTCCAGGAGAGGCTGGCTTCCTCAGCAGATTTGTGTTTTCTTGTCTTCATGTGGTCAGGGCAGCACCACAACCTCCGGGGTGGTTGGCAAATGTGAACAAACATTTGGTGCAAATAACGCACTCATCATCAACTTTCTTGAGAACGAAAATTTGTAACTTAAAATTTTATTAAATAGGCACTTTGATTCCTTTTGAGCTTATTTCTGTTAAAAGCGTTTATTGCAAAAAATAAAATAAAATGAAAAGTAGTATCACAAAACAATGAAACAGTGGCTGTAGATTTATCCCATACTATGGTGACAAAATCAGCATAGTGGAAACATTCGCGCCACTCCGTTCTCTACACGGCCCTGCTCAGCTTCTACTGCATTTCACGTACACCTATCAGAGTTTCCACTTCTGCCATCGATCCCGCTGTGGGGAGGCCCGGCGGCTTCACGCATGTTTCAGGCCGTGGCAGGAGCCAAGGCAAGGCCACGTCACAACTCACTGGTGAACCCGGTGGCCACAGGCACGGCAACTTCAAATGCTTCTCCCAGCATCATCAAGACCAGAAAGAATTAGCTATTCCTCACTGCTTGTACCTGAACACGTTTTATCAGTGGGCACCTGGCATTCCTCCCTTGAAACGGAGGCACTGATTGGTTGAGTCTAGAAAGAGCGATTAACTCCATGTTGAGCCAAGACCTCCTTTCACCACACGTGAGTCTGTCACAGACTCGAAGAGACCACAGCAGAAGCCAAGGCGGAGGTTGACCAAGCCCAACCTACAAAGCGGTCCTGTTGCTTCAGCCAACGATGCAGAGCAAATGTCCAGCCAGACACAATGCTGGGCCGTGGGCAGAGCCTGGACACTGACATGGAGACATAGGTTACGTCTATGATAAGCAAAGAAAATCACTTAAACAAAACTTTTCTTAAACATAGTTAAATCTCCAAATTATTATGTTCAATAAAGATCATAGTTTTTCTAAATGGTTTCTCTAAGAAAGAAAAAAATCCCTGCTAAAATGAGACTTTGTGTATTCCAGATGGCTTTACCATGCATTAGGTTGAACTAAATGAAATCGCCTTCTTTGTAGTTCAAAAAGAGTTGAATATCAGCAAGTTTGTACGGATAATCCTAATACTTTGAACCAGTCCGCAGTTGGCAGAAGACATGTTGAAGCTGAAGAGTAGAAAGAATTTCGGAGGAACAATAAGAGGGAAGCGTTAAGAAAATATGCACATTCCAGCACAGAGTTAGAACGTGAAAGATCAATGACTGGGAAAGTTATACAAACATCTTTGCTTTAATTATGTTCCTAAAATTTTATTAAATTGTTTTGAGCAATATGTACCCTAAAATATTCTCAAGGGGATATGAGTTCAGAAACCAGAGGTTCATGGAGGACACCAGTAATTTGTCTGGCACTTTGCGAAGTGAGAAAGAGAATTGAAAACTGAATGGGACTGATTAGACAAGAAAAGAAAGAAAAGCAAGAACAGATTCTCAGGGAAGATTGGGCCTTGCCCTGAGGTGTACCAGTCACGCACTTAAAACCCTTTAATATCAAAACCCTGTTTAACACATGCTAACGCCCAGCTGGATGTGATTTTCAATTCTCCTCTTAATTTTTCTCAGGTGCCGAACTTGTAAGGACCCAACTACACGAAGCTCGTGTCGCGTTGAAGCTGTCTAACTCTGTGCCATGATGCGGGATTTATTGCGACAGTGAGTTATGAAGGAAACAATCTTCTTTTAATTTAAGACGGCAGGGCAGCGTGGGTGATTGGGGACAAAGGGTCCTGGCCTTGGACCTGTTGTTGGCCATGGCTCTGCCACAAACTAGCCGTGACAACACACAGATCACTGCCTTTCTCTAGATTCCATCTATGACCAGGTCTTTGACCAGTGAACCCCCAGGTGATGGCCCTGTGCTGTTTTCCTTAAATTAGGACAACGCAAAGTTAGCGGACTGCTTCTGTTCTAATATTTGTGTTCTTAGGTGGCTCCCAGGGAAGGAGGAAAAAAAAGAGCAAAGTCCCAGGAATCTTTAATTAATATGGAAAAAGTTACAAGACCAACAGAGGCAGGGCAGGGACAAAGCTGTACGTTTTCAAACTGCTTCGTACCAAACCTGCCTCTGGGAGCTGCGGAAGATCATTTAAAGAGTTTATTTTTGCTTCTTGCTGAGATCCGTGTGACTGAAATTCAGCCTTGTTTTTTTTTTGTTTTGTTTTGTTTTTTGTTTTTTTTTTTCCTCCTGCTGTTTTTCTGTTTGTTCAGGACTGAGCATTTGAGAGATATTTCGACTCTGAAAAAAAAATAAACAAACTGCAGGGTAAAGTCCCGTGTCTGGACATTTTTCTTATAAAATGTGTGGGGCTTACATATTTGAGAAACTTCAAAGCACATGTTGTTAATCACTGTATTGGCATTTCATTTACAGTTCTGACTTATTAAAACTAAATGAAATCCTTATTGGAGACATTTAATATATAGCCCAATATGCTATGCGTAAAGTGTCCAAAAGGATGGAAAAAATTAATTTCCACGTGTGTCTTTCAGGGCAGCTTTCTTACACGCAGGATAGCCTCCAGGAGCTAGAAGATGCCACTGTTTGTTTGTTACCACGCAGATAATTCACCTGCCATTAACCTGCCAGTGGATAGGGATGTTCTGCTTAGAGATACCAAATGGACCATAAAATGACTGTCCGGGCCTCATTTGATAGAAGGAGAGATGGAATCGTCAAGGGCATGGATTTACCATAGGTCATTTGGTGGTTAGTGACATAGTCACAGCTTCTGACTCTGGCTCATGGTTTGTCCCACTGCAAAGATTAACCGATGCCGCCTTTCGGAAGTTGCATTATCGGTGTAGCATCCCACACTTGCTGTGTGGCCCTGGGTCCCGAAACCACTTGCTCCTCACTGTTTTATTTTTCTATTAACTTGGAGATTTTCACCTTCGGTTGAAGGTGGAGAGTTAGAACAAATAAGTTAGTTCTTTCTAGGAATACATTAGAGATAGCCAAGCAGAAGGGGCTAGGGTCCATAGATTTAAGAGAAATTAAGGATTCTTTCTATGGAAACTTCTCCACTATTCCTCCAAAGATCAGAATATTGAGAAATGTGAAGTTCTGGTGCTAGCAAAAGTCTATTAACATTAACCCAGCCTCATTTTCACTAGGATCTTACAGTCTCTTAGCACCGTTCCAAAATCAAAAAACTCTGAAACCGAAAGTTATTTTTAGTGAGTCACTAAAACTCCTTTGGCAGCAAAACTTGATATAAACTGATACAAGTTTATTTATAGACTTTATTTATCCTACTAAGTATGAATATTCAGCAATTATTGATGCATTGTTTAAAGGTGTGTCTCCAGACCCTGCTGGGGCATGTGTAATGGCGTAGGCTTCATATTACTCTTCTAAGATTCACAAAATCTCAAATTACGAGACACATCTGGCAATTTGGGATTTTGAATAAGAAATCGTGGACCTGTACTATATGAAAGTTGTGTGCTTTTAGAGCCTTGAGAAAATCCAACGCATGATTTGTGGCCCTCGAGTGAAATGATGTAACCCAATTTTGAGCCTTGTATCTAGGCGCAGAGCCTATTTTGAGTGGCAGCATCTGTTATATGTGCAGAGCATGTGTTCTGTGCCATACCAGAAGAAATCACATTGGCTTTTTCAGAGGACGTTTCAGGGAAATTCTTTCCAAGAACTGAAAAGCCCCATAGCCTAGATCCAGAAGCAATTCTTGTGCTTGGAGCACACGCATAAAAACTCATGAGCTGATGGACTCAGTAAATACAACAGAGTTCACCATTATACTAGTAAAAAATTTCCCAAATGATGTTCCACGGAAAACTGTCTTGAGATGGAAAAGAAGGCTGCAATCAAAAATGTGTGAGAATCCTGTACATATTTTATTCTGCTCTTGGAAACTAACGATGCACGTTCACTATTACATGCTCTGGAAAATCCTGCAAAAGCAATAATACGAAAAAAAAAATAACTGTTTAACTCATTTCGACCACAAAACCCATCATTTCTGGAATTACCTCATAACATCCCAAGGTTCATTATTCCATGAAACAAACACTGAAAAAATTACTTGCTACCCATTGAACATTGCTAGCAATTCTGGGTTCTCTGGCGTTCCCAAACTGGATGACAGACAGAGAACAACGAGGAAACCAGGTCATGTAGGAAAAATTAGAGGCACTTGGATGGGGGAGATCAGTCTGGAATAATATTCCATGGAAGACAACTTGGAACCTTCTGATTCAATCACCAATTACTGCCGTCACACGTTTTGATTAATATCTTAAGAAGTTCCTTCTGCAGGCAGAGGGGTGAAACAGGTCCGTTAGGTAAAATTTTCTGGTTGGCTGAACCAGAACCATATTTTAGCTGAACATATTTTTTTAAATTATGATAAAACATACACATAACAAAATTTTCCATCATAACACTTTTTAAATAGACAGTTTGGCAGTGTTAGGTACATTCACATTGTTGTGCAACCATCGCCACCATCCATATACAGAAATTTTTCATCCTCCCACACTGAGATTCTGAAACCATTAAACAATAGTTCCCCATTCCCTGACCACCCTACTATTTACTACCATTCTACTTTCTGTTTGGATGAACTTGACTACTCTATGTAGTCATTGGAATTGGCAAAAATATCTGTCCTTTTGTGACTGGCTTATTTCACTTAGCATAATGTCCTCAAGTTTCATCCATGTTGTAGCGTGTGTCAAAATCTCCTTCCTTTTTAAGGCTGAATAGTATTCCATCGTATGGATACACCAGCTTGTGTTTAACCGTTCATTCTTTCATGGGCTTTGGGCTGCTTCCACCCTTCGGCTATTGTAAATGTTGCTGCTGTGAACACGGGTGTGAAAATATCTGTTTAAGCTCCTGCTTTTCATTTTTGTGGGAAATATACCCAGAAGTGGAATTTCTGGATCCTATGATAATTCTCTGTTTAAATTTTTGAGGAATGACCGTACTCATTTTCCACAGCAGCAGCACCATTTTATAATCCTAACAACAGAAGGCAAGGGCTCCAATTTCTCGAAATCCTCACCAACACTTGCTATTTTATTATTTTTGATGGTAGCAATCGTAACGGGTGTGAGGTGGTATCTCAGTGTGGTTTTGATTTGCATTTGTCTAATGATTAGTGATGTTGGGCATCTTCTCATGTGCTTGTCGGTCGTTTGTGTATTTTCTTTGGAGAAATCTTTAGTCGAGACTTTTGCCCATTTTGTATTCAAGTTCTTTCTTTTTGTTGTTGTTGATTTATAAGCTAAAGACAATTTTTAAAAATCATTAACTCTTCCTAAAGGCAGAATTCACTGCCTCTGATATAGTGAATTCTCACGACTCGAGGTGTTTAAACAAAAAATGAAATTACAGCTCTTTATTAATTTAATTGATTTCCTATATCGAAATATGTTTATGGTCCAGTTACATGCATTAATGGACACTTCTGCTTGAAACTCCACTAAATTGGGATTTTAACCATTTATTCAACAAATATTTATTAAACACTCCTTATGTGTTGGGCCTGTTCTGGGTACTGGGGATGTAGCAGAGAACAAACCAGTCTTAGAATTGAAGACCTTATGTAGTGGTGTGTGAGGAGACAGAAAAGGGAAAGAGTTGCTTTACTGGAATCACGAATATCTGCAAGATGAGAGTTTCAGGCAGTAGCGGCAGCAAGTAAAAAGAAGGTAAAAGAATGCTGAGTATCTTCATTAAACAGCACGGGCCATGAGCACAGCAGATCTGGGTGGAAGTTCTCACCTGAGTAAGCAGGGCATACAACGCCATGGAAGGAATTTCGTACTTTATTCTAAAGATAAAGGAAAATCCGTGGTTTGCTTTAAGCAGTGGAGGCACAAAATCAGACGTAGATTTTTAAAAGCTCAATCTGTCTGTGCAGAGGGTACCCCTAGCCCGGCAAAGCATGCCACTGCCCTGGCAGCTACGGAGGGGGCCTGCAGTGTGCCGTGTCTGTTCCCGCTTTCTCCATTAGACTCTAAATTCCTTGAAGGGTAAATCCATGTAACATTCCCAGAGTCTGGTACACAGTAATTAAATAAATTACAATGCATTAAGTTGATAACCAATCCTCCCAATTTTGTGGAGTAAGTAAAATTTGTTTTAATATCTTCATTCTAAAGATGAGAAAACTGAGTTATAAGCGGTGATGTGCCCAAGCTAGTGAGAGTCAAAGTCGAGACTGGAAACAGAGTCCACTGCAGGAGCCAGATGTTCCTGAATTCCGTGGGAGCCCAGGATTTCATCAGCTTGTTTCTTCAACAAGTACTCATCGGGCTCTTACTAAGTTCCAGGCACTGTGCTAGATTCTAGGGATTCAACAGTAAATAAAACCAAAAACAATCCTACTTTTATGGAGCTTGCATTCTAGATACCCTCAAGAATTCTGCATGTGTAAGATTTTACAATGTGAAAGTCTATAATTCAGGTAAGGTACATCTTTAATTCGCACAGAGTAAAAGCGAAATATCTCCTAAAAATGAAAGCAGAAGAATCAAAGAAAAGTTGCTTTGTTTTCTAGAAGCACATGTGTTTATGCTTCCCGAATTTGCCCCCTGCCGGTTCCTGTTGGTCAGCAAGCCACAATTCCAGAGGAGGGGACACACCCCCAGAAGCCACTGGTCCAGTAGATGCTTCCAACAGGCACCCTCTACTCGCCTCTTGCCCCTCCCCCATGCCATGTCAGGCTGGTCCCAGGGCTTTTGGGCACATTGGCCCCCATCTTGGATGCTCCCTCCTTTCCTTCCTATTGAATCCTACCCATCTGTATTAGTCAGCTCAGGCTGCCGTAACAAAACACCACAGACTAGGGCGCTTGAACAACAGAAACTTATTTTACTACAGTTCTGGAAGCTGGAAGTCCAGGATGACCAAGTTCCCGGCAAATTCAGTTTCTGGCGAGGGTCTCTTCCTGGCTGGTGGACAGCCACCTGCTCCCCGTGCCCTCGCGTGGCAGGGAGGGAGAGAGAGAGAGTACGTGCGAGCTTTCCCTGGGGTCTCTTCTCATAAAGACACTAATCCTGTAGGGTCAGGGCCCCATCTTTATGACCTCATTTAATCTCGGTTACTTCCTTGGAGACCCCATCTCCAAACACAGCTGCGCTGGAGGTTAAGGCTTCAACCCTAGGCCTAGGAACGGGGCGGGGGCGGGGGGTAAGCACGGACATTCGGTCCCTGACACCACTCTTCGAGGCTGGCCTACACCGTGCTTTCTTGGCAAAACACAACTCAATCCAAAGGCCATGACAAAACTCTTTCCCAAACTCAATGACACCAAAAATTGTTTTAATAATCCACAAAACTATTATATGCGAGATTCGCATGTCAGTGAACACTGATGCTTTCCGAAGGAAGAACCCGTATCTCAGACGTCCTGGAATCTGCTGGGCCCTGGCAGAGCGGGGACACGTGGGCGATAACCGGGAGCACCGGGCGAGGAGCGCGCGCTGCGCTCCGGGCAGCTGGCGAGGGGCGAGAGTGCCTCCACCGGTACCGGTGCCGCGGCGGTTCTGCTCTTCTTCCCGAACCACCGGAGGGCGGGCAGGGCCCACGGGCACGCAGAAGCCGCCCCCCACTCACTCCCGATACCTCCGACGGCGAAACGCCGGAACGCATCTCTCTCCCGAGCCCGCAGGGAACCGCGGCCACTTGCAGATGGAAGCAGATTAGGTGCGTTGAAAGGGGAAGGTTTTTATGCTTCGCTTTTGATCCCCGGCGGGCGCTCCCCAGAGCTGCCATGTGCCCCGCACCTGATAAATACTGCTTATAAACGGCAGAGAATTTAAAGCCATAAATCTATCCCCACCGCCCCCTGCTTTTTATGGATCTAAAGGATAATTAAAACCATGCTCCAGCTTTGCAAATGAGGCCTCGGCTTTCTGGCAGCCCCGTCTTAAATGACCTTGAGGGCAGTGGCGCGCGAAGGGCGCCGCGGGTTGACGCTGTCCAGGCTGGGACGGGAGGGTCGCTGGCCGCGAGGTCTCCGGGCGGGTCCGCGCCACCAGGGCCGCCACCGCGCAAGGCCCCGCATGGCTCCGCCTGCGCTTCGCGTGGTAATGAGGCCCAGGTCAAGACTTACTTCTTTTCAGAGAAAAGGGGGGGGAAAAAAAAAACCTTTGTTCTTTGGCGACGGATTGCTCCCCCAGGCTGCAACACTTCTTTCGGTTATCCGTAGCCACAGGAGGCCCGAGAGCAGGAATGCAAGCGGATCACACAGCGGTTCCTACGGGTCACCGCGAAGGCTGCGCCTGTCAAGGAGAATGCTTGTGATGCAGCTGTAGGTGGGAATGCATAAAACAACATGCTTCTACACTATGACGACGAAAAGTAAAAATAAATCATTTTTACAGTATATTTTCAATTATCAAGCCATATATGTGCGCGTGGTTGACCTAAGAAATAATAACAGGGGCTTCCACGTGAAAGGCCTCTGTGGCCTTCCCTCCTCTCCAACCCGCCCCAGAGCAGAGTCTTTTAACTATGTTGGCTATTTTTTTCTGAGAGTTAATGCCATATCTCTATAATATATATTTTTGCCTCTACTTTTAATTTATTCATTTTATACGTTATCTTTTGAATTCCCACTATGATAGATTAGGATTCAGCTCACACAAACTCACTCCGCACCCACTCTCTTAGTAAATAAAAATTACCCTTTATTCTTTACTCCTTTGTAATTGCTCATTATTATCATGCTTCTGTTTCTTGTTCCACCAACTAAAGACAGTACCTTTTAGCACCCCGCCTCATCCGTTCAGCTCTCAATTCTTCTCCCCCCAACCCTCTGTACTTCCTTTATGCCGTCGCAACTGGTAGCAGCTACATTGCATTCCACAGCCAACTGTCACTGCTGAACTGATCCTCCAAGTTGAAAGTCAAGCAACCGTGTCTCTGTTATTGTGACTATGTCAGTATTTCGCACATGGCAGAATTAAGTAGTGTTTTCATGATCATAGTTCTTTCTTGTAATGCTTTATGGTTTGGCTGGAATTTCTAGATGACGGTTTTTGAATTTTTTTCTTTTACCATAATTTAAAATTTTATATCAAACATTCTTCACATTCTCTTTTTACATGATTTCTCCTGCCTAGGCCCGTCTGTCCCCCTGCTCTAGTCCAGAGCAGTGCCCTGCAGGCCTTGTGCATCGCTCCTGCCTGGATTTCATTTCGCTCCTTTCCTGGATCAGTTTCACTGTCTAAATCCTACGTCTTCTTTACCGGATTACTTCCTGGCTCGCTGCAGCCGTAGCAGACACACGTCCCTTTTTCCGTCTAAGAAAATCCTGCTTCTACTCCAGAATTCCGCCCTTCTATTCATTTCCTAGAGTTCACCACATCAGTTATGCCGGTCTTCCACCTTGCTGCTGATTGATTGAAGAATAAGCGTATTGTTCATTCTACACAATGAATCTTCAGGGAAATGTTGTTGAGGAATCTCTGATGAAGTCTTTGCTTTAAATTTTTAAAATATCCATAAAAAGAGAATGGCCTTTATTCCTCTGGTCATTATCATATCTGTACGTAATATTAATTTGCAGAAGCAATCCTCCAATATAAAGAAGGCTATGCCAAGAACCATGCAACTCGCCAAGAATAACAGAGCAGAACAATAGGCAGAATTTTAAATTTTGTTGACATAATCGAGGCAACATTGTAGCTATCCACCCTAGACTCCTTATTATGTGAGATAATAAATGCTTTTGTGTAAGCCAGTTGAGTTGGAGCTTTCTGTGCCTGTGCTAGGAGGCGTCTTATCCAACATAGGCATTTCTTCAAGCAGCTTCCTAAAAATGAATGTGTCAAGAGAATATTCTGAGTCCTTAGAAATAAAAACCAACAAAAAAGTATTTACTGTAAAAATTTAGTGATAGTTTGGTTGGTTGGGTATAGAATCCTAGGTAAAAAACTCATTTTTCCTTAAAAATATAATGTGATCTCTCCAGTGTCTTCTATCTTGTTTCTCTCTCTCTCTCTCTCTCTCTCTCTCTCTCTCTCTGCGGGCTTTACGTTGCAGTCTCTCTGTGACTTTACCAGGTATTTAAGTATGGCCTTTATTCATTCATTGTGCGAGACATTTGAATGTCGTTATAACTGAGGTATTTCCTTTGGACGGTTAAATTAATTCTTTGATATTTTCCCCTTATTTATGCAGTTCTGTCTTTCTGGAAACCCGTTGATGAGATATTTGGCTTCCTGGATTGATCAGCCATGTCTATGACCTTTTTTTTTTTGTCTATGACCTTTTGTTCTCATATTTTCAGTATCTTTACCTTTTACTTACACATTCTTGATTTCACAGAATTTACAATCCTTTTTAAATTTGCAGTGTAAAATTCTATTTTTAAATAATAAGAGTTCTTTATTCTTTGAGTTCTTTAATTCTTTAACTCTATTCTAGGAGTTCTTTATTTCTTTATTCTTATTTTCCCTTACCATAGCACCCATTCCTGTATAATGCTGTATTTTCTCAAACGTTTCTGTTTTTTTATATTTAATGATAAAGCCATTAAAACTTGGTCGGATATCCTGAATGCTATTGAGCTTTGCTGTTAGGTCATCAGGCACAAACTAGACATTACACTGGGGGTCTTTTAAATGAAAAGATATGGAAGTCATTTCTCTGGGACAGTGGTTCAGCCAGGGTGATCTTTCCCTCCAAGGAACATGTGGCAGTATCTGGGGACAGTTTTGTTTATCACAGCTGAGGAGGAGGGATTGCCACTGGCATGTATCGGGTGAGGCCAGGGACGCTTCTCACCTCCCCACAGTGCACAGGACAGGCCCCAACAGCAAAAAATCGGCCAGCCCCGAACGCCAAAATTGCCAAGGCTGAGAATCCTTGCAGTAGGGCCATCGAGGTTTTTTTTTTTCACCAAGAACCCCCTACATGCATTGCTTGTTTTCCTAGGGGGTTAAACATCTTCCTTTAGGCTTCATTCATCTGGGAAGAGACCAGGTTGTTCTGTGTACAGACTAAAACTCCCTCTGTGTCCAGCCCCTATTTCCCACTCGCACACATTTCCAATACCTGGGATTCTCTGTGGTCCTAATGGGCTGATGCAACTCCGTCCCCATGTGCTATTGTCCGTCCATTCCAGCAGCTTGTTCATCTGTCACCCCCCTGACATGTACTTCCCGTCTTCTAGAAACTTGTCGACATCTCTGATAACCCTGCCTCTGTTCTCTTTATTATTACTACTTTTATCGTAAGTTTAATATGCTCTAAATAAAAGAGATAAATCCACACAGTCAGGCCTCCATCTCTGAACAGATTCAAAGACTTAATTCATTTATTTTTTCATTATTTGTTTAGCATCAACAGCGTACCAGGGTCCAGGCAGTGTGCTACACACTGAGCACGTAACAACATGTAAAACACGGGCCTGCTTTTAAGAGCTCTGTCTGGGCTGGGTGCAGTGGCTCACGCCTGTAATCCTAGCACTCTGAGAGGCCGAGGCGGGCAGGTTGTTTGAGCTCAGGAGTTTGAGACAAGCCTGAGCAAGAGGGAGACCCCGTCTCTACTAAAATTAGAAAGAAATTAATCGGACAACTAAAAATATATATTAAAAAAAAATTAGCCAGGGATGGTAGCACATGCCTGTAGTCCCAGCTTCTAGGGAGGCTGAGGCAGGAGAATCGCTCAAGCCCAGGAGTTTGAGGTTGCTGTAAGCTAGGCTGACGCACGGCACTGTAGCCCAGGCAACAGAGTGAGACTCTGTCTCAAAAAAAAAAAAAAAAAAAACAGAGCTCTGTCTGGTGGAGAATTAAGGAGAAGGCATAACAATAGTATTCCATAAAGAACATGAGTTTCAAACCAACACACTTGGGTCTTAGTCCCAGCTCTATTTACTGGTTGAGTGATCTTTGGCAGTGCAATTCAAGCCTCAATATATAAGCCTCAATTCTTTCAAAAAAAGAATGAAAATAGTCATAGCATTAACATCTTCAAATGATCACTGCAAACCTTCAATGAGATAGCTCACTCAAAGACACGTTATAAAAAGCTGGTGGAACACAGATTATATCAATTCATTTTGTGCTCTTCGTTTCGTTTGCCCAGGCTGAGTAAAGGATCTAGACTGTAACTAATATCAAATCTTACTTGATTAGATAGTCATCTTTATCCTAAAGAGTTTCCTTTAATGTAACATTTCAGGCGATAGTTCAGTCAGGATCCTTTTTGTGGACCTAACTATGTATTACTCACTGAACTCCTTCTACCTGGTGTCTGTTTTAGACTGGAGGTCTGACTATCATTCGTATTGGGGCTTTTATTAATTTTCTATAAATGTGTTGGTCATTTGCTCCTCCTCAAAAAAATACAGTCTAAGAAACTATTATTTAATTATCTTATTCTATTTTGTTTGACCTACACTACCGGGACACAGACACACTGAAACACACAGACACGCACACACTTGTTTTAAGTTCTCTTCCTGTTTGACTCAATGACCTTGAGCAAAGTCACCTAGATTCTATGCCTCAGTTGTCTCTTCTCCAGATAAAATGGGTTACTTTATAAGAATTTGTTGGAATTCAATGAAATATTAATTATAAACGTGATTGGTAAACTGCATAGGTATAAAATACATACACATTCTTGCTGTCACTTTTCTGCGTCATTCATATGTAAATGAAAATATAAGTAATATATTGCTGTGAGCTGAACTGTGTCCCCAAAATTCATATGTTAAAGTCCTAACCCTCAGTGCCTCAGAATGTAACCATATTTGGAGATACAATCTTTAAACAGGTGATTAAATTAAAATGAGGCCATTAGAGTGCATCCTAATCCAATCTTACTGGTGTCCCATAAGAAGAAGAAATCTGGACACATGGCTGAAGGACATGGTGCTGAACTCTATGGTTGTGTGTGGACATAAACACCCACATGTGCAGCTCGACTCAGATTTATGCAGTGCGTTCTGATGTACAGGGAAATATTGCTTCTAGTTTCTATTTCTGCATGAGTCACTGCCCACTTGTAGGGTCTGTGTATGTGTGTGTGTGTCTACACTTGCCAGAAAACAGTACACTAGGGTTCTGGTTTAAAGAGTTGGGGATTTTTTTTTGGTTTTTGGTTTTTGGCTTTTGGTTTTTTTGGTAGATGCTCTTTCAGGTAAATGCCTGGTCTTTCGATTCCCTGATTCCCTTTCCCTTTCCTGCTTGCTCCCAGTGGTGTACGGTGTATGGGAGCGCTCGTGTGACCTCGTGGCAGGAGGTGCAAACAAGCCGCAGATCTCCCTGCTGGCCCCGATTCTCTCGGTTCCATTTTGCCTAGAGGCCAGCTTGAGCAGGTCAGGCCTGTAGTGGAGCTACACTAATGTCACTGAGGCAGCCTTTTTTGTCTCCGCAGGTTTTGTTCTTTGTTCCAGCTCCCACTGCTGAAGTTTGTGGTCCCAGCCACCTGCTCTGGTTGTGCTAGCCACTGCGTAAGGGTCAGAGGCCTATGTTTCTACTTATGTTTTCATTTCCATCTGTATTTTTTTTCTCTGTACAATAGATCATAAGCTCCATAAGAAGAGAGTCCAGGGCTCAAACACAATGATCAGTTTATATATACACAGGCCTAGCACATAGTAGACACTCAATAAATGTCTACAGTGTAAACGAATACACATATGGTCTCACAGAGCAACAGATATATCCTGGTGCTTATACCCTCAACCTCACACACAGGGCAAAACTTCCCACGGACATTCACAATTATTGCAGGAGCAAGAGAATTAAAGCCAACTTGGCCTTTCCGGGCATGCTGGCCAGCTGCATTTGTGCACACTGGGCACATGATTTCCTTCTGACCACCCCCTTCCCATTTTATAGTTTTGTTTGGATTTGAGTGCCTGGGCGTGAAAGCCTGAGTTGTCTAGCTTTGCCATGGAATGGAGACCTGTCGCGGTGAGCCTGCCTGCTTACCTGCAGGCGCCCTGCCCTCCTTATCTGCAGCAGCATGTTTTCGATCTCTGTGACATGGCAGCACTTTCCCATAACCCCTGGAGTGAGAAAACTCGCTCGTAAAGTGAAAAGTGATCCGAGCTCAGCGTGCTCTGCCCCGATGGGCACGGCCGGCAACATCAGATGGTGTAACTTGCACTGAGCAGAATTTCGGACAACTGCAGGGGTTTACTCTTTTCTCCCCTCCCTACCCGTTCAGCCCGAGTCCACTCTCTCTGCCCAGCCCTCTGCTCCTGCCACGCCCCATCGATCCGCATGTTCACGTCCCCCTTCTTTTCTCCTTCTGATCCGTCTATTTATACAAAATGTGTATGATCATCTGTGAGACGCCGGCCATTGTATTGGGTGCTGGGGATATAATAAGGACACACACGCACACACAAACACACACACACACACGCACATACCCACGTGCACACACACACACCCTCCGTCCTTGCGAGTGCCATCTCCTCCAGGCAGCCTTCTTAGATCTTCACAGCCTCCATGATCTCTTATTTTCTGACCTTTAATACCGTTTCAAGTGTGTGCTCCACAACTAGGCACTTAATCCTTTCTTTCATATGGTTTGTCAGGGATTAGTTCTATCTTCACAACTAGATTATAAACCCCTAGAGATCAAAGACCACATCCTTTATTTCTACTGTGTTTTCTTGAGAACCACTAGGGTGACTACAAAGGGCTCCTTTCTCCCTCCATCCACTACTTGTTTTTGTCGTGAACACGTTTTTCACGCGTGCCCTTTGGGATAAAGGATGCATTGGTGCCAGAGAATGTTCTGCAAAAAAGGAAAGGAAGGAGGAAGAAGACCCCTCTTGCTACAAACAGTTCAGCCCTAGATGTTGCATCTAGGCACATCCGGTCAACTCTGACCCAAACGATGGAGTAGCAGGGGAGGGTGACAAGTCAGGGAATCACACAGCCGATACAACGTTGATGTCAGGAAGCCTCCCTGAGTTCTGGCCGTTTGAATACCTGATGCTTCTGGAAGATTGGATTCTTTTGCTACATGTGTGCGCTGACATTCCGAGACTCGAAGGTCAGGACGAGCACATTCGAGGGGCACATGGGCGCTCAGTGAGGGACGAGAGCAGGCCAGGCCGGCTGAGCACCCCGGTGCAGGAGAGACTCAGGCTCTGCGGCCACAGGGCAGCTGACAGAGGCCCGCGGGTCAGCCAGGGAGCAGAGTGAGGTCCTGGGGGTGGGAAGAGAAGAGGAGATCTCTCTGTCCTGACCCGGAGTGGGAACGAGGTGAAAGGGGAGATTGCTGGGCCAAGGCAGTGACCCAGAAGGCCGGGCTAGAAGTAAAAACAGATGCGAAACAGAAGCTGTCAACGTCCTGGGGGCCGTGGGGGTCTGCCCTGAAGGAGATGACCCCAAGTAAGATGCACGGTCGTTGACGTGTCTCCACTGGGGCCGGCGCTCAGCAATTAGGGCTGGACAGCCGTGGGCTCAGAGGGCTGACCAGCACACATAAAACACTTTGTCTCAGTCCGGAGGGAAGGGAAGAGGCCCTTCTGGAGGAGCAGCCTCCTTCCCAATAACTCACTCATTCGACAGCTCTACGCGGTGTTCATTATCGGGTCAGGATCCCAGGGATTCTGAATTATATGAGACACAGTCTTTGTCTTCAGATTATTTATTGATCAGCCACACCAGTGCCAATAGAACCCAAAATTGCTGCCTCTTGCCTGAGAGTGACACAGAAGACTGGATCTGGGGGTGAGTGATCTGCCACGGGAGGGGATTGGAGAAGCCTGGCCTCAAACCCACAAGGTTCCATGATTCATACCGCAGACTCGCAGGTGGCTTTGGGAAGGGAGCTGTCTAGGAAGAGCCTGCCATTGTCCCACCCCTGAGTTTCCTCCTCGCACCATTCCCAGGCCAGCCACCCAGAACCCAGTGTCCCTCTGTCAGAAAGGCCAGATATGACTGTTCATTCCCACTGCCAGACCTCATGCCAGAGGCAAGCAGAGCACTTCCCAGCTGGATTTGCAGGGTTCTGGGCCTGAAGCCTCACTTTTAACAATAATTAAGATTTATTTAGTGCTTTAGAATTTAAAATATGTGTTTCCCATCCACTGTCTCACTTAATTACCGTGATATAATATTATTATCCCCATTATGTAGAAGATGAAACTGAGGTTAAGGGAAGTTAAATAATTTACCCAAAAGTCCTCAACAAATATGTGGCGAAGTTAATTCTCCAGTTGGGGTGAAAGCCTTTATTCCTCTGTACAGTTTCTCCCTTCGGTGATGTTTTCCTCCTTTCTTCCTGCAAACATCTGGTTCCCAGGTTAGATCTGTCACCTCCGTGAAGCCTTTACAAACTTTTCCTCCAGTGAGCCGCTCCTTCTTTTGGATGTCCACCCTTATTTGTTCAAAATTTAGCACGCGGTGACTTTTAGGACACTGTCTTGTCATTATTTTTGCACAACCATCCACTTTCCTGCTATACATTTCCTGAGAGTTTTGGCTGTGTTTTATCTATCCTGGTGTCTAGCTTAGTGGTTGACATACAACAGGTACTTAATAAATGTTCGTGGCATCCAAGTCTCTTTCCCTCCAAATCTCAGGTACTTCCCACAGCAGCAGACTTCCTGCCTATTCTCAAAGAGAAGGTAGAGAGATGGGTCCACTCACCAAATATACTCAGCTTGTTCCTACTGAGCCAGCTCAACAATCGAGAGGCCCAGGTGAACACAGCCTGTCTTCCCCGGCCTCTCCTTTAACACCCGGGGGCCTCGGGCAATAATGGAAATGGGGAGCGACACGCCACAGCTCTAAATGTTCAGACACTGTGTACCAAGCTAGCTGACCATCAGCTATTGACAGAAGATGTCCTATCCTACGCTGACACATTTACCTTCATGACAACCTCCAAGGCCTGGTTCAGACTCAGAGTGCTCAGTCTCCTGTGAGTTCTGCTCCAGAACGTGGAAGCATGAAGAAAGCCCACCCCTGGCCCACCCCCATCTCTTTCCACCCCTGCCTCTGTCTTCTGGCCTGAAGTTCAGTCTCCATCCGCAGCCCCATAAGGAGCCATGCCTCAGCCACCCTTCGCCACCGCCCGCCCTCCAGAGAACACACACTAGGAGAAGACCCAGGAATACCCTGGAAGTGGGCTAAGAGCCCTTTGGGCAAGGAATTCTGGGGCTGCAGGTACCTCCAGTGTGACCTAGAGAGGGCGGCAGGTAGGCAGCCAGAGCAGGGCCCTCGACAGCAACGCCGAGTTGCTTACACCACGAGTGCAGGCTTCCCCTTCTCTCGAATGTGTATCCTCAGCCCTCTCTCCCCCCTCAAAAAAGAAAATCTATTTTACTTGGAAATGACTGTCAGAGTGTGGCTCAAATTCTTGCTTCATTTCTGACAGAGCTGAATTCCTGAAAATGCCCAGTTCCTGTCCCCAAAGAGGAGAAAGAGCCCAGCCTACTTGTCCCCGGGGCTAACTGCAGTGGAAACTGGTTGGATTTCTGCTATCTACACCGCTCTCATTACTGAGATAACACGTCCGACAGGGAGGAACGTGAAGCCCCAGCCCGGGCAGGCGATCTGGTTTTCCAGTGTTTTTCCTTATAAAAAAAGAGGTGGAAAAAACTTATGTTTATATTCTTGCCAACGAGTTTCCATTTGATTTGGGGGGCAAAAGGCAAAGAAAATGCTATAAATTCAGTCAGCAAAGTGGTAAAAACCAGCTGTTCGACGCTTTCGGTGCCCTTTAGAGCTGCCTCCAAATTTAAAAAAAGAAAGAAAGAAAAGAAAAGAAAAGTTACCCTTTCCTGACGATTTGCATAGGGAGCAAGGAAGCTCTCTTTGATAAAGGGCTGAAAACAGTCCTGGTAGGAACCGAATCCCAGGGAAAGCGAAGCAAGCAGCGAATGCCGAGCTCAGAGCGAGCTGCCCTTTGGCCACCAGGTCGTCCCCGCAGCCTCCCACGCACAGCCACGGGCCCACGGGGCACAGCAGCCATGGGAGCGGGAGCGAGTGTCAGTAGAACTGACCTCCTTCAGCAACTCAGCAGGGGTTTGAGCTGAACTCTGTGGGTTCCCCCAAAACTTGTCTCCCACACATTCTCTGTAAATCCCAGAAGGCTCAGTGGCTCCCTAAGGAATTCCGTAGTCCTATTGGACTCACTGATTTTTAGGATATTTCAAAAAGCTCATCAGCCAAGGGCCTGAGGCCCCGCCAGGCCATCATTCACCTCTGGTTGGATGATCACTCTTTGTATCTTAGAGACCTTTCCCACTATACAGAGGAGTAACTAAAAGAATATTTACAGAGTTTCGAGTTTTGCCTAGTGGTGTGGTAGTTTCACATTATCTATGGAAATTAGAACACTATAAATCCATGCAATATATGTGTCAGAAAAGAAAATTGGCAAGATGAATAATTTCATTAAACGATTGCGTTGGATTTTTTTCTGTTTTCAGTCTTTTGCTTTTGTATCATGCTGGTGCAAAGTACATGGATTTTCCCCAGTCTGCACCTTCTTGAAACAGATGAATGGCATGAGTCCCAGCATTCTAACGCTCTGTTCCTCTTGTCCTTGCCCGGGCTGCGCCTGCACCACTGATCTGCGCAGTAGCAGGGCGTTTGCTGACAGCGGCCAGCACCAGGCAAAACACGTAGGGTGCTGCTTTGCCCTCTGATGGTGGCGCCGACTTTCCAAGGAAGCTCACGGCAGAGGGCCTTTGTGTTTCTGCTGTGTTTATTCCGTGATCCTAGAAAGAAGCAAAGTGAGAGAAGACTGGGGCAAGAAGAACTGACGGTAGGGACTAGGAAGTTATGAAAGGCCCCAGGCCAGTTTGGGGGTCAGTGGAATATTTTTGAGAAATTAACTTTCAAAACCATTTATTAGACTGACCTCATTCACTCCTAAAATACAGATCTTGTGTCTACATTAGGCAATAGATAAACAGAAGGAGAGAAGGCCTCACAGAGAAGCTGAGCTTTGGGCTGGGACTGGAAGGATGAGTCAGATTTCCATAGCTGGAGAAGAGAATGACGGCCAGAAGGAAAAGCTCGCCCAGATGCACAGAGGCACCGACGTTCCTGGCACTCACAGGGACATGGCGCGGCGTTAAGGGGGGACTTTACTGGGTCTTCATGAAATCCAAAGGCTTCTGTCTTTGGCCAAAGTGTAGCTCACGAGGAGAAGCAGCTCTTGGACGCCATCGCAGCCCCTCCCCCTCAGTCAAAATAATTACGAAGTCCCTTTCTCTCCTCCGGCCCTTGTTGTCTCTCACCTCCCGACACCATGCATCACGTACATGACCACACACGCACACTGCCCTGGACCGTTCACCGCCTGGACGTAAAGTTCTGTCACTGCAGCAAGACGTAAGGGTTTTGAAGACAGAGGTCAGCAAGCGGCTCTTTTCCAACTATAAACTCTACGGTCTCAAGCAGTTCTAAGCACCAGCATACACTTAATAAACATTCAGTGAGTTGGAGTGAATGGGATCAGCTGGCAGGATAGACGCTGTGTACGCGAAGCTTTCCCTTGGGCTTCTTAGATCTGTATGCACGACTTGGTTCCCAAACACACAGAAATCTGGTGGGAAGACGGAGTTATCCTTCGTCTTACTTCTAGAGCAAATGAAGGGAGATAACAGACACTGAGCGTCTACTAAAGACTTCACTTGCACTCATTTCACTTTATTTACTAAAAATGTCCCCGTATTATAATAAACATACTCCAATAAACAGAGGCTCGGAAAGTCAAGGCAGCTCCGGGAGGAGCACAGCTGCTGTGCAGCAGAAACGGGATGGACGCTCACATCTGCACGACTCCGCCCGAGGCCCCGGGCTGCGCGCCTTCCTGCAGTGCTTCCTGGGAATCGGAGCAGGCTTTCATTCTACTAAAATGAAATTCCTAAAGTTCTCCTTTAAAATGAAAGGTTTTATCTCCATTCACAAAAAAGAAAAAACTTCCTCTGACCAATGGAAAAAATAATCCACTGCTGGCCGGCTGGCAAGGGCCCAGGCGAGCGGGCCGGGCTGTGAAAGCGAGGGAGACAGATTCTCATGGAAAGCGGCCGCCCCACCCACTCATGTTTGTGTTCCTCTGAGGTTAGCCAGGGCCCCCCCGCCGCCCGGCACAGCACTGCGGTGACCGTTCCCACCGTCAGCATCCAGATAGCATGGAGGGTGAGGCATTAGAATCTTATCACTCCTATTAAAAGATAAAGCCTAAAATTCAGCCTTTATCAATAAAAGCTTCGTGCACTCCATTGAGTGCTCACAAGGAAAGCAGACAGAGTGTTTCTGATTGCAGCTCCAGTTAGACCCAGGCGGCATTGGCCTTGCCCGTGCAGCCTTGAAAGAGGTAATTAAAAACAGAGTGGTCTGCTGTGTTTTGATACTAGCCAGACCCTCTCTTTAGGAAATATATGGCAATAAAATGGATGAAATGGGAGTGAAACGAATGAAATCAACATCCTTTCTCAACGTCCACCAAACGCTTTGTGAAAATCCATGTTTCTTCCGTACGGACTGTTCACAGTTAATTTGCAATCTCAGCCCCACGTAGCTCATCTGCCCGTTCATTCATTCAACGAATGTTTTTTTTAATTAAAAAAAAAAGCTCTCCCATAAATTTGAATTGCACTAGTCACTGAAATATAAACCTGAATAAAACAAAATCCCTTCTCTCAAGGAGAGGGGAGGATGAGAGGCGTAGACAAATAGTTATTCTGGAAGGGATCTTAGTCTATCTCTCCAGCTTTAATTCATGCTGCGATGAGCTCCCTGCCCCACGGTGCCTCCACGCTGCGTGCCGCAGCCATCGTGGCGACTCGCAGCCTCGCAATGCGACATCCCTTCTCTTGCCATCGAGACGCACCCTCATTTCTCCTTTTCCGTTAGCCGCCATCCTCCCCTCTCTTCCCGATTAATTCTTACTCATCCTTCAAGGCTCAGCTCAGGTGTCAACTTAGCCAAAAACTGACAGTGACATCTTCTCCCCATAGGTTATGTGTCCTCCCATCTGCTCCCAAAGCATCCCTCAAATTTTCCTAACGAAACCTTTACGTGCTTTACATTGTATACGTTATCTGTATATTTTTCTTTCTCTTCTACTATATTGAAACTGCCAACAGGCAAACGAGTCATGCTGTAATTGTTTTAGAGCCTTAAGAGCTCAATAAACATGGAAAGAAATCGACTGTTTTTGCACAACGAAGGGAGAGGTCAGCTCCAGAGGAGGGGAACAGAGAGGATCAGAGAGGGCTTCACAAAGAAGACTCTGGGGCTGAATCTTGAAGAATTAACACAAATTCACCACGTGGACAAGTTTTGGAAAAACTCTCCATGCAAAGCAAACAGCACATAAAAACCCATAAAGAAAACAAATGTTCAAAGAAATGTAAGTGTCCTAACGTGGCTGAGGTGTGGATTGTGAAGATTAGTTTTGTGCTTCAACTTGGCTGGGTTAAGATCACCCTCACCAGTGGGTGCGGGCGTGATCCTATCCACTGGGGCACAAACAGAGCCGCAAGGTGGAAGAAACGTGAATTCTCTCTCTTTGGGGGAGCTGGGACATCCAACTCCTCCTGCCCTCAGACGTCAGAGCTCCAGGGTCTTGAGCCTGTGGCTCCAGGACTTACACCATCCCCCCAGCCCCACCCCGGCCTGGGGTCTCAGGCCTCCAGACTCAGGCGGAGTGACACCACTGGTTCTCCCGGCTCTGCAGCTTGCAGATGGCATCTAGAGGGGCTTCCTGGCCCCCATAGTCACACGAGACAACTGCCATGATAAATCACTCCTTATACAGCTGTATGTATCCTCTTGGTTTCTGTTTCTCTGGAGAACACTGACTAACACATAGATTATCAAGTGGTAAAGTAGTAAGAGATGAGGCTGAAGAAATAGATACGGAGTAGAGCGTGGAAGGCTTTGAACATAAATACATGAAATTTTCTCCTGTAGGCATGCAATGCAGAACATGTTTCTTACTATTTCTCTCTGGCAGCATATGCATACACAATCATTCTAATAGTGTGCTAACACCCACAACACGACATGAAAAATAAATCTAGTCTAGGAAAAATATCTATATTTTTTTCTGAAAGCAACAGGTACAACTTTGGATTATTCACTGATTATCCATATCCCTACTTAATTCCAGCAACACAGGCGATGATGAAATTTATTTAGCAGGAGAAATGTTTTTAAGCTCCATGCCAAATTATATCATCAGACTCTGAGGTCCAGGTATGCATGTTTTAAAAAAAAATCTTTATAGGTAATTCCAGTGTGCACAAAAATTGAAAACTACCTAAGCAAACTGGAGCCAGGAGAACACACGTCCTCTGAATCCGTTGTCCTGTCATTTGTCTTCATTGATGTGTTGGTTACTTTAAAACGATGGGTTTTGAGCCTTGCAGAATAACTCCTTTTTCTCTCACTCACTCTTTGTCCTCAAACTAGGTTTTAACCTCAATCCGTTTGACAGAGTAAGGCTGCCTGGGCCAGACCGCCAAGGCCTGCAGCTGGAGCAAATGCAATCCTGAGGACTGAACAATGGATGCACGTTCAAGGGAGATGTGACGCTCCTTCTCTTGTTCGTGAAGAGCCACTAGACAAACAAACCCCTGGGGCAAGCGCAGAGGTGTGAGACCAGGCACAGTCTGCTCATGTGACCATCACTGATGGACATCGGCCAGCTGGCAGGCGGAGGCCCCGCCTAGAGGGCACGCCTGACACTCAGTTCTTCCTCTGCAAGGACTGTCAGCCTCTGGTGTAGCGAGGACCCAGCTAATCAAGTTTTCCTCCACAATTAAAGTGAATCCTGTCTTCCATTGTCATTCCTAAACCCTCCAATACACTTGTAATATTCCATAATTCTGAACCCCAAACAAAATGAATAATTGTATGGTTTTGAGTAGTTACAGGAGCCATCGGGGAAATGCAAATCAAAAGTGTAATGAGACCACTCAACACCCACTAGGGTGGCTAGATCAAAATTACAGATGATAACAAGTGTTGGCGAGGGTGTGGAGAAAATTGGAACTCTTATGTATTACCGGTGAGAACAGAAAATGGTGCAGCTGCTTTGGAAAAGCCTGGCAGCTCCTCAGAAGTTTAAACATAGTCACCAAATGACCCAGCAATCCCTCTCCTAGGTAGATGCCTAAGAGAAATGAAAACACATATCTACACAAAAACTCGTGCAAGCGTGTTTATAGCAGTACTATTCACGATAGCCAAAAAGTAGGAACAACCCAAATGTCCATCCACTGAAGGACATTACTAGATACATATAATGTATATATACATGTACATATATATACACATACACATATACACACATATGTAGTCGTACAGATACACATACATAGTCATATACACATGTATATATATTGTCCCATATACATAGTACTTTTTCCACTATATCACAATACCACATTAAGCAGTTCTGTTTGAATCACACATCAGGAGTTAAATTTACTGAAGTATTACAAAGCCACCAAACGAACTTTCACAGAAGACCTAAAAGAGGAAATTAAAGCTGCAAATAGTTTAAGAATATCTGTAGTTGATTCAGAAGCTGTTTTAAGTTCTTCAAAAACTGTTGTTAAAAGTAAACTTAAAAAAAAAAAACGGGCATTTTTGCCCAAAGGAAAAAATTATCACGTTCTAGACATTTACTAAATATTTTGTATGATTCTCTATGTTACCTTCAAGAAATCCTGACTCCAGTTATGTAGACCAAGGTGACACGAGCCATTTATGTAATCATCTATAATTACAGGAAATTCTCTCTTCAGCATATGGTACCCACTAAACGCAACACAAAACAGGACATGATGAGTTGATTCAGGCTGATGTCATTTCCACGATTCTAAACCAAGAATCTCCAAGAGAGCCTGGGCTGCAAGTCCCAGGGTCAAGTTGAAGACTGTGTGTAGAGAGTTGACTTCTTGGTATACCAGGAACCCAGACAGCTTGGCGGGGTGCTCTGCTTTAGATAGAGTGACATGTGTCTTGGATTTTCCATGACAACTTTATTTTTACATAGCTCCGGAATGTGTATCATAATGCCCTCTTTCACAATCAGAAGTGTTCCGCTGTGAAGGGTGAGTTATAAAATAGCTACCCTAGCCATATGGAGTGTGCTTGCTCATTCGACATTCGTGGAGCCACTTGCACACATGGGCCTGTGCGCAGGGCTTCATAGAGGTTATTAAGTAGACCCAGCTTCATTCTACCGAAGGTATTTTCTTTCAGAATAACTCTAAACCTGTCTGAATCCCAGCCTAACTCCACAGCAGACATTGAGTGGCTTCAGGAAATTAGTTTGTCTGGTTTATTTGCATTCGCTGTGAAATGGGCATAATTGCATGAGTTTTAGCACACCAGGTCATAAGTAATGGTCTAGGAAGTAATTAGGCTAAGGAATTGGGTAGAAACGGAGTAAGATGCTCAAGTACAAATGAGGAATGGAGCTTAGCAGACTGTGGCTGGTGGATGTCCCAATGAACAGAGGCACCCCAATTTCTACCTTAATGCTCATCTTGTTTTAATCGTACGTATCTTCTGAGTGTCTTCTCTTTATAAAGTATCAATTCTGACTCAAGTGGGTTAGATGCTGCATTTTTTCCATACTTTGCTGGACATCTGCTGACTCTAGCAGTAAAGGGGTAGTAAGATGGCCAAGAAAAAAAATAATTTCATATCATTGTGAATATTATCCTGTCATCGTGAAATGCCATAACAAAACACCCCTATATTTTGATATCATACATTTATTTATTTGTAGATGAGTGGTTTTGTGTTCTTGGGTAGTGTCGGGTTCCATGCTTTTGAGCTCTTTCCCAACAACGAAAAGATCTAGAATCAATTAGCCTTTGTCAAGGCTGTTATAATTCAGGGTCTGGACTGAACAGATGACTACGTCATTGGATTGTCATTAAAGAAATCCTGGGTCATAGATATTCTGATTCTGATTTTGCAGGTGAGTTAACTAAAATTTAGAAAGAAAGAAGTGATTTATCCAAAGTCGTGGAAATAATAAAGGAATGAAATAAAATATAAACTCAGATCTTCCAACTTCAAGATGAGTTCTCCACGCACTACAGTCTACGCCAACAACACGGTTGCTGAGAGAAGAACTGAGGCAAAGTGCAAGCCACCAGATGGACCATGCATATTTTTCATATTAAAATAGTTAAATCTCTTGCTACAAGAATGGCCTAGAAATAATAAGTTTTTTCTCCACGTACTACTCTATTGCAAATCCTTAGAAGTCCTGATTCTATTTTTAATTCTTTATGTTTTTCTAGTTACTGAATTCCTGTATAATTAAAATAAGAAAAGCAATGAAAAAAGGAAACTATTCCCTGGAATTTCTTTCATGCTCCGTTCCCAGCCTGTGTGTGTATTTTTTAATGTGTTTTTAAAAGGTTGCATTGACTCAGCAACAGGATAGCCAGCTACATGACAGTTCATCTCTGGTTTCTATTACCCATGATTAATGCCAGGGATCGTGTTTATACCCTGTGTCTACACACCAGTTAGGGGCTCAGGGAATTTGGTTCTGGCTCTAATAAAAAAAAAAAAAAAGTGTGGGGGTAGGGAGTGTGGACAAGAGGGTCCACACGGCTAAGCAGGGAGCTGCATGCATTTCCCGGGCGCTGGGGTGCGGGTGATGGGCCCGTGAAGGAGGGACCCCCGGTGAAAAGTGTATCCTTCCCTGTTCTTGACGACTGCCAGACTCCATTCAGGGACACTCTTAAGAGGAGATGATGGAAGGCAGGGCCAAAAGCTGTGTCCTTGTCAGATCAGACAGAGGACACGATCATCATTCAATTAACAAGGCCCTCAGCTAGCCGTGAGTTCACTGCAACCTAAACTCAGAGTGGGGGATGGAGTGTTGGGGGATAGATGAATGGCTGGCGACTGCTCTGGAGGGCGCCTAAGCTCATGTGTGCTCTCTGGGCAGTGGTCCTTTCCCTGATTTATAGAATAATTCTATCTCAGGGTTGGTACAGTCCTTGATACCCGCCTAGCCCAGCCCCCATTTTGTGTTTGAACATCTTCTATCACGTCTCCCCAAAGATCACACCAGGTAATTCCAGGAATAAAGAACTCCTTACTTCCTAAGCCACCCCAGGCCACACTGAGGCAGCTCTACTGTTTGCAGAACCATTATTCATTCATTTAACCAATGTTTATTAAATGCCAGCTAAGTGTCCAAGGCCTGTTTTAGACACTGGAGAAAAGCAGTAAGCAAACAAACCAAAATAAATAAATTAATTAAATAAATAAAAAATTAAAAATCCCTACTCTCATGAAGTTTACTTTCCTTACATTAAGCCAAAACCAAAAGTCGGTCTTACCTCAACTTCTTCCCCATTGGGTATAACCCGCTAGGTCCTGTTGCTAGGGGTGACAAAGTGCCTAATTACTCTGCCATGTAAATATTTAGAGAAAATGACAGTGCCCCATTTGCTTTGTCTGTTCAGTCCCTCCAATTATCCTCAGTTACATGTTTTCAAGGCTCTTTACTACACTGGTTCCAAATTTCTGGACTTGCTCTGGTTGTTGCTGTTCCTTTCAAAGCACAATACTCAGAGGTTAACGCGACGCTCCGGATGCGCTCTGACCAGCGCAGGATACAGCAGAAGCATCGACACCTCGTTCCAGTTCTCAGATGTCCATCGATACAACCTGAGTTCACACTGTCAATTGTGTTATCACAGATCACTGCTGACTCATATGAAACCCTCAGCTAATTCTTTCAACTCTGTTATGCTAAGGCCCATTGGAAATAGGTCCACACTAACCAGCAATAACCAAACCACCCATGAAATGTTTCTGGAAAACAAGTTTGGGGTCCCTCAAAGAAGACTACACTAAATTTTTAGCCAGGACATCCAGGACTTGAGGACAAGTGTGCCTGGTGCCAGCCAGAATTCTCTTCCATCGAGTGAGAGGTTGCAAATTCTAGTTATAAAAGTCAAGTCTGAACCTAAAGTATCTGGAAACAGTGAGGCAAGGGCGGCTCTGGCTTGGCGCGGTGTCTGCAGTAGTGAAAGTTAATACATTTTGAGTACCGTGTACATTATTTAATCTTCACAACAACCCTTTGAAGTGAGTACTAATTTTACCAGTACCTTGATTTTTGGATGAGAAAAATAAAACTTGTCGAGATTAATACCTTTCCCAGACAGATTTTAAGACAGACAGATTAAAGCTGAGGCAGATTTTAAGAGTGAGCAGAGCCCAAATATGGATTAATAGACTCCAAAGCCCATACACCTAACCCCTGTCACCACGACTTCTCGTCTCCACTGCTAGCTGTCAAGCAATGTTCCTTGAGAGGGAAGGAGACGCATCTCCCTAACACATCATCCTCCCCGAATCCTTTCAGAAAAGGTCCAACAGTGAAGCTTAGAAATGAATACTGGCCCAGCAGACCTATTAACTTGGGAGGACCTAGGCCGGTCCCTGCCGCAGGCTCCGAGAAGCAAGCATGCTGTCTAGGCACTGTCACAATTATCCTTCTGCTTCCGACCGGTGAACTATGACGACGTCCACCTCACAAGTCAAATGGGAGATTGAGCTTGGCAATAAACAGCACTATCCTAGCTCACGTCGCTTTCCCATAGTTTCCAACAGGAGTTTACTGCATTTATCTTATGATCTGACCCCTTGGAGTGGTCTTTAGGTTGCACACGCCCTAAGGGTGAGCTAAAGGACATGTTTTGGAGGCCACTTATCCCACTCACTCTAGAGTTAGGGCCAGCCCACTTCATCCAAAACACTCAAGGGCCCTGAGATCTCGTCTGCTCTGCACAAAGCCACAAAATCTGACTGCACCCTGCCCAAGCAATAGCGAAGCCCTGAACACTCTCCTCTGATTTCAGGTAGCTTATGCTCCAGGAAGAGACCTTTCCAAGCCTGGTCAGGATACTCAATTAAATAGTGATCAAGAAAAAGGAAATTTCGGATTCTTGCACAGTGAATACACAGTAAAGTCAGGTACAGAATCCCTCTCATTTTCTCCTCCCTGCTTAGGCAGAAAAATTTATTTTCTTTTATTTCTCCACCTATATATGAGAATTCACTTTTTCTTTCTTATTTTTTCTGTGCAGCTTTTATTCCTATCCCCTTTTTCCATACTCACCAGACCATGTAACAATAGAACTGGAATTATTAGTTTGCTGGAATTTTCTTTCTTTCTTTCTTTCTTTTTTTTTTTTTTTTTTTTTTTTTTTTTTTTTTTTTTTTTTTTTTTTTTTTTTTTTTTTTTTTTTTTTTTTTTTTTTTTTTTTTTTTGTTTCTTTTCTTTTTGAGATAGGGTCTTCTGTCACCTGGCTAGAGTGCAGTGGTGTGATCGTAGCTCACCGCAACCTCACACTCCTAGGCTCAAGCAATCCTCTCACCTCGACCTCTGAGTAGCTGGGACTACAGGTGCATACCACCAGGACTGGCTATTTTTTTCTTGTTTTCTGACACTGTGTTGCCCAGGCTGGTCTCGAACTCCTGGCTTCAAGCAACCCTCCCACCTCAGCCTCCCAAAGTATTGGGCTTAAGGGTGTAAGCCATTGTGCCTGGCTGCTGAGATAGTTCTATTGGATTTACCAAGAAGCCCTCCCTGTGGCCAAAATAATTGGATAGCAATCTGTAGCACAGCAAAAGCGGATAAACAATAATATCCTTCTTAAGCATTTACATGGAGCTCAGTTTATCTCCTTTTCATTCCATTTAAGGTGGAATGCAAGGGTTTTTCTCATGAAAGAGCCTCAGAGAACATGCCTGCTAAGCTTGCTAAAGTCACGAAGCTAGGTTACAAAGAGAATATGTCTCTAAATTCAACTTAGACCCAAATTGTGATATTGATATCACATATACTGACTCATTTATTCCACAGTTTTTCTTTTGTTTCTTTACACGAGGCACCAGATAAGGAGCTCTGACAGACTCTAACAGACTAGCCTGCCATTGTCAAAGTGATCAACAAAAATAATAAAATTGGTGAAACACAACCCCCACAGAGGTCTATAATCACTGACCCATAAATTTGCTTGAAGATTCAACAAATCTTTCCACTTGAAAATCAGTTTAGGTGGTAAAAATTCTCTGGATATCTAGAACAGCAAATCTTTAAGTCATGTGTTAGATGACTAATCTCAGAGTATTGCCCTGTGAGGGGAAGAACCTTACAGGAGATGAGAAAGCCGCAGGGAATTCATCGCAGACTCCAGAATCCGCCAGTTCCTGGAAGGACTGGTTAGTCCCAGCAGTGTTGCAGATGATCTAAGAGTTTCCCCATCTTAAGGGAACCTGGTGGGTGGTCTTGACAGCTTCAGCAGAGTTCAAGATGGTCCACAGGGGCACCGTCCATGGTGACAGCAGTGAAGAGTGGCAAGTCAAGTGACCCACATGTGGTTTTTCCTTCTGAACTCACACGGCGTTTGACCCTTGATCTATGGGACTCAAGTTCACTGCAGGATAAGGATGGAAAGATACAAAGGATATGAAAGACCACATGAGAAGTGTCATGAGAAAGAGACAAAGGGCATGTTGAAGGACTTTCACAGCCACTTCTGGATGAAAGTGATTAGGAAAAAGTAGCCCTTGAAATGGACCTGGAAAAATAGGTTTGGTCTCACCATAGGGGATGAGGGAGGAGGCCACTCCGTGCAGAAAGTGACTCAAGTCGGGGGATGCAAGGACGTTCAGGGCATCTAAAATTATTCAAATAGTTGAGGAACATGCAGGGGATTAGAGGGAGTAAGAAGATGACAGTATCATGTAAAGAATCACTTTGCCTGTCATGTTAATTTTTTTTGAATTTTATCGAATGAGGAAGTGTGATTTTTTAAGGTCTTCCTGTACAGGAGAATAACAGAACCAGGCATGTATATCTTAAACCTCCCTTTACACTGTAAGCTGCTGGAATAAAAGGGAGTATGTTTTATAACTTTTACATCTTCCTAGAACAGAATTTGGTTTCAAAAAGTCAGCAAAATTCAGCAAGCACAGGTATTAGTGATATAAAGATGAGTAAGATGCGGTTACAGCCTTCTCAACTAGTAGAAGAGGCAGAGTTAGAAACAGTGGCGTTAGACGTCATTTAAGAAACGATAGAGTTATTCACAGGACGCTTGGAAGCACAGAGGGGCACTAAATATTTGTGCTCGATAAATAGTTGTGGTCTAACTGCGTGGGAGTGTTTGGAGATCTAAAGTTGGCAGAGGACGCACAAACGCGGAGTGTGATTCTGAAGAGACCACCTAGAATCGCTTCATTTATGAGTGGCCTGGGCTCTGCCACTCATTACTTGCCATGTGAACTTGAGCAAGTAAACTTTCTCAGAATCTGGTTGCTCGTCGACAAAGTTAGGAGCTGAATGACAATAATTCCTACGTTTTGACAAGCTCCAATTTTAAGCTGGTTGATTTTATTGTGATATTTCCCTGGTCCCAGGCACCTTCCCCGTTGCCTTTGGGCTGCACGGTTTGGAGCCCTGTAATTCCCCCACCCCGCCGGCAGGTCTCGAACCCCTCTTTCGGGAGACAGAGGGCAGGGTCGGGGTGGGACTTGGCAGGCTGCGTGCACGCCGTTGGGGCGCTCTCGGGCTGATATGTGGCGGCGGCAGCTCCGCACCCTCCACGCAGAGCCCAGCCTTTCCAGGGTGCCTTGGATTCCCTGGCTTCTCCCAGCCCCCCAGACAGCCGAGCCACTGCTCCCACTCCCACTGGCCTGTGACAGAAAGAGACTTCTGTGCTATGTCTACTGTTATCTGGTCCATTTTAAAAATGCGAGCAGAATAGCCACGATCCCTCCCTCCAAGGGAAACCCTCATGGAGCTCTTTTAATTGGGTGATGAATGAAGCCCGGCTCAGCCGCTTTCATAAATCAAGCAGATCCTGCCCGGAACTTCAGGAGCGAATACGGAGTCAGAGGAGGGGGCTCTAAAAATCGCCTCGAAAGACAGAAGGGGAAAGAGAAGAACCAGAATGAAGTCTCAGAAAACAGTTCGATTTGAGCTGGCAAGAAAAATCGGAGAAGCATAGAAGTTTCTTCTTCTCGGCCTAGTTATTGTTGGCAAGCGCCAGGGGTTCTGCTGCAAAGACCTCCCATGATGTCCAGCAGAAAAAAAAAATTAAAAAAATGAGAGTGCGCGGGTGTTTTCATTTTAATTAAGGTTATTTATAGGGCAGAGATTGCTGTGTTTACATGAGCACGTTTTCTCTCAGTGGTCATCGTCAGCTTTTTTGGTCTTTTCATTACAGAAACAGAGAGGCAACCTGCCCGCTTCTGGTTAGTACCCATCTGAGATTCCAGAAACCTCTGCTGAGTCAGGTAGAGATTGAGCTGAGTCTTAAGAAGCAAGAGTTCTGAGTCTCTCTGTTCTGGCCCAGGGAAGACGCAAACAAACTGCTGACCGACCCTGGAGGGTCGGATGTCCCTGGGCAGGAAATCTCCAGGGTTAGCCTGCAGTCTCAGGAGACAAGGAAAAGCAATTGCAAATAAGTCTCCCAGTGTGCAAGCTGATTAAGTCGGAATCTGAAACCACTCGGAGTAAGGACCCCATGTCCACCGCCTCGGCTCCTCCCGGGTTTGAGAGAGGGAAGAAGGCCCCTGAGTGTTTGCTGTTGCCTAAAAAGAGCACTAGAGAAATGAGTCGGAGATCTGAATGCCACAGTCCCAGCTCTCCTGTAAGCAGGGTCCTGGACTAGTCACTTTGCTTCTCTGAAACTCAGTTTCTCTTTCTGTAAAATGAGGCTCGTGCTCAGCGGTCTCCAGGAGTCCTTTCTGTTCTCGCACTTTCTGAACTGAGGAGAGTGTGCGAAGAGGTGGGAACTTTACGTGCCTTCAAGGGTAAGGAAGTTACGAATCGTATTTGTTCAATAGGCAGTCACCCAAATCGAAGGGCGTAATAAGCAAGGTTTGATGTAGAGCGGCAAAGAACAAAAAGGAAGGACCGAGCAGTTGGCGCCCTCACCATACACGAGGCCCCGACGGTCCCCATTCTATCACCAAGCTGCTATGGCCCCGACGCGCACGCCCCAGCCTGACCATCGCGGCCACCGAACGGCCTCCGAGGGCGCCTGGCCTTTGCCTTGGGCCGTCGTGGAAAAAAGAAAGGAAGGTGAGGGCTCCGAGGGGGCGGATCTTGAGAGATGCATGACCAGCTAAATGAGAAGTGGGAGAAGAGATGAGAGAGAGAGAAAGTCCCCGCAGGAAGAATCCCCCCGGACAGGACGGGAAAGGCAGTCCGGAGCTGGACGGAGAACCTGGACGCAGACCGAGCCCCGGCCTCGCCCTCTCCCTCCCCGCCGCACACCGCCCGCGGCCCCCCTTCTCCCCTGGCCTCCCAGCCGAGCCTCCCGCTCGGCTTCTGAGCATCCGTTTCGGGAAGCGAGCAGCCCTCCCCACAAACTTACACGGATGTAAACAGTTCTTACTGTCCTGCCAACTGCAGACAGACTCCACTCTCTGCCTCCTTCGGTCTCTTTAGAAGGGAAGGACAAAAGGAATGGGGAGAAACCGTTTTTCCAGGGGCCCAACAACCAAAGACAAAATCTTCGGATTTAGAACGAGGCTGAGAAGTGTCGGAAGAGAGATTAGCAATACCACGAATTAGCTTCTATGTGCTACAGTATACACCCCGGCCGTAGTAAGGAGAGCCCCCAGCGAGTCCCTGTGTTACTGCTAAGAATTCGACTCCTGCCAGCCAGTTTGCTTCAAGACTTTCCCAACTCTTTTGTGGTTCCCATATGCTGAGAAAGCCATTCTTTAGGGGGGCAGGGGGGCTGCTGTCCATTCCTCAAGTTGTGCAGTCATCAGTTTGCAAAACCAAAGCCCATTGCTTCTGCCAGATTTTATCTGACCCCAAACAATTAAAGGACCAGTGCTGGTCATTTGCATGGCATTTTGGATCCCAAAAAGAAATATGAAAAAAGAAATCTCTCATCCTTGAGAGACTGGCTGAAACAATCTCATAGCAATTTTTCAACTCAGCCCATAGAATGTTTACAAATCTCTTCTGACACTAGACACAGGCCAGTAATGATATATCTGATAGAATTGCCCAAAGGAGTTCAGTACTAACACTCTGGAATTGGACCCAAATTTAAAAACACCACAGCCTGATTTCCCTTCAGTTCAGCCTAATATTTTCCTAGCTCTTCTTCTTCTAATCAACTTTGAAACAGCTGTCCTGTTGCTAGAGTAGTTTCTTTATTTAGGTCACAAGTCGGAGGAGGGGTAGTCTTACTCCAAGAAGCAAAGAGACTCACACATACATTTAGATACTCCTGTCTCCAAACCAAGGCCCTTCTGTGACACAACACCAAACATGCCCATTGACCATCTAGGGTTTCCTGGTTGGAAACACTCTGAACTGGAGACCCTAACAGACATTAATAAGCCCAAGGACCAAGGGCCAATTTACCTTTGCTCCTGTGTGGATCAGGGATAGGACAGCTCTCAAATGTGCCCTGTTACATTTCTGTCCCTAACATCTCTACTTACATTTTCTACACTTTTGATGCCCAGGAAGCTGGGGGCTCCATTCACAATCTCCTATTCCTAAAATGGACAACTATTTATTAATATACATCATTCCCCTTTTCTTGTTAGTCCCAGATTCTTACATCTCTGAATCAGTGCTACACATCTGGCATAAACAAGACTATTTTTTAATTTGTCACTTCCTAGTTTTCTGAAAGATGACAGATTCTGCCGATCTCAGCAACCCCTTAATTTTGTCTGCCGTTGCTCCAGAAGAGAAAAGTTTAAGAAAATATTGTCAGATCACTTTTGCTAATCCTACTTTAGCAAGAAGATCTACTCCACGATTTAATAGACTTCTAGCCTGCCTCGTAACCCTTCTTTCTGATTCTTCCATTTTCCTTAGAAAGGAGGCTTCGATTTAATCTCAATTGTGTCGAGATATAGATATTTTTCAGTTATTAGCTTTCTCACTACAGTGTCGGCAGCAAAGTTCTCAATTTGTCCCCTGTGTCCACAGTAGCTTTCAATCTGGAGAGTGTTAAGGCGACGGTGGCAGCAACTGAGAGAAAGCTCTCCGGCTGGTGTTCTATTGCCTTTCTGTCCTCTAAGACTTTTCTGTGCTCTGAGATATCTCGATCCCCGGGAAGAAGGGAGCCAGACACTCCCTTTGTGCTTCAGCCCCCACACGCCTCGTGGAGTCACGGCCATGCTGAGACGGTGCACCTTCTTTCCTTAACAAGGATACTGAGCTATTGCTTAGAACTGGGCCCGCTTCCAACCATTGAGACATAAGGAATTTACTTCAAGGATACGTGAGTCTAAGTTAAAATAGAATGATGATAATATGGTTTCTTCACGTGTAAGTCACATCACGTTTCCACTAACTACCGTTATATCAAACATCTCTGGCGAGCAAGATGATGTCTAATGCTCAGCTAAGGGGCCCCTTATTTCAAGAAACGTTAGATAGATTTACATTCAAGAACACTTTTTAAAAAGTGGACGGATCCTTGAGATTGTAATGGAATGTCGTCTGTGGAATAATATAGTCATCCAGGGGAATTTTCGTAAATTTTATCTTCGCTTCGTCCCTCCTCTACCATCCCGTATGGCTCGACTGAAAGGATAAGACTCCGCTATGACGTGTAGGACCAGATATGATCCGGTACCTGTCTGCATCCGCAGTCTACCCTGCTCTCCCCCAGCTCTTTGTCATTTCTTCAATGACAGTGACCTGAAACATAAAATGTCCTTCCCCACCACAGTCCCTGGCAATCCTTACACCTGCTGTTTCCTCAACCTAGGATGCCCTTTACTGTCTCTAAAATTTAAATAACCACTACACATCTTTCAGCTTACAGAGATACCGTATTTTCCAGAGAGACTCCCCTGTCATGTCCAGACCAATTCACTGGTGGTGAGCACCTGCAGCTTTTGTCCTCTTGTATCCATTGAACCTTCTGATAATAAGCTTATCCCATCCTTTCTGGGGGACCATCTTCCTCCTCACTCTTGGACCACATGCCTCATCGGCCGGGCTCCACGTGGCACAGGCTCATGCCAAACAGAGACTGTCATGGAGCTAGGCTCATTACTCAATCAGACTTTCTCTGAGGATGCTGGAATAAGAATCGTGCTTTTTGCCACTGGGCTTAAAGCTGGAATATAAGATCTAGAGCTATAGTATCTATGAGAGCCTTCTGAAAATAGCGTGCACACGGTAGGTGCAGAGCTGAAAAATGGAGAAAGAGAAATCAGATTCAGATGGCTTTGGAACTCCTGTTGCCAGCCAGATGTGCCTGAAGATTTTAACTTTTTATAAAATTCCTTTTTTTTTTTTTGCAAGTCAGTTTGATTTGGATTTTCTTTCATACTCGAGAGAAAAAGTCCCTGTCTCACTCCCTGAGTGCCTTGAGTCTTTTTGCGTTTTGGCAGCCGTGACAAGGGTGAGCAGTTGTGCCATTTCTGTCTTTCCCACTAGATTGAAAATTCCGTGGAAGTTGGAACCACGTGATTGTTATTTATCATTGTTTCTCCAGTTTTTAGTACAATGGGGAACACATAGTAAAATGTCAATAAACATTTCTGAATGAATTAATAAATGAAAAGATGATAAATGAATGGGAAATTCTGCGATCCCAACTCCTGTCAGGCTTCTTGTTCCAAGGGGCGGATCTAAAAAACGTGCCTAATGGTGGACTTGCTGTTCCGTTATGGAAAGATGTCTATTAGAGGACACGCCCCGCTTCTTTTTACTCCCTCATTGCCCTGGAAGAGTAACTTGCCTTTGTGTGCCTTGACTGTATGGCTTGGCAGACTCCACCACGGCAGAATTTCTATGAAATCTGCCCCTGGTCTGGGGGTGATGGGCAGGGGAAGCATTTGTGCAATGCAGAAAACCTCTCACAAGCCGGTGTGACCTTTACACCTAAGCCATACTCTTCAACAGCTTTGCTGGGACAAAGACAATAGTTTAATCTTCAGCCTACTGGCTTTCGTTCAGCTGGTTGTAAACTAAGGCAGGAAAAATAGGATGCTATTTATTTTGCCTACGAATCCCAACATACTGGCAGAAAACTTTAGGAATAGAAAAGAACTGGAATTTGGCAAACTACATAGCACTTGTAAATTAAGGCTCCTAGCGGGGCCTTGATTACAGGCTTAGGCTATCAACTGTAGCAACTAGAGGTATTACGGGGTTTTGACCTTATGCCATGGGACTGGTTCCAATAGCTGTGTGAGTTGTGTGGTTGGCTTTCAACTAGCGCGGCTCGCAAAGACAGATCTAGGCCTTAGAAATAAACCATATGGGATTTTGACCTTTGCAAGTCACTGTAGTTTATAGCAGCTTTGTTTGCAGGTGAGTAGCTTGTCTTAGCACCCACAGACCTTAGCAAAATGCCAACTAAATGGGGGTTGGGGGGAGCTTAGTAAACATCTGCAGGCTGTGTTAATTCTGGCATGAGTTTGATCAAAGGAGAGAGAGCGTCTCCCTAATACACACCTTTGTGCACTGTGGCAGGACAGGGCGTGGCTAGGGCAATGTCTGGGAAGGGATGATGAAGAACAGTTGTTCGCTGCTTCAACTGCACTTCCCAGTTGAGAAAGTAGGTCTTAACTTTTAACTTCAAAGGTAGCCACTTTCCATTTGTGGCACACAGCACTGTTCCGTGAGATGCTAGCTTTAAATTTTTAAATCAGGAATAGTTAGTCCTAGATGAGGTACCCATAATTTTGTTCATTGTTTATGTTATTTTGAATCTTTTTTAGAACTAAGAGAGGGAAATGGGGAAGAAATAACTTTGAATTCATGTATTTTATCCACAGGTCCAAGAGTCACCACAGAGTAAATTACATAACTTAGTTACTACATAAGTTTAGAAAAAGGCCCTAGACTTCAGAGTCCCAAGCTACAATGTCCTCCACAGGAGAGCAGTAGGTTGTTTTAGTACACAAATAAAAAGGAATGAGGGTCCTTACAAAAAATACCATTATCCTTGGATGATATAGAGAAAAAAAATCAATGAAATTATTGTTAACCTGAAGCCTAAAGAGAAATTTAAATACCTCCATTTAAAATACTTGTTCTCTAGCAACTGAGCATGCTCAGAAAATGCAAGAACTGAATAGTTTGGGGGAAAAAAACAAACGTATTTGAGTCATACAAACAAAACAGAGACAATGAAATATTAAGAAAAATTATCCAAAAAATGGAAAAAAAATTAAAGAAGGGTCAGTGGTATTTCCTTTCAATATTATACTGGAGCACTGTTTAATAGGCCCACCCAAGGATTCTTCAGTTTTCTTGAGGAATTTGTTTATGTTTGACTTTCCTTTTATAATTTTATTAGAGCCCACACATTATAAAGTTTCAGGTTAACTTGCATATTTCAGTCCAGTGGAGAAGATAATCCCAAAGATTACAGTTTTATTGCCCTGTAGGACATTAACCAATTTGGTATCTACCCTAGTTATTTTTTTTTTATAATGGCTATAAAATGCCCAGTTGCTCAAAATTGTCATCTTTGACCCAGTTTTGCCATCTTACTGATTTCTTCAATAATGAATTAATATGTATTTGAGAAGTGGTTCTTTTATTATATATTTGGATAAGAGTGCTATTTTTAACTCCTTAAAAATTATTTTTTAACAGTTTTGGAGATACCCACATAGGCTCATCTTCCAGAACCAATTAAACTGTGTTGCCTAAAAGTACATCCAGAAATGTCTTTTCTGGGTTCCTGGAGTGATTCTCAAGTGGTACCTACAACTTAACCTGTCCTGACTCTTTTTCTGGCCTTTTTCTCCTGATTTTATGTTTTGTTTTTGTTTCTTTGTTTGTCCAACTTTGGTTCTGGGTATGATTTGTGTGTGCCTAAGTTATTCCCCTTAGATGGAAACAATGCTTTGGAATCTGGTTTTGTCCTCTGACCATTTGGTGATCTCTCAGATAATGGGAATCTATTTTCTCTAAAGCGAGAAAGAGCAGAAAATATGGTTTATTATTATTTTTTGCCTTTTTTCATTTATGAGCTCAAATAAATATTGTATTTCTTCTCAAAAGGAGAACAAATCTTTTAGCTCTAATCTGGTGAGGTTTAGTTTTTTTGCGTTTACTTTGACCCATCACTGAAATTGTAGAACTAAAGCCATGGGCCCCCTGTGTATCTGCAAGTGAGGAAATCCTTTAACTCTCAGTATGTGTATGTGAAATATTTTCCTACCTCTGGAGGATAATAACAAATTAAGTCATAAAGTACTTTAAATTATGTCCTATGTTTTAATTAATTTAGAGAGAATAAGTGCTTACATAAATCTAATATTTTCCCAGATTTCAGAATATTTTCCTATAAAATAAAGAAACCAAAATTCTAATATTTTATATATATATATATATATATATATATATATAGGCTTTTTTTTTTTTGAGATGGGGTCTTGTTTTGTTGCCCAGGATGGAGTGCAGTGGCCCAATCATAGCTCACTATAATATTAAACTCCTTGGCTCAAGCAATCCTCCCACCTCAGCTTCCCAAGTAGCTGGCACTACAGGCACCTGGCTAATTTTTTTATTTTTTGTAGAGATGGGGTCTTGCTATGTTGCCCATACTGGTCTCCCAGCCTCGAGCAGTTCCCCCACCTAAGCCTCCCAAAATTCTGGGATTACAGGAGTGAGCCACTGTGCCTGGCCCTAAATATATTTTTAACAAAATAAAAAGTCCTTTTTGTAGAAGCAGCTAGCCCAGAAGCATTTATATCTAAACATCCAAGTTTACTTAATCAAGATGAATCTTGCATAAATCAAACTGGGTTGTTTGATCATTTTATTTAAAAACAGCCATATATAGTTCCACTGATCCTATTAGTGATAACTATAATACAAATATACATTTTATTTTTATAAGATTTGAGTTGTTTTCTTATAAAAACACTACCTATTCTGAACTTCCTAAATTTTTTACACTGACTTACTGGTCAAATTAGCTAATATTACTCCTACATAACCATAACTGTGAAAACTATAAAATTATGTGTTCAACTGAATTGAAGTATAATTTTAACAAAGTTTTAATACGTTCTATAATATTCCACCTTACAAATAACTTCTAAGATCCTTAGTTAATTTTAACATGGACTGATAATAAATCTGATTAATTAATGTCTAGTCTTTGGACACCTATAACATACAATACTGAAACATTGATCACAATATAGATCATAATATATATTTTGTTTCTTATTTTTATATTTTATGGAGTGGCTGTACCTTTGGGTCATGCTAATGAATATGATTTTATGTGGCCACATTAGAAGGATTATAGGTGGCTATAGGGAGTTGTATTGTGTATATCATATCTTTGCAGGTCTGCCAAAATGCTTGCGTATGGACACTTATCAATCACTTCCCAGTTTTTCCTATGAAGGTAGAGTGAATTATTAATAATTTAGTTACAAGTTATAGTTAGTACAGGTGATTAATGCTATACTATCAGAGATAGTGGCAGGAAAATATAACTATGTTTGCAAAGTAATGGAATGTACTTTTGTTTCTTAAGGAAAACATGAGAGTAGTTTTGTTCTACACTAAGGAAAGTATCTAGTATTTCCAGGATATGACAAAGGATAGTGAAAGCACAACTTGAATGTATTAAAAAAACTGACTGCATATACAAAATTGTAAACAGTTCCCAGAAAGTAAAATTTTATGAGTTTTATTTAAAATAATTATAAAATTCAATCTAATAAAAGCAATGTGTTAAAAATTTGGTAAAATTTGTTGATTTGGTGGAATTATTCATTTCCACCAAATTTTTTTTAATTTTTTTAAATTTTTTAAAGAGAGCTTATGAATCCTTATTACTAAATATTATATTAACGAAAAACAGAATTTGGCTTTCACTCTGTTAAAATCACAACTGATCTTTAAGTATTTAGTTTTTTCTCAACAAAAGGTAGGAAATCGTATTCTTCACCACATATGTAATATGCTGAAATAGCAAAAACCCCATATCTTGGTAGAATAATTTTCTATGCTTTGATCTGCCTATTTTTTCTTCTTTTTTTCATTGATTGTTTTTTAAAGCCCAAAAAAAATCCTATTTCTAAAAGAAATAAAGTTCCTTATCATCATATTACCTTCTATGTTTATTTAAATATTTTATCATCACCATGAATAACAGGCAGGTAAGCTATTTGCATTAGTTAGTGTTCTCCAGATAAGTCGAACCAACAGGATGTGTATATAGAGAGAGAATTACCAGAATCTGCAGAGTGGGCTGCCATGCCGGAGACACAGGGAAGAGCAGATGCTGCTATTCAAGTCAGAAAGCCATCTGCTAACAGAATCCCTCCTGCCTAAGGTAGTTCCGTCTTTTGTTCTGTCCAGACTTTCCACTGATTGGACGAGGCCCACCCACATAATGGAGGGCAGTCTGCTTTACTCAAAGTCCACTGATTTAAGTGTTAATTACATTCAAAAACACCCTTATGGAAACATCCAGAATAATATTTGACCATAGATCTGGGCATCATGGTCCAGGCAAGTTGAAACATAAATTTAACCATGACACTATTGTTTTTCAGGTACCCATGATCCTATCTTAATCACATCGCTAAATCTAGTTTGAAAACTCTTTTGAATTTGTGTTCCTAAGATCATATCCCAAATTTGAAAAAAAAAAAAAAAGAATTTCTTTTCAACCAAAATTATTTTGGGGATTTCCCAGAAAGCCCTGGGCAATCCCAAAGATTAGTTTTTTCATCTTATAAACAAATACTAGAAATGAATAGGTATATTTGTTATGCATTGTACTTAATTAGCTCAGTAATATTTCCAGAGCTACATGGGAAGAGTTGTTAGATAAAGGATAATTTTATGTAAATAAAATTCCATTAACATAAATGTTCAGAGATTGTACACTTTATGGATTGCAAGTGCCTAGAGATTTATTAACATCTTCACTCTTCATGATATGTTCTCATCCTCAGGACAAACATTGATCAAACCTTATGAAATAGTTATATATTGTCCCCAACAGAGAATTTATGTTCTTCCATTTGTATATTACTGATGATTGTAATAAATTAACAACACATTCTGTGGTTAATTTAAGCTCATCTACAAATATTTGCTGCTCACCTCTGATGCTTCCCTGAAGACTGGTTACCTTTCTTGTCTTCAACAGAGGACAATCTCAAAGCCTCATGCAAAGACTGTATTTCAAGAAGTGGAAACTCCTGAGCTCGGGCTTCAGAACTTCAAGTTGACAACACTTAGATAATTGCCAGACTGAGCCATTGGACTGAGTTGGATTTCCAGGAATTGTTTTAGTGCAAAACCAGATGGTTTCATACACACAGACTGTTACCCAATACCCGGCAGTGCAAGAATTAATTACATAGACAGAATACACTGATGGGGGAAATTTAGTTATGGTTATTAATTTGGCATATTATTTGTCTTTTAATATTCAATATTCTGACGGAAATATAAAAAAGACCTTTCCTCACCTTTGATAACTTATCTCACACTTTCAATTTAGTAAACTATGCTTTTGCAAACTAAAATGAAACCTTTATAAATGGTAGCTGATTCTCAATGACCACTCAGAATTCAGAAAGGATTTTGAGGCTTTTCAGGTCATACCGTTGCTGTGGCAACTAGTCAACTCACGAATATATCTCAATTTTAAATATACAGATGAGTATATCTAAAAATTAAAGCAGCCATAGATTATATGTAAACGAATGGGCATGGTTGCGTTCCAATAAAATTTTAATTATGAAAGCAGGCCTGATTTGACCCACTAAGCCATAGTGTGTCAGCACCTGATCTAAAGCATTCTGAAATTTCCCTATTTGCTGTCCTGGGACCTTGACTCTTGCTCTACCGACCTAATTTCCAAGTCTAAGGTAAATCAAGCATAAGCTTTCTTTGCTGGATTTTTTTACAGGCTTTTGGATTGATGAGGCTTTTCCTCCACCTCTGTCTAATTGGGTATTTTATCTCTGATGTGATAGAAGCTAATAAGCACCAGCCATCTTCTACCCGAGTTGGAATTAATTAACAGAGAAACACAGGAGGCAGACAGGTGGGATCAGAATGTCAGTTTTATTACAGATAAAATCTATTTTGGAGAATGCAGCTGAGGTTCGTAGCCAGTAAGCATGCAAATACTTCATTCTGAATTAAACAGTACCCTCACCCAACCATAGCACATCTGGACACAGGCGTCTGCATGTGGACCTATGTCTGTGAAAGAGTGCAAAGTAGCAGGGATGCATTAATACATGCCCTGCAGGAAAATCTCAGGAAAGGAGGAAGGCGGGGGCTGTATCATGCAGGCCTAAGTTTATCTCCTGAATTCTCAATCAGAAAAAAGTCATTCCTCCTTCCCTGGGGAGGTTTAAGCTAGGAGACTGAGAGGCTAGGAGTATTTCCGTGCTAAGAGTTTATCCATAGTGAAATATAAACCCAGGGGGAAAGAAAGGTTTTCTCCCAACACCTAAATAAACTTTAGTCCTTTTACTCCCCTGATCAAAAGGTTCAATGACCTCCTTTTCCTTAAAGGGCCAACTCTACCTTAGCCTGGTATTAAAGATGCTTCTCTCTGGCTCTAAACTGCCACCTACTTAGTATGACTCTTCTCTCTTGCCGGTGAGTCTACTCCTAGTCTCTGCTCATGTGGTTGCGATTAAGCCACAGCCCAAGCTGGGGACCAGATACTGTCCTTTTTTTCTTGGCTTGCCATCCGTCCTCTCGGGTCTGCCTGCCGCTCTGTCACCGGCTCCAGCTCATCTGCGGGAGGACGGGGAAGCCAGACAGCCGTGCATCTTGCTGTCTGCTCGCAAAGCCTCGCCGTCTGGGAGGGCGAGGAGAGCGCCCGTCCGGGGACATGCATGGCTCAGTAGCAGAGGCCGATGCCCCTGAGCTGTGCCGGAGCCCAGGGCCAGCTAAAATGCTTCCGGAAACAGCAGAGCCCATTCGTGGCCTCCCTTTCCCCCCAAACGCTGTGCAGCTCCCAGGTGGAACGCCAAGGCAAGATGACGCCACAGAGCCCGGGCGGGAGCTGTCTCTGCGCATGCGTGGGCCCACGTGGGCCCCGAGGGAGGCTCCACGCTCCAGAAAGGTGATCTTGCCGCGTGATATGCAAAGAACTGTTTTAACTAGATCACGTATTTTAAGAAGGGCTAGAAAAGAAGGCAGAACACTAATGCATCAGAGTGGTGCTGGTGATTATCTTTGAGTGGTAGGATTAGAAATGTTTTTATTTTCTTTGTGTTTTCATTTTTGCCAATAAACATAGAATATTTTAGTAAAATATTTAGTAAAAAGTGAATATTTTAAAATCGAACATTAAGTATGTCAAGAGGTTCCCCCATTTTCTCAGTGAATCAATGAATTGCTTTGTATAATCCTATATTTCAGTTCTGGAGATACAAGGTTTCACTTAGAACCAATCCCAAGTTATCCCACTTAGGTATATTAGATACACGTGTGACCCTAACAAACCCGACACAAAAACTCCCCTGACTTTCGTCCTGATACCGTCTCTCCATCAACTCTGGCCACTTAAACTTTCCTGGCCTATTCCTCAGGACAATTGGTCAAGATCTCAGCTTATGGTGTAAGAGGTGAATTAGTTGAATCTTAGATGAGACACATCTTAGCTGTGAAACCTTGGCTGGGTTACTTCACAGAAGCTCATCACCTATACAGTGAAGATGAACGTAGTATCTACGTCATAGGATTTTTGTGAAAATTAAGTGAGATACTTCATATAAAGTGAGATACTACATATAAAGTACTTAGCATAGTTCCTGGAATAAGGGAGATTTGAAAAGAAATGCTATTATCATGATTCTGGTCTCTCTAGCTACAACGCACTGGAGTTGACTGAGATCCCTGGACTCTCTGGTCCTTTGCCTGATATGAAATATAAATGGAAAATGAAAAGGAAGTCAAATAATAAAAAGAGGCGACTGCCAGTATGTGCCTTGTAGAAATCACCTAGGTGATTTGGCAGACAAGAAGTGTTGTGTGAGGGATGCTGGTAAGGAGGACCCTTTCCCAAATTATCTCCCGCCTGATTAGGTACCTCTGCCTGAAATTGGTGGCGATTATGAGCAGAGCTTTGCAGACAGCTTGGTCTGTACCCTCTCTCACCTACTTACAGCTGTAGGATCCCTGGAAGGCTACTCTCTCAGGATTTCTCATCTGTCGCTGGGGTAACGACACCTGTCCTATGGAGCTGGCACGCAAACCCTAATCCATGATGTCATACAGCACACGCCCAGGAACAGCCAGGGGCCCACTTCCTCACTTCTTTCAGGCTCGTATCAATTGTCAGCTTACTAAAAGGCCTGCTCTAGTTGCCCTGCACACAACAGAGGCTCCCCCGTGCCCCGACGCATGTGCGCACCATCCCCCGGCCTCCAGCTCGGCTTCCCTCTTCCCCAGCGGCCGTGTCTCCACCTGAAATTTCATGTGCACTTGTCTGTCTTCCCTCAGAACCTAGGTGCCACGGGGCGGGTGGTTGCATGTTTTATTCACTGCTTTACTGCTGCTTGGCATGCAGTAGGACTCTGTAGGTATTTGAAATGAATAGATAAGTAAATGCCTGGACTAATTAACTAGTATTTCAAGGGAGAGCAGAATCCTTGGGAAAGAAAGATTAATGCCACAGTTTGATGTAAGAGGAAGAGCTGAGATTGGTCTCCATCAATTAATTACTCACTGATATAACGTTGGCTAGTCAATTGCTCCCTGAGCCTCCATTTCCCCTTCTCTAAAATGGAGAGACAATACCATTTACCATACCTACTTCAAACAGCTACTTGGAGGATAAATTTCAAAAATGGAATAAATCTGCTTTGAACTCATCATATAAAAATAAGAAGTTGGTATTAAATTTTTAAGTAACATAGCAGTTTATTTCCTGGGTGACATCCTAATAGAAAGATGTTCCAGTTGGTATGGGACAAAGGTGAATGTTTTATTCGGGATCAGTGTTTTATTCGGGAACACCTCGCTGCTTCTGCTGGACCCACCCAGCACGATCTCACCGCCTGGCCCCGGACTCTCGGCCGCACAGCACTGCCAAGGGCATGGCCGGAATTCCCCAGCCCGCCCTGTCAAGCAAGACGCCCTTGGCACAGCCAGCCCTGGAGCCAGCCTAGGCTTAGTAATAGGATACAGAGCTTGTCGCCGGGTGAAGCAGAGTTTACGTCAGTAGTTGTCACTTTCTGCTGGTTGCCTGGTGACCCTAATGGAAAATGAGCCGGGGTGGACCTTACCACAGAAACCACTCCCTCAGCTGGGGCGCATGGTCGGAAAGCCCAGGTGCCACAGGAGGGGGCGGGGCTGCCTCCAGAGGAGCTGTCACAAAGGCACCCTGCGGGGGTGGTGGCAGGAATGGGCAGAGAAGAGCAGAGCATGAGGCAGGGCGAGGGCTGACACGTGGCTCTCCCCTCAGCTGACTCGTTGCTCATGAAGGAAGCGTGGGCCCGGGGCAACAATCTGTGCTCATCCCCAGGCCCAATTTTAGGTAAAAGCACACACACAAAAAAAATTCCATCGGCCAGGCACAGTGGCTCACGCCTGTAATCCTGGCACTCTGGGAGGCCGAGGCGGGCGGATCGTTCTGAGCTCAGGAGTTCGAGACCAGCCTGGGCAAGAGCAAGACCCCGTCTCTACCAAAAATAGAAAGAAATTAATTGGACAGCTAAAAATATATAGAAAAAATTAGCCGGGCATGGTGGCGCATGCCTGTAGTCCCAGCTACTCGGGAGGCTGAGACAGTAGGATTGCTGGAGCCCAGGAGTTTGAGGTTGCTGTGAGCTAGGCTGACGCCACGGCACTCGCCCCAGGCGAGAGTGAGACTCTGTCTCAAAAAAAAAAAAAAATTCCATCAGTGGTTGGTGCCACACAGCTCCAAAAACACAAGGGGGTGCATTCTCGAGTTAAGACACGCTTCCTCATGCCTATGGCCTCTACAACTTCAGTAAGCAGAGAGAGAAGGCTGGGCACGCTTGGGGTGGCCATCTGTCGAAGAGAAGAGGCATAGCTGGGACAGGAGCGCCTTCCTGGCTGTGTGGCCTCTAGGCAAGAACACCAGGAGGACAGTAGGGCACTGCTTGTCTGGGAACATAGATGGGAGCTCCGTCAGTGGGACAATAAATGATTCCGTACATCTAAACGAGACTGAACCCAGGGCCCAGCTTGTCAAAAGCGTGCAGAGGCACCAAGTGCTGGACCTGCTGTTCTGCTCTCTTCCATCCCTGTCTCATTTAATCCCAACATCATTATACTCTCTGTAGGCATTAAAAGTCTTGCTTGAGAGAGAAAGAAATTGAGGCTCTGAGAGGTTGAACAACTTGTCTGTGGTCACACAGCTACTCAGGTACAGAGCCAGGACTTAATACTGGCTCTTCTGATTTCAACTCCAACATTCCTTCTCCTAACGTCCCAGGAGAAAGCTATTTTCCACCACATACGAACTCCCTTTCCCTCGTCCATCCCTTCAGCCAGTCTCTGGGAAGTAGCACCCCACTGCGATGCTGGCTTGTTACGATCTTGAGGAATCAAGAACTAATTTCATTCGTTTATTCATTCATTTATTCATTCGTCCATCTGATGCCTGTTTATTGAGCCGCTACTGAATGAATTCCAGGCATCAAGCTAGGTGCGGAGGATGCCACAGTGAACAGGAGATGTGGTCCCAATCTTCAAGGAGCGTAGAGATATTTATCCCCTGAAAGACAGTTTACAGACTTCTGAAGCAGCTCTGGAAATAAGACACGCAAGTGCGCACCTGGGCACGGCGCTCCCCGTGACCACCGCTGCTGTGTTTGAAAGAAATACGATCTTCACGTTATTACGTTCTCCTCCAAGCACACGACTTCCCCAGAGGCACGTCAGCAATCTTTCCAGTCCTGCCAGTGATGAGCGTCTGTCCAATGAAAGGCTGTAAGATTATGAAAAATAACGAACAAGTAATACTGTCTATTTTTTGTGGGATTGAAGAAAATGCTGCCGGGAGTATTTCGGTGAACGTTACCCGCGCTTGCACAATGGCTGAGCCGCAGCCGCGATGGGTCCCACTCGCTGCGCGTCCCGCGGCCCTGCCCGGGCCCTCCCTGCTGCCTCCGGGCCTGGCGTTCGGAGCGCGCTCAGGTTTCTGGGCGCTTCGCTTCCTTTGGACTCGGCCGACGACAGTTTCCTGTCTCTAAGAAAAGGCTGCCCGGATGTCTTATGAGGTCCTCTGGACAGCAAACCCCGCTGGCCTGGGAGGGCTGAGGGGCAGCAGGGGAGAAGCGAGAAGCCACCGTCGCCCCCTCCGGCCCTCAGGTGTCCTGGGACCCAGCGGGAGGCGAGCGTGAACATGTGTCAGACTGGAGGAAAGGTGAGGAGACGTCTACGTCTGGGCCGAATGTGCCTGAACTCTGTAAAAAACATCTGGATCTGCTAAGCTGAAACGAAAGCAGCTGATACGACAGGACCGCAGAAGGGGACCTGTGCGGTGACACCGCGGCGCTCACGCGAGTCCTGCTCTTCCCGTCCCTGCTGCGGCTCCCACCCTGCCGCCCCCCTGGGCCCCGCGGCGTCGCAGACGGACGCTCCGGTGACGTCACACGCGGTTGCCATGGAGGCGGCTGTTACGGCGAAACAGCGCGTCCTCGGCCCCGCCCTGCGGCTCGCCCCCTGTGGCCGCCCGTGGGGGCGTCGCTCCGCGACCACAGGCCTCGGCGGGGCGCCGCGGGCACCCACCGGCGGGAGCGCGGACCTGCGACGGGCCGGAAAGCCCACCCGAGGGCGGGGAGCCCCGGGCCTGGCCTGCCGGCGACGCGGTGACAGCTGCCTCTCCCGGCCTCTGGGGAGACACGCCGGGCTGAGGCCTGGGCCCTGCGTCCCTCCTGGGGAGCCGCCCCTCGTCGGCGGCGACCGTCACGCTGGTCCTGGCGGATCTCCCCATCTCCACTCGTGCCAGAAGGGCCCCTGTGAAAACGCAGATCCGATCATGCGGCTTCTCCGCTAAACCCCCCGGTGGTTTTCCCCTGGGATGAGATCCTAACGGTGGCCCGCAAGGCCGCACCCGCTGGCGAGCCCTTAACACTCATCCATCGGCTGGGTGCCGCCAGGGGACCGGCTCCGACCCCCGCCAGGCCCTGCCTGTCCTCCTGCCGAGACCCCAGCCCCCGCCGGGCTGGCCCTCACCTCCTCCGCGTCTCAGCGCAAAGGTCGCCTCCGCAGAAGGGAACCCATAACCCGAACTGCTGTGCGCCCCGCCCCCAGCGACTCGCTGTCCCGTTTTCTGTTATTTTCTTGACGGCAATCGGTCATGTCTGAAATCACCTGCGTTATCTTCATACAATTATTCTCTGTCTCTCCCAGCAGAAAGTAGGCCCCGGGAGAGCAAGGATCCGGCTTACTGCCAGTGTAGACAACAGTGCCTGGCACGTAGTAGGCACTGTGTGTATTATAGTTACTCTTACATGTAATATATATCCTTACATAAGCTTATTAGAGTACTTAATGCCATTATCTGTTAACTATCAGCTGCTTATAGTATTAAGTAATAACATACTTAACATGTATTATTACGTAATAACATACGACCCTGCTGTGGTAGTAATAGTCATCTCTCACAGGAGCACAGTCCCTTACTGTTTACGGGATGTTCTGGCACTCGTGCTCTCACTGGAGCCTTGCAGCCAGCCTGCAAATGGCGGCATCATGGTTTTTGCTTGGTGAGTGGGCTCAGGAAGGCTTGGCAACTTGCTGGACTAGAAACCAGGCCTTCAAGCAGCAAGACCAGGCGGAGGCCCTTTGAACCATCCGTGCGCCCTGCCTTCAGTCACACTGTGTTTCATTGCAGGAAGAAAATATGCCCGCCCTCCCCTTGGAGAGTGAGGTGACGTGGGGCTTCCAGCCCTGCAGCAGGCAGCAGTGGGAGGACGCTCCAGTGGCCTTCGAAGCTCAGTCCCTCCAGCTCTGGGAAGGGACATTCCTGACAGGTGGTGTCTTGGCTGACACCTTGGCTGGCAGGTCTCCCAGCTCACTGGGGGAGGCTCAGATTTCCTCCCCCTCAGCTGCACCCTCCCTCCCCCTGCCTGCCTTCGCTGTAAGGAGGCAGGGAGGTCACACTCCCTCCGAGAGCCCACCGTGAGCTCTGGGGCCTGCAGCAGAGCTTGCGTAAGGGTCACAGCTGCAGAAGGAGGGTCTGGAGCCTACCCACCCACCCTTTTCCAAAGCATGGGATTTGTTAATAAGAGTAGTCCAAGTAAGAAGGAGAATGGCAAGTCCCTGCACGCGGTGGCCGCCTATGAGATGCCTGCCGTGTTCTCAGGGTACTGTGGAATTGTCCAGGTCCCCTGGCTAAGCTGTTTGATCCCAGGCCATTCCCTTGGTTGGCCTGGAGCTGTTGTAACGGGGCGTTCTGTCACACTGGGCCTTCTCAGTCTTTCTGTCACGCATTGCTAAGTGGGAGGGTGAGCTGGAGGGGTGGAATCATTGATCCTCTCCTCACCCTGCTCTGGATTCGCTCGCAGAAAGTCATGCGCAGCATTCCCAGGAATTTTACTACTCCTTTATACGTTTGCGGTAGGTAATAATAACCAGGTTCACCCTTTCCCATTTCCACCCACATCTAGCCACTGAAATGGAATTAACATGAGGATCAGAACTGCAGCTCTTGACAGAAGTTATTCCTGGGAAGATGGAAGAAGAAAGGTACAAAGCACCCAACTCCTGGAGAACTGCCTGTTTGGAACTCCAAATATCAGCCGTGTTTACTAGTTTCGTAGCAAGGATATGTCAAGGGACGCTCCTAGGACGCTGTGGGCTAAATGTTGACTTACATCTCAGGACTCTCGGTTTCCAGAGAAGCAGTAAGCACAGGGGGTAAGTGCAGACTCTGCAGGTGATGAACCAGCTTGGACAGGAATAAGCTCAGCACTTAGCTGTGTGAATTTGGGCCACTGCTCCTCTGCCTTGCCTCAGTTTTCTCATATACAAAATGGGAGCGATGAAAGTACCTTCCTTTAAGCATTGTTGTGACAATTAAATGATATAACCATGCGGAGTGACCAGCACAGTGCCTAGCATGTAGCAAGGACTCTGCAAATGTTAGATGTTATTGCTGCTACTGTTACTATTCAGTCTACGAAATAATACTGCTGGTTTCAACATGTTTGTGCATTTCTGTCAAATTTATGGTTGAGACCATGCTGAAAAAGTCTGCTTTTATTAGCTCTGCAGGGTCTCTGTCATAGACTCATTCTAAGGAAAGTTAGAGCTAGGTATGGTGAATTGTCCCAGTAACAAAGATTAAGCCAAACAAAGCTATGGGAAGATTCCCAGATGTTCTTATAATTTGAATCAAGGCCCTTTTCATGGGACTGTCCACCTTTGTCTATAGTAGGGGTAGGGGGTTATGTGTTCCGTTCAGTCAAGACGGGCAAGCTGTCTCCCACTTCCCCTCTGGCTCTGATACTAGTCCTTTACCTCTTAGTATGAAATCCACCAGGAGATTACCACTCCCCCACAGTTGTAGCATTAAAACATTTATTCTTAGGGTTAAAGTTTTGGAGCAAATGTAGAAAGAGGAGGTTCTTTCTTGAACTGCTAAAGAACAAATAGGAAACACTTGTATAACGGGAATCTCAAGTGCTGGGTTGTCAAGAAGGGTCTCAATTTCAAATAATCTCACTTGTTCTTCTCATAAACCCTCAACATTTTATGGAAACTACATTTCCCTGGGTGTTCCTTGGGATGTAGCAAAGAAATTCTTGTTTATACTATGTGAGTATCAAATTTAGTCTGCTAAATTGGGCCAGTACACTAACAGAAAGAACCTAGGCTGAGAATTGGTTCCACTGTCACTCTCGGACTTTGATGGACAAAGAAACAGAGGAAACCATGGATGATACCCACAGACAAGCGCTACACCACAGTGGCCCATCCTAGGTGATTCCAGGGCCTCCAGAAAGAACCACGAAGGCCTGCAATTCCAGTAAAAACCTCCCCCAAGAATGAGGGAGTGTGTAACAGAGAATTATTATTAACACCATCCCTGGAGAATCTCAAAGCAAAATCTACTTATTCCTAATACAGCCTCACTTGAATTATAAAGACTGATGAAACAAGACCCGGAGGCTAAGTGATCTTCACGGAATTACAGTGTCTATGAGGAGTTCAGACGAGAGCTTGAGCATCAGAACGGGTCCATCTGGGATGTTCTCAGCCGATGGCACTGAATGCCCTGCCCTGGCTCTCACCAAATGCCCAACAGGAAGTAGCTTAATTAAGTGGAAAGCAACTTAAAAGGCAACATTGTTGCAAAGAAGTGAAGTTTACCAGCAGTGCTACCAAAGCCATCTAGAAGATGGCATTTCCTGCTATTTAATTTGTATGCTCTCAGCCTCCTCTGCCTCACTCAGCTCCAATCTGGACACTGTGGCCAGGTGGCTTGGGTGTTCTCCCCCTGCCCCTGCGCGGAGCCAGAGCCTTGGGGCAGACCTGGCCTCTCCAGACACTGTCTCGGAGGACAACAGCCTTCCTTAGTGGGCTGCGGCAGCAGGGTGTGGGGACTCGCACAGGCCCAGCCGTTCAGAGGCTTTGACTCCCTGACTCCTACCGAGAACTGTAAGGAAGGGTCTGCGCCAAAACCTGAGCACACGTGCATGTGAGCGCACACACACACATAGACACGCACACCATGCACACATAGACACACATAGACACACACACACATAGACACACACACATAGACACACACCGTGCACACATAGACACACACACCCATACACACATAGACACACACATACATAGACACACACCATGCACACATAGACACACACACACATAGACACACACCATGCACACATAGACACACACACCCATATACACATACACACACATAGACACACATACCATGCACACATAGACACACACACACCATGCACACAGACACACCATAGACACGCACACACATAGACACACAGACACATACACACACACACACATAGACACATACATACACACAGACACACACACCATGCACACATAGACACACACACATAGACACACACACCATACACACAGACACACCATACACACACCCATACACACATAGACACACAGACACACACACCATACACACACACAGACACACACACACAGACACACACACCCATACACACATAGACACACACACACCGTACACATAGACACACACACACCCATACACACAGACACACATACCATGCACACATAGACACACAGCATGCACACATAGACACACACACAGACACACATACCATGCACACATAGACACAGACACACACCATGCACACATACACACACACACAGACACACACACCATAGACACGCACACACACATAGACACACAGACACATACACACATAGACACACACACATAGACACATACAGACATACACACATAGACACACACACCGTGCAGACATAGACACACACAGACACACACATAGACACCACACACACAGACACACACCATACACACACAACCATACACACACACACACACAGACACACACACCATACACACACACACCCATACACACATAGACACACACACAGACACACACACCATACACACATAGACACACACACCCATACACACACACAGACACACACACCATGCATACATAGACACACACACCATGCACACATAGACACACCCATATACACAGACACACACACACACACACCATAGACATGCACACACACATAGACACACAGACATACACACGTAGACACACACATAGACACAGACATACACACATAGACACACACACCATACACACAGACACACACAGACACACACACACCATACACACAGACACACACACACCACACACACACATAGACACACACACACATAGACACACACACAGACACACACACCATACACACATAGACACACAGACACACACCCATACACACACACATAGACACACACACTCATACACACACAGTCACACACACACACACCCTCGCTCCCCACGGAGCAGAAACAAGGCACAGAGCTATTCCAGGCCAGGCTTTTTTCACCAGCCCTCACCAGCCTAGCCGGGTTTGGCCCTTTCCAGTGAAAAATGAGCCCGAGAGCCCTGGAGCCTTCTTGGTGATTTACCGAGAACTTCACTTCCACACGGGCTTTCCGGCTTCAGCCAACCCCAAGAGTCAGAGGGAGGAAGAGGAAGAAAACCGTAAACGGATGGTAAGATGAGAAACAGATGTTTGGGGCCTCCGCGGGAGGGAAGTCTGCCCCTCGCCCCTCTCGGGGAGATTGGAAGGCGAGGCCCCCGAGGAGGTCTCGCTCCACCTGCGCATCCCCCGCCCCGCCCGAGCACGACTCCTGCTCCGTCTCAGGTGTCTGCCTGGCCCCCTGCCACGTGGGTGCCGACCTTGCTGGGTCATTTGTTTCTGATTTTCGCCACACTTAATGGACGCTAGATGCTCTGTCCACAGACATCCACTAGGCAGTCTGCTGCCGTCACGAAGCTCAGAAGCCGGCGAGGGACAGACATGCATGGGCGGTTGCGGGAGGGTGGGTCTGCCCTGGGATGCGGGGAAGGTGTGGACACTGGAGACGCCGCAGGAGGGGCCGGAATGTTAGAGGACACCTGAGCTGAGTTTCAAAGATGTTAATCAATTAAAAGGAGGCAGTAGTCACTTTAGAGGTATTAACTTGGCTGGCTTCAAGAGATTCATGTATTTATTCAGTGGAGCACAATAGTTGAGAGCTATGTCTCTGAAGCCAGCTTGCTTGCACTTGAGACCTAGCTCGGCTGCATGGCTGTGTCCCATCAGGCAAGTTACTTAATCTCTCTGTGCCTCAGCTCTCTACTTTGTAAAGGGAGGATATTAATATTTATCCTGTAAGATTGTTACTAAGAGTATGAGAAATAATATTTTTAAAGCACTTAGAATAGTATCTGGGACATAGTAAGCACTGTATGTGTTTTTCAAAAAATATGAAAAATTAAGTATTTCGAGCCCACCACATATCAGGCAATGTGCAAGGCCCTCTGGATACGCAAATGAAACTCATAGTCCCTCTTTTTCAGGAGGTAACTCAAGTGTGGCTGAATGATCAATGAATTATGATGCGAGGTCTTAGATAAGACAGACGAATTGGTCTGAGACGCCTCCTGCTTTCCGTCCTCCCAGATGCCCAACCCTGAGTCCAGGCGCCAGCCCGGCCCCTCCCACCTCCGCTGTCTCCCACATTCAGTTGCCGTACCCCGCAGGGTCTGCTTCTCTAAGATCGGGTCCCTCCCTTTGCTCCTCTCCAAAAGTATCACGTGAACAGCAGTAAGAACCTGAGTTGGCGGAGGTGGGGGAGGTTTAGAGGCTGGTCGTGCACTAGTCCACATGTGAGGTGATAAGGGATTGGAGTTCCAAAAAAATGCTAACTACCATTATTCCAATTTTTACAGATGAGAAAATTAGAGATGTCTAAGTTTTGTAGCCCCGAATTCCAAAGGTGTTACTCAAATGAATGTAGTATGAAATGTGTAATAATGTATGAGAAAGTGAGGCAGGTGTAGCACTTAATAGGCACCCCTTCCTAACTATTGATCTTGACAGCAAGCATTAGATAGGAGTTCTGAGATCAGGTGTTAGAAGCTAGTACTGCTATTCAGGACATATAAAAGCCAACAAAAAGAATTAATTACCAAAAAAGTTACATTCAAGATATCGAATGAACTATGTACAAATGGTCAACAGACAGATGGACACATGCACACTTTTCTACAAATAACAGCAGATATAGCCACAGATTGTTCTGGCAATTGTTATCAAGTTCTCTTATTGGCTAAGGGAAATTTCAGCATCCTAACTCTGATTCCCTTTTTTTACTGTCACTGAGCTTCTTCTGTGTCCCATAACGATCATTACTAGTGCATGTCGCATGTTAGGATGGACATTTCTTCTAATAAGGCCTTCCTAATTGCAAAGGTTTTTGGCAAGTGCCCAAAAGTAAGGGCCTTTCAATTCTTATAAGCTACTGCACAAATATGAGCAAATGCTGGAATTGTAACTCTTCTCTAAGAACTCTAAATATGCCTACTGTGACAGCTTGTTTATTTTATTAGTGTCAAAACTCAGAGCTAGAGTTTTTTAGTTTTGGATGAATTTTCCAGACTTAAGTTAGACCTTAGGATCTTCCTCATTACACCAACAATTATCATTCAGTGGTTATTTCCCATTATTTGTTATAAAAAATCTATACTGCTGCCAGAAGATGGATTTTTAAAACAACAAACTGGTTACTTCCTTGGGATTTTTTGTTTACTATTTTTTTGTCTACTTATGTGTGAGATACAAAAATACCTTCAAATTCATGAAATAGCATACAAATGATAGGCATTAACATATCGCATGCTACACACCCCATTCTATTCTTGATAGAACAAAAATATTTGTCCATCATCACATAAATATTTCCATTTTCTTACATTTCTAGGTATAAGAGATTAATTTTTAATCAATGTTTTGATCTATTTGGTAGTACGTTAAATAAAAGTCAGTGGATGAAGGAATTGCAAAAGGCCAGTGAGAGTCTACCTCATTCTTGTTTATACAAACTGCATCCATAATCATCAATGGACCTATATATTGCAATAAAGTCCCACCAGAAAGGAAATAAAAGACATAATTATTGGAAAGGAAGAAGCAAAAGTATCCCTGTTTGCAGATGATTTTTTACAACAGAAAAATCTGAGGAATTTTAGAACTAATGAATGGATTTGGCATGGTTGTAGGATACAGGGTTAACATACAAAAATCAATGTTCTTATAAACTAACAATGAACAATGGAACGTAAAATTTTTTAAAGTCCCATTTACAGTGTTGCCACAAAACATAAAATATCTAATAATAAATCTAACAACAGATGCCCAGGAGCTCTATACTACTAAAAAGAATAAGATATTCCTGAGAGAAATTAAAAAAGACCAAAATAAATAGTAAGGTATACCATGTTCATGGATAGGAAGACCAAATATTATTAAGAAGTAATTCTTCCCAAATTGATGTGTGGAGTCAATGCAGTATCAGTCAAATTCCATTAGGCCCTTTTGTTGAATCTACAAGTGGATTCTAACATTTGCATGGAAATGCAAGGATCAAAACAATTTTCATTTAAAAATAAAGAAAACACAAAGTTGGAGAACTTACCTAACTTAATTTCGAGGTTCATTATAAAGCAATAATAACTAAGATAGTTTGAAATTGGTGAATAAACTAGACAAATAGATCAAAGACTATATAGACGTATAGGTCAGAATGGAATAGAGAGTTCAGAAATAGACTCATATATATTCAATTGATTTTTGACAAACATGCTAAGCATTCTGTGGATAGATCTTTTCAACAAATGTCAGTGCAACAATAATATCCATATGCAAAAATGAAGTTTGATCTGTACTCAATCATACACAAAAATTATTTCAAATGAATCATAGACCTAAATGTAAAACATAACACTATAAAACTTTTATAAATAAACATGGTAGAAAATCTTTGTGGTAAGCAAGTTATTTCTTTACCCAACACCAAAAGCCTGAACCATAGAAGAGAAAATTAGTAAATTTAATCTTATTATCACAAAGTAAAAAGAAATTTGCTCTTCAAAAGATACCATTAAGGAAATGAAAAGGCAAGTCACAGACTGTGAGAATGTATTTAAGCACATATATCTGACCAAAAGAAAAAAAATGTGTCCAAAATATATCAAGGACTCTTACAACTCAACAAGAAAATGGCAAAAGATTTGGACACTATATAGACAATATACGGATTTCCCATCACCATATGAAGAAATGCCAAACATCATTGGTCATTAGAGAAATGTAACTTAAAACCACAATGACATCTTGTCATACTCATTAGAACATCTCAATGTAAAAAGGATGAGCATATCAAGTGTTGACAAGGATGACAAGCAATTGGAACTCTCAGACACTGCTGGTGAGGATGTAAATGGTACAACTACCATGGAAAATGGCATAGAATTTTCTTAAAAAGTGAACATAGCCTCTAAAAACTGCATAACCTCCATCTAATCATGAGAAAAAATCAGACAAATCTCAATTAAGAAACATTTTACAAAATACCTAATCAGTACCCCTCAAAATAGTCAAGGTCATCAAAAATAAGGAAATTCTGAGAAAACATCACAGCTGAAAGGAGCTAAACAGTTGTGTAATATGATATCCAGGATAGGATCCTGAAACAGAAAAAGGACATTGGGTAATCTAATGATATCTGAGGATATCTGAGTAAAATGTGGACCTCAGTTAATAATAATGTATCAATATTGTTTCATTAATGGTGAAAAATGTACCATACTAATGTAAGATGTTAATAACAAGGAAACTGGGTATGAGCTATATGTATCATACTATCTTTCAAGTTTTCTGTAAACTCAAATTTATTTTAAAATGAAAAGTTGATGTAAAAAGAGAAGTTAAACATGTATCTACCGTATTACCAAGCCGTTCCACTTTTAGGTATTCACCCAAGAGAAACAAACACGTCTGTACAAAGACTTTCACGTGAATGCTCACAGCAGCTTTATTTGTAATAGGCAAAAATTTGAAGCCATTCAAATGTTCATTAATAGATAAATGGATGAGCAAATTGTGGTATATCTATACAATAGAATATTTCTCAATAATAAAAGTGAACCAATTGTTGATAAATGCAACAAGACGAATGAGTCTCAAAATCACACTCAGGAAAAGAAGCCAGATGCCCCCGCCCCCCCAAAAAGACATAGTGTATGACTTCATTTATACAAAATTCTAGAAAATACCAAGTAATCTATGTGACAGAAAACAGATCAGATGTCTGAGGACAGGAGACGGAGGTGGGAGTTGTGTGGGAGGAAGGGATTACAAGGGCTTGCAGAAACTTCGGAGTGACGGCTGTGTTCGTTAGCTTTAACGTGGTGATGGTTTCACAGCACACAATATGTCAAACCCTATTGAATTGTACATTTTAATTTGTGAAGTTCATTGCATGTCAATTATACCTCAAAGAAACTATTTAAATTTCATTTAAAAGAAAGAAAAGGAAGAACAGATATTTAGATGCAAAGAAATGACATGAAAATATGCATGTTTACTTATGCAAGTGACAATTACTTAGATCTTCAGTAATAATGTGTCAATTAGTTAGGTCTTTGGTGTTAAGGGATAAAGTGAAATTCAGAATTAAGTGGTATTAGTTAAAAACCATTTTAGAAAAAAGAAAAAAATGTTTTCTATTGTAAACCAAAATCCGCTAAGATCCATTGCCTGTAAACAATTTACTTTGAGAAATTATGTTTTCCTTGTCGTGGTTATGGGTTTCCCTGAGCCATTCACACTCTAATTCAATGACCTCAAAACTTAGCAGAATAGAAGTACATTTTGTTGCTACTGGAAATAGAGAAACTAGCTGGCTTACGAACGGCTCAAGCTCACAGTCTTGGACTCATTAACACTGAACATCAACCAAGGGAGCTAATGAGCTACTGGTAACATCACAAAGAAACTTTTTCGAGGTATAATTAAAGTACACTAAACTGCACATGTATAAAATGTACAGTATCATCAGCTTTTAAAATGTATATACTCATGAACTCAACATCACAATCAAAATAGTGAACATTTAATCAACTCCAAAATTTTCTTGTGGCCCTTTGTAATCCATTCCTGCCTGTACCCCCATCCTCAGTGACTACTGGTCTTTCTCTCGGTACTAAATCATTTGCTTTATCTAGAATTTGATATGTAAATGAAATAAATGATTTCATATATTATATAAATGAAATCAGTGTGTACTACTTGATCTCTTACATTTTAATGTCTTTAGAAACTAAATATGCCACCTCTCATTTCTGATATTAGTAGTCTGTGACTTCTCTCTTTTTTTCCTAATAAGTCTAACTAGAAAGTTATTGATTTTAATGAGCTTCTGCAAGAACCGTCTCTTGATTTTATTGATTTTTTTCTATTGCTCTTCTCTTTTCTAGTTCATTGCTTTGGGCTCTGATCTTTTCGTGTCTTTTGTTTTGCTTTCGTTGGGTTTTATTTGCTTTTCTTCTTCTAGTTTCTTAAGGTGGAAGCTGAGTTCATTGACTTGAGGCCTTTTTTTTCTTTTCCAATATAAAGCATTTTGTGCTATAAATATTCCCCCAAGTACCACTTGAGCTACATTTCACACATTTTTTTAGTGTTGTGCTTTCATTTTCATTGCATTCAAAATACTTTCCAATTTCTCTTTTGATTTTATCTATGACTGATGAGTTATTTATGAGTATTAGCTTGGGACTACTTGGGGATTTTTCAGATATCTTTCTGATACTAATTTCTAACTTAATGCCATGTGGCTATAAGAGGAGATTTTTCTAGGACTTGACTCCTCTTAAATTTACTAGGATTTGTTTTATCACTCACTCAACATATGGTCGATGTCAGTAAATGTTTCATTAATACTTGAAAAGAAAGTATATTGTGTTGTTGGGTACAGTGTTCTGTAATTGTCAATTAGGTCAATTTGATGTTCAAGTCTTCTAGATACTGACTTTCTGTATATGTTGTCTATAAATTATTGAAATCTCTGGCTAAAACTATGGATATGTTTCTTTCTCCTTTATCATTTTTTGCTTTACATATTTGGAAGCTCAGTTATCAAGTGCATAAGCATTTAGGATTATTATATCATCTCGATGAATTGACTACTTTATCATCATTAAGTCACCCTCTTTATCCCTGGTAATCTTCTTTGCTCTAAAATTTACTTTTCCTGAGATTAATATAGCTACATTATCTTTATTTTGGTGAGTATTAACATTGTGTATTGATTTTCATCTTTTTATTTTATCTTATTTTTGTCTTTAAAGTACATTTCTTGTAGGTGACATATAGTGAAGTCTTTCTTTTTATCTACTCTGACATCCCTGGCTTTAATTTGAGGGTTTTTAACTCTTTGTATTTAACATGATTATGTATATGGTTAGTTTTAAACTTACCAGCTGGCTATGTTTTTTTTCTGTTTGTTTCATCTGTTCTTTTTTACCTTTCTCCTCTCTCTATGCTCTCTTTGGGATTAATTGCATGTTTTTATTATTGTTCTTTATCTCCTTTGTTGATTTAGGGTCATTGAATGTCATTGAATGTGTCTTTAACTTACCACAGTCAGCTTTCGAATAATATCATACCACTTTACATGTCTTATAAAACCTACAATGATGCGCTTTCACCCCCTGTCTCCTGAACCTTGTACCGCTGTTGTCATGCATGTTATTTCTACATATGTAATAAGCATTATATATCACTCTTGTGTTTACCCTAAATTGTCAATTTTTAAAGAGATTTAAATAATAAGAATATTTAGCCACATAATTCTATTTCCAAGGCTCTTAATTCTGTCATATATGTCCACCTTTCCATTTGGTATCATTTTTCTTTTGCTCGAAAAATGTCTTTAATAATTTCTTGTAGTGCGGTTCTGATGGTGATAAAATCTTTCAATATTTTGCATCTGGAAAAGTCTATGTTTTGCCTTTGTTTTTAAAGGTATTTTTCACTAGGTATGGAATTAGAATCAGGTTGACTGATTTTTTTTTTTTACTTTTACTACTTTAAGGATGTCATGCACTATCTTCGTGCTTGAATGGTTATTGATGAGAAATCTTCTGTTATTCTTACTTTTGATTCTCTGTATGTAATATGTCTTCTTTGGTTACTTTTAAGAGTTCTTTTTTATCACTGGCTTTAAGCAATTTGGTTACGATGTGACTTAGTATAATTCTTTCATGCTTCTCGTGCTTGAGGTTTGTTGGGATTCTGCTTCTTAGATCAGTGAGTTTATAGTTTTAATCAAATTTGAAACAGTTTGGGCCATTAATAATTCTTCCATTTTTTTTTTCTGTCACACGTCCTGCGCCTTTGGGACTCCAGTTGCATGTTCACTCGGAGACTTAAAGTTGTCCCACAGCTCGCTGACTTTCTTCTCATTTTCCTTTTCAGTCTTTCATTTACGTGTGTTTTATTTTGGAGAGTTTCTATTGCCATGACAACCAGTTTATGATTTTTTCTTTTGCAGTGTTGAATCTGCCATCAATCCCATCCGGCGTCTCTGACACCGCATGTGTTTTAGCTCTCATCTCTAGAATTTTGAAGTGGGTCTTTTTTATATGTTCCATATCTCTATTTGGAATATTCAGTCTTTTCTCTAGCTTCTTGAACATGTGAAATTGTCACCGCTTTTTAATGCCTTTGTATGCCTGGTAATTCTTTAGTGGATGCCAGACATTGTGGACTCGCTGGATATTTTTGTATTCCTAAAAATATTCTTGAGCTAAGTTACTTGGAAATAGTTTGACCCTTTCAAGTCTTGCTTTTAAGCTTTAGTTGGCAGGAATAGAAAGAATAGCATTTAGTCAAGGGCTAATTTTGCTCCACTACTGAGGCAAAACCTTTCAATACTCTACCCAATGTCCCATAAATTATACAGTTCAAGAACAGGCAAAATTAGTCCACAGTAACAAAAATAAGAAGAGTGATTGGCTGTAGGATGTGGATAGGGGAATTTTCTGGGATATTGCTTACACAGATGTATTTATCAAAACTCATCAAACTGAACAAAATCTGTGCATGTCACTGTATGTAAATTTTAACTCAATTTAAAAATCATAGTATCAAACGTATGTGTAAAATTTCAGTAGTGAAGAATATCAGGTGATTTTTAAATTACCTTTTGAATACTTTTCAATGTTATCTAAATTTTCAATATATACAACCTTTTAAAATGCATAAAACTAGTATTTAATGAAAGTATTTTGAGAGAACACCTTACCTTGTATACTGAATAAAGGAAATAAACTAATGTTTATTTGGCATTTGCTATATATCAGGTCCTTTAAAAGTCACCTTATTACATTATTCCATTTGATCAGTATAATAACTCCATGAAGTAGAGTTTCATTTTCAAAAAAGAAAATGGTGGTTCAGACAGACTGTTATGTATCCAAGGCCCTCCAACTTGGTCTTAGGTTTGCTTGCTTATGAAGTATATGTTTTGATCCTAAAAAGAGAATTAAGCCCCCAAGATCGATTTTTGAAATTCAGAGAGTAAAGAGTACTTGGCAGGATAGAAGAATCCCAGAACTATGTCACTGTCTACAGGTGCAGGAATTGCCACACTGGGCTCAGGGAGTTCACTGTTAAAAAGGCAAAATGAATTATCCCAATGTATCAAGTCACAAATCAAGCATAGTTAATCTGAAACTCAAGGAGATCTGACCTGAGAAAAGGAAAGTGGGTTGCTCAGAGAAAATCCAAAAGGTCTAGAGTCTGCATGGGAGCTGGTAAGAGAGGGAAGGAATATGTTCCTTCCTTACAACCTGTAGGCAAGTTATAAAGACAAGGGCTGCTTTGTCCGCATCTGGAGTAAAGTCTCAGAGGCCAAGGGTCAAGACTGCCAGGTTAGAGGAATGGGAATGGTATATGCCCCATATCAGCTGCCTCTAGCCCAGGCAAGCCTGACTCGTGGGTTGGTCACCTGTCTGGAAGGGACTGCAGGAGAGCACACCAATGAGGTCACTCAGTGAGCAATGGGCCAGAGAAGTTTCTCCATGAATTGTGTTCAGGTCAGCTCCTCCAGTTAGACCAGCTCACTCCTCCCTTTGTTGGACTCTGTTTCTTGTACGGAATTTCTTTCAATATCTACAACATACCCTGAGGGCTGGGCTTGAAAAGGTTCATTTGCTTACATCTCCCAGCTTACAACTGTGAAGGGAACATTGTTCTTAAGGCTTGGAATGGAGTCTCTGACTCCCAGAATGCTCTCCCAGGGCCAACTGCAAGGGGGTAGTGGATCCAGGATTAAGACTTAAGTGTGAAGCTTTGTTTAGAGTGGACAGTCTGATGGGTCAGGGACCTCCATCTGTGAAAGCTGGCCAACGTTCCCTCAAAGCTAGCATATGACTTTGATTAGGCAATGTAAATCTGAGTTTGAGCAACAATATGGATGAGAGTTGGTAGGGAGGAAGGTTATGGCTCTCTCACTTGGATGGCTCCTCAGCCTTCATCTTGTATACTTGCGTGCAAAATAAGACCCTGGGAAAAGACCAGAAGAACTGAACTCCCCACCCACCCAAACACATACATGCACAGACACTGCTTTTTTCCTTTTTTATAGCTTAGGGTGGCTGGGCCAAATGCTCTGCCAAAGGCCAGGCTCCAGGCGCAGTGGGGGCTTCTTAATTTCCATGGCCCATTCACTTCTGAGACCTTTGGCTGAGTTACATCATGGGGGGCTAATTACCGCCAATTGTAGCACTGTTCTATGATACCTTTTGATGCAAAAAAAAAAAAAAAATTGTCCGCTGGGAACTGGACTGAAACCAACATACAACCATTTATTGCACACCGTTAGGAAGCCACCCAGAGTGGTTTTAAACACATGCATACTCAGACCTTCTCTCCTCTTACAGCCAAGAAAAGCCCATTACTGATGTGTTGAAAACACAAGCTTACCTTCTCAGACAGGAAGGAATGCTCTCCGAGGATCAGTAGTAGGATTCTTTAGCAAATGGTCCCACTGATCTTGCCTAGCTTCCCAGGGGAAGCTAGATGAGAATGGTTAAAGCAAAACACTTTTTGAGGACTTGACTATATGTCCAGTCTGTTCTAGGCATATAACATGAAGTATTTCATTGATCCTCAAAGTAGTGAGGTAAGTGCCATTATTGTGATTTTGAGGAAACTGAGGCTCGGAGAAGTTACATGTATTCCCAAAGTCATATAGTAAAGTAAACATGTAAACTCTACTTAAGTGGTAGAGTCAGAATTTAAACTCTGATTTTTACTGATTGCAAATGTTGGGCTTTCCCCACCACAAACAGAAATATTGCTGGCCCTGAACAAATATTCCTTTAAAGCAATCTCAAAACTTTTCTGACCCTATACTCCCATCAGTTAAATATTTTGAAGAACCACCTCCAGTACATGCATATTTATTTATTTATAAATTGCTTGCACTAGCTAATATCTGTTAGCATTACTTGATAATTATGATACCCCAGAACACTAATCACCATTAATGACAATAAATATGTCTATGTTTAATACAGTCTTGATAATTTGGAAAATTTTGGGGCCAAATCTTGTCAAATAAAATTAAATCATTGTTTTTTTTTAACTTTAATACATGGCTGGCAAATAATGTGTTCTAGGAGTAGAAAAAGTAAAACTATTTTTTCCTCGTCTTCTTGTGCCTGAATTGTTTCTATTGTCTATAATCCACAATTTCCTTACAGGAAACATTTTAAGCCACTTGTCATTTTGTGAGGGTTATTTGGTTAAAATTAGATAATCTGGTTTGTAAATCAACTCATCGTGTATATGCAAAGCTTAAAATAGCATAATATGCTAAAAGAGAAATAAGGGTACCAGTGTAGACCCCCTTCCCACATTATGTAATTCCCACTTTTCCTTTATGGTGCTTTGCATAAATGCAAATGACCCAAGGGAGCCTGACTAAGAGCACCAAGGTCCATATGTATATTCAACATTGGTAAATAAAAATGTATTTCCCATTTTTAGATTAAAAATGAGTATGAATGGGAGTTCTAACAGTTTCCTTCCTTATGCCATACTGTATTCTGTCACTTCCTGGAATGGGCACTTCCCCTTTGTAGACCACTGCCTTACAGAAAGGTAGTCACAATATTCTCAGCTGGACCCTGCTCAGATGCAGAAGGCTGAGGATTTGGATGAGAAAAGCAGGGATTTGTGTACACTGATTTTGTTACCTGAGACTTTGCTGAATTTATTTATCAATTCCGGGAATCTCTTGGTGGAGTCTTTGGGGTTTTGTAGATATAAGATCATATTGTCTGCAAAAAGCGACAATATGATCACTTTTCCTGATTTGGATACCTGTTTCCCAATCTGGATAACCTTAATTTCTTTCTCTTGCCTGATTGCTCTGGCTAGGGTTCCCAGCACTATGTTGAATAGAAGTGGTGACAGTGGGTGCCCTTGTCTTGTTCCAATTCTTAGTGGGAATGCTTTCAACTTTTCCCCATTTGGTATGATGTTGGCTGTGGCCTCATTATATACGGCTTTTATAATTTTGAGATATGTTCCTTCTGTGCCTAGTTTGTTGAGGGTTTTTATCATGCAAGTGTGCTGAATTTTGTCAAATGCTTTTTCTGCATCTATTGAGATGATCATATGGTCTTTGTTTTTGCTTCTGTTTATGTGGTGAATCACATTTATTGATTTCTATATGGTGAGCCAAACATGCATCCCTGGCATGAAGCCCACTTGGTCATGGTGGATTATTTTTTTGAAGTACTATTGCATTTGGTTTGCTAGTATTTTATTGAGGATTTTTGCATCTATATTGATAAAGGATATCGGTCTGTAGTTTTCCTTTTATGTTGTGTCCTTTCTTGACTTTTTTATCAAGGTGATACTGGCTTCATAGAATGAGTTCAGGAGGATTCTCTCCTTCCCAATGTTGTAGAATAATTTCAGCTCTTCTTTGTAGGTCTGGTAAAATTCAACTGTGAATCCTTCTGGTCTGGGGCTTTTTCGTTGTTGTTGGAAGCTTTTTAATTACTGCTTCAATCCCATTGCTCATTATTGGTCTATTCAGGAGTTCTATTTCTTCCTGACTGAGTCTTGGGAGCTTGTGTGTTTCCAGGAATTCATCCATTTCCTTTACATTTGCAAGTTTATATGCATAGAGATTTTCATTGTATCCACAGATGATATTTCCTATACACCAGTAACAGTCAAGCTGAGAGTCAAATCAAAAACTGAATACCATTCACAATAGCCACAAAGAAATAAAATACCTAGGAATATACTTAACCAAGGAGGTGAAAGACCTCTACAAAGAGAACTACGAAAACTGAGGAATAAAATGGGAGATGACACAAACGAGTGGAAAACATATCATGCTTATGGATCAGTATAATCAACATTGTTAAACTGTACATACTATGCAAAATGATTTATATATTCAATGCAATCCCCATCAAAATATGAATGACATATTTCACACATATAGAAAAAATAATTCTACACCTTTTTTGGAACCAGAAAAGAGCCTGAATAGCCAAAGCAATCTTAAGCAAAATGAACAAATCTGGAGGCATCACATAACCAGACTTCAAACTATACTACAAGTCTACAGTAACCAAAACAGCATGGCATTGGCACAAAAATAGAGACATAGACCAGTGGGACAGAACAGAGAACCCAAATACAAAACCATTCACATACAGCCAACTGATCTTTGACAAAGCAGACAACAGTATGCACTGGGGAAAAGTAGCCCTATTCATTAAATAGTGATGGGAGAATTGGATAGCCACATGCAGAAAAATGAAACAGGATCCATATCTCTCACCAATCACAAAAATTAATTCAAGATTAATTCAAGATGGACAAAAGACTTAAATGTAAGGCATGAAGCCATAAGAATGCTAAAAGAAAATGTTGGGAAAACTCTTCTAGATATTGGCCTAGGCAGAGAATTTATGAAGAAGACCCCAATGGCAGTTACAGCAACAACAAAAATAAATAAATGGGACTTGATTAAATTAAAAAGCTTCTGCACAGCTAAAGAAATAATCAACAGAGCAAATAGAAAACCTACAGAATGGGAGAAAATACTTGCAAGCTATACATCTGATAAAGGGCTAATAACCATAATCTGCAAAGAACTCAAGCAAATCAGCAAGAATAAAACAAAAACCCCATTAAAAATTGGGCAAAAGACATGAACAGAAGCTTTTTAAAAGAAGATAGACAAATGGCCAATAAATGTAAGAAAAAATGCTCAGTGTCACTAATCATCAGGGAAATGCAAATTAAAACCACAATGAGATATCACCTTACCCCAGTTAGAATGGCTTTTATTAAAAAGTCCAAAAACAATAGATGCTGGCATGGATGCAGAGAGAAAGGAATGCTTATACACTGTTGGTGGAATGCAAAATAGTACAACCTCTATGGAAAACAGTATGGAGATTCCTCAAAGAACTGAAAATAGACCTACCGTTTGATCCAGCAATCCCACTACTGGGCATTTACTCAAAGGAAAATAAGTCACTTTATCAAAAAGACACCAACACTCAAATGTTTATTACAGCACAATTCACAAATGCAAAGATGTGGAATCAACCCAAGTGCCCATCAATTCATGAGTGGATTAATAAAATGTGGTATATGCATACTGTGGAATACTACTCAGCCATGAAGAAGGATGCCTTTTGCAATAATTTGGATGGAACTGAACACCATTTATCCTAAGTGAAGTATCTCAAGAATGGAAAAACAAACACCACATGTATTAAATTGGCACTAACCTATGAGCACACATGTGCGCAGAGGGAAGTAAAACTCGGTGGCAATCCAGCAGAGGGGAGGAGGTAGGAGGAGAGGGTGGGCGAAAACCTACCTAAGGGGTACAATGAACACTATCTCGGTGGTGGGCACACTTATAGCCCTGACTCAAGCATAACAAAAGCAAACCATGTAACCAAAAACATTTGTACTCCCGTAATATTTTGAAATTTTAAAAAAAAGAACTAGGGAGCCAGCGGGCGGGGCAGATGGAACGAGAAGGCGTCCACTCTGAAGGACCAAAGTGTGCACTCAGAGCCCTGGGCAGCAGAAAAGCTGGAAGGCTTGAGGGCCACACTCTCGAGGGGGTCTGGCCCATTCCCAGCAGACCCCGGCCTGGGGCAGAGGCGTGTTGGCAGCAGCCGGGTTTCTAGATTTCATTCTTTCTGGGTCCAGGTCTTTTAGAGCCCTCCCTCCTAAACGCTCAAATACCAGAGTAAATGAAAACACTCTCCGCAGCACAATGATCCCTTAAGGTTTGTTTTCCAAGATGGAAAAGAAAGCATTTCAGCCGTTCCACGGATAAAAATAACTTGCCGTTGATTTTGAAATCCCTTTCATTTGTCTCCCACAGACCAGCCCCACACAATGGCACTTTGTGCGGGAGCTCCGCGTGGGCCGCCAGGCCCCTCGCCTCTGCCTGCCAACGGGAGGGGACGCGGGGGGCTCGGGCCGCAGAGTGGGAGCGGACTCTGGGCGGCCCAGCGTTGCTGTTGGACGTCATTCAGAAGTCCCCGCTCGGCGGGGGGAGCCTAAAGAGCAAAACAAACAGAGCGAGGAGGAGTGGAAAACGCTGAGTCCTGAGCTGGCCGGAACCGCGTCCGCCTTTCCGTGCCCGCAGCCAGCGCGCTGCCCACCTGCAGCTGCAGCAGCGCCAGGCCCGTCGCGGGCGGGGAGGCCTTGGCACCGGAGCCCCGTCCAGGGGCGGGAGGCGGGAACACCCCTCTCCCTTCTGACGGGCCCTCCAGGGTCCTCTCCCTGAATGCCGAGGCCTTTTCCTTGTCCCAGGAGTCCAGGGAAAGAGTGGTTCTCAAAGAAGGGAGAAAATGACCTTCCTGAACCGCAGTTTCAGGTTTACTAACAGCTTCCATTTACAGAGCACTTAACATGGATTAGCTGTGAGCTTGGCACTATTATCCCATTTCAAAAGGGGATGATGAAAAAGTCAAGGCACAGAGATGTTAAATAATTCGCCCAAGGCCACGAAGCTCAGAGGCAGGGCCAGGATTTAAAGCCATGCAGTGCAGCTTCGGAGTTCACGCTTCTGAATGTGACTGGCACTTCCCTTAGGCTTTCCAAGTTTCCTCTCTAGGAACAGAGCATGTGAGAGACAAAAAGAGAAACTCTAGATGGAGAATAAAGGAATGGATGAGAGAGAGGAAGAATCACCAAGGATCAGAATAATACAAAAAAAATTTTTTTAAAGCAGGAGGCTGTCAGCCCAGAAGGAGTGTGAGACCAAGATACAGAGATGGCGAGAAACGCCGAGTTGGGGATGGAAGGTATAACAGCACCGGGCAGGCAGCTGCCCTGTCCTATGTCCCAGGTAGAACTCTGGGAGTAGGGCTCAGAGATCAGAGTGGCAAGTAGGGCTCAGCAAGCTCTAGGGACGCTCTCAGGATCTGCCGCTCCAGCGGGAAATGAAGTCCTCTTTGTCTTCCAATTACAGCCTGGGGCGGAGGCAGGTGCCCAGGGCTCCAGGGAAAGATTAGCACCCTGATGAGAAGAGACAGCCTGTGTCCGCATGCAGGCAGCCCTGTCACATCCCTCTGTGAGCTAAATAGCTCTTGTCCCCTGTCCCCGGAGGAAAAAGGAGGAGGAGAGAGGAAGGAAGGAAGGAAGGAAGCGAGGGAGGGAGGGGGAAGAAGGGGGAAGGAGGAAGGAAAAGTGGCAGGAAGACCGACAGAGACTATTTCTTGCTTGCGTTTGGAGCGACAAGCCCATGACCCTCATTAAATACATAGGATTGGCCTTGGAATTAGTAGACCTACGTTCTAATTTTGCCTCTGTCACCAGGTAGCAATGGGATTTCAGACAAGTCGCTGAAACTCTCTTACTCTTAAAGCCTCTATCTACGCAATGAGTGGGTTGGACTTTATCCCAAGTTCTTTCTAGATCTAAAATCCGCACTCTGAAGATGTTGTGCTTAAGGACAGGGACTGTGATCACCGTCTTTGCGTATCACCCAAGGCCTGGGTCCTGGCCCCGTGCCTACCCCGACCCGCACCGGCCGTCACCAGGGCTGGCACTCTTGTGTCCCAGGCGCCTTCCTGCTGTGCCCGCTGCTGCTTCTCTCACAGGCATCTCTTCCCAGCAAATGAAGCGGTTTCCAGCTGCCGTCCCTGCCTCCACCCATCCGTTCTGATGCGTTTCCTACTCTGCAGTCAGTGATTTCTCTGAGCGGAGATCAGGTCACATGACTGAGCCTGTCAGAAGATCCCCGCAAGGCACCGGGCCATCTCCCGCCACTCTCTCTTCCCCTCCGCCGGGCACCTAGGAACCTGCTTCCCATCTCTCCACCTGCTAACGGCGCTCACCTTCAGGCCATGCGCTCCTTTGGGTCAGGTCCCCTCAGTGTCAAATCTTAGTGTTACTGCACTGGGTAGTAATTTCCCCTTTACTTTTCTATGAACCTTAATTTACTAAAAGCAGAGTGAAGGGAAAAGTCACGTCATCTCCTTCCTTGTGGTTTCCCTAGTACTGGACCCAATGCCAATCACATAGTAGGTGCTTAATGAAAGTTTGTTATCTGAATAAATTTGTTTGGTGGCATCATTACGTAAGGTATCTTCTGAATGTTACATCCTATAGTCCCATAAACTGGGATCTCAGAGACCCTGCATTTTCAGTTTCTGCAAACTAAGAGATACGAGACCTCCCCACCACCCACGGATCCAACTTTCTTATCTTGATGCCCAACCCAAGTATCAGCGTGTAGCAGATTCTTGTGTCCATCGGAACTAATAGAAATATTAACAATTATCAAGATCAATACCAAATCAGCTGGGGTCAGCTTTAAAGCAGGATGCACTGCCTGGCAGCCGGATGAGATTCAGTAGAGCGGGGGAATAGGACCCAGGGACAGCGAGATCTACATCCCGGCACCAGTTCTATCACTGATGCAGACACACTGGGCAAGTCCCTCAGCTTCTCTGAACCTTCAGTTCATGGAAGAGGTTGGACCAGATGATGTTCAAGATCCCTATTGACTCCAGAATGTAGAATTTTAGGATTCTGGTGTTTGCTCTTCCACTCACCATCTTCTAGGGTTTATTGGGTTTGACTAGGAGTCCGTGTACAGGATCATGGGAGTGAATCACGGTATCATGCTATGAATAATGATGCCTGGACAGTGGGTGGACACTGGGACTATCCCAGGTGCATGAGAATGTGTGGTCACCCTTATTTTAATTCAGTCTTTGTTGGCTGGGCTTCAAGTTCTAGGTTGCTACTTGTGGAGCAGAGAGAAGGCCATTTGAGACTCAAGGTCCAGGCTGACATGGAATTGCAAGGAGGCCGTACATACGGGTTCCCAGAGCAGCTAACACATGACACCACCATGTAGGTGACACACCTGGTCCTTACCTGCTCCTAAACAAGAGGCCCATGCCTGGAGTTGGTACAGCCTCCCAGCCGCACCCTGCTGAGTCCAGGCACCCTCCCTACTCCCCAGTGTTCCATGATTAGTCGGGGAAGAAGATACTTTAAGACCCCTTGGGCTCGAGAACACAGCTCCGTGCTGTCATCATGAAAACGTGGCCACAGAGGAAACAGACACGTGAATGAAATATCCCTTACTCCAAACGCTGGTCACGCCGGTCATTGTCTCCCGGTCACGCTCACCTTTCCTCTCACATGGATGAACATCCCCACTGAAAGGTGCCTTGGCTGCACTGTATTCATAAGCTTTCCTTCCCATCCCCATGGAAGCCAGAACAAGGGGAACAGGAAGGTTGGCAGAGAGAGGGCTCCCCAGTTCAATCGCTTTTAGAGTTTTGAACTTGCCTCCCCCGAGATCTGTCAGAATAATGAACATTTCTTATGAACACGCACAATTCGCAAAGCCCTTTGGAAGCTCTCAGTCCCGTCTCTCCTTCTAAAGTTTGGAATGTTCTTGCCTCAAAAAGGCAATCCCAGACCAAGCCAACAGTCATTAGCTTCCCAGGGTTGCAAAGACAGTTGCCACATCTTCGAGTATCCCTGGCTGTGCCTGCTATTTCCAGGCACATCTGGGAAACCTAGCTCTCGAAAAGTATAAAAAAGTCACAGCTGAAATTGCAGGTTTGCCTGTCAAAAGGTTAAAAATAGCCGGCTACTGCCTGGGGCCGGGGCCTCAGGCTGACAGAGTGAAGTGGACAGGGAGAAGGTGGTGGCTCTCTTGACCCTCAGTAATCACCACAAGTGGCTGTTGAAAATGTCCCTGCACCTCTGCCTCACGTTGCAGTGACCAGAGCCGAGTGCCGTGGCCGAGAGAGCGCGTGGGCCTGACCGGAGGGGCGACAGGTTAGAGACAGGACCGTGAACTCCGGTGGGCCATGCGGGTCGCGTCGCCTGTCTCACGCTGGTCCCCGCGGACGCCCCACGGTTGCCCTGGGCGATCGGCCCTGCCACTCCTTTGGACGTCGGACGATCGAATGAAACTGGCTTTCCGAGAACGTAAGTATTTGCCAAGAAACTGGAAAAGGGAAAGGAACGAGGACATTGAGTAAAACGGGAAATGGCACTGACTGAGGAACAGAGGCCAGAGCCACCCAGCCCCTCCTGTGGGGTTCTGAATTCTCGGTAAGTGGTTTTCCTCAACTTCAAGCCTTTAACACTTTCACCAATTGACCAACACCTGCTTTTGCTGGATGCCTGACAGGCCTGCCTCATTGCAAAGGCAGCCAGGACGGCGCTTTTCTCTCCTGTCATTCACAGTTCTTGCAGAAAGACTCTCACAGGGCGGGGATCCCACGGCGGCGAGTGACCAGGCTGCCACACCAACGTGCCCAGGAAGCGCAAGGGCCGGTCCTTCAGGCAAGTGGGTCAGGGATCCCTGCAGGAGCCAGAGAAGGGCCCCTGCCCAGCGGGAACCACGTCACAGAGTGCCTTCCCGAGCAGCCCCTGGCAGGAGCAGGGGTGGGAAAGGGCTGTGGCAGCGAGCAGCTTCCTCACTGCAAGGACTCTGTCCTTGTCCCATGTGTGGTGTGTGCACTGCACTCTTACACCAGGGCCGCGGCGCCACGGAGGGGGAGGCGTCAGCCAGCGCCGGCGCAGACCTGTCGGAGCTCGGTGGCGGTACCGTGGCCTAGTGGGAAGGACAAGGGCTTGGCGGTCCGTGGTCCTCTGATGAACTTGATGCCCTCCTGTGCTCTCTTCCGCTCTGAGCTGTAGGACAAACGAGCTTCGTGCCAAGTAAACACGAATGTGGACGGGCACCTCCCAGCGGTTGCAGACCCCGGTTCTACACGTAGTGGGCAGGGACCCCGGTTCTGCACTTAGTGGGCAGGGTCGTCGATGTGTGGGCCTGACCTACTAGAGACCAAGTAGGAGACCCATGTCCCTCTGGTGGAGGCAGCTTAGTCAGTACCCACAGCGGGTGCTGTGAAGTGATGCCAGAGTCCGCGGACACCGTCACCCTCCTGCAGCGCGCTGCGCCCTGGGCCGCGGAGGGGGCTCCGTCTCTGCGAAGGCCACGCTGAACACGTCTGTGGCAGGGGATGGTCTGCGCAGAGCTCTCGTTCACGCTGTCCGCCGCGTGTGACCCAAAGCACCATGAATCACAATCCTCCTTCTTTTCAGGTTGAAATAGATGCATTTCATTACACCAGACAGCTGTTTTTTTTGTTTTTGGCGTGAGTGCTGTCGCTCACTCCACGGCCACAGCGGCAGGGAGTCAGAGCAGACCCGGCCAATGTTCTTACCCCGACACCCCCCGAGAGCCCGTCCGATCTGTGGATTGTGACCACCGCCTTCGTTTGTGCAACTCCACTTTCCCTCACGTCCCCTTCCATCCCCCCAAATCCTGAAGATACTGTCTCCCTCCCCAGCGCCCCCGACCACGGCTTCAATACGGTGGTCTCGGCAGGACCGTTGAGAGAAATCCCAAAAGCCCAGGAGCCTGAGGGGTCCCCATCTAAACTCCAGCTCCTTGTTGGAGAAACAGAAGACTAAGCTGATTTTATTCAGATATACATTGTGTCTTTTACCCTGGTCAGCATTAAATCAGGAGGGGAAACAGCAAGTGGGCGCTAAAGGAAAGCTTTCTCACGGAGTCCTGGACTGAGGCAGAAACTGTTCTGTGTTCTGTTTATTCAGGGGGACGAGAGCTCAAATGGAGCCTCAGGTTGGCCCAAGAGTTGTGGCTTTGCCCAGGTTTTGCAGCTGAAAACTGAAAACTATAAGGACCTCAAGCCGTTTTTGCAGTTTCCCGGTGCATGGCTGTGGCTTGACTGAGGTCAAGGGCCCGGAGCCCTCCTCATGGCCAGTCCGGCTCCCTGACCACTGGACCACACAGCCCGTGCTGAACGTGTACTCAGCAAACCTCAAGCTCCAGGCCTGAAGAAAAAGATTTTCCAAAAACAGACCTCTCTTTGTGAACAATTCAGCAAAAATTCTCTTACCAGCTGTGAGTCGGGATTCATGTTGCAAACGTTGGTGTTAATTAAAAACATCCACCTTCTCCAGTTTCAATAAGGAAAAAGCACCGTGGAGGATGTGTTCCCAAGCACTGCTCTCCAAAGCACTTATAAATACGGATTTATTTATGACGCGGGGGTTGCTGGGCTCTGACAGATACTATCATTCCCAATTTCCAGCCCCAGGGAAAGCGCCGGGGCCGAGGAGACGGGTATGCAGGGGCCAAATCGCCACGGAGCGAAGCCATCGGCAACGGCAGAGCCAAGGACACCGCTCCTTGTCCAGAGCACCCACTGGTGGTGCCCGGCTCTCGGTCCGTCAGGAACTGCACCCCGCTGGAATCCACGCTCATCAGCTGGGTCATAAAATTTCCTTCCCGTGACTCTCATCCTTCGGACTTGAACAAATGAGGTATGACAAGGCCAGGGACATTCCACAAAGGATGACACAAATATATTCAATAATGTGGGATGCTGGGTTACTTTCTTATACTCCTATTACGGTTCTTGCTTTATTGGGCAATCTTCGTCGAAAACGGCCCTGGGGTAGTGAGAGCAGGAGGCCGAACTGCACCGCTCTGTCCCGTTTCAAACGTGATCCCGACGGGAAAGAACCACACGAAAGCCACGTCTTTATGAATTAATTTCTTTGTTTTTAATTTCACACAGTTTAAAATACAATATGAAATCAGGCTACAGTATATAAAAAACTCTCCAGCAAAATGATGTGCCAGCATCAGCTACTAAAATGAACAAACAAAAAAACTCCCCCGTAAGAATTTTTTTTTGCTTTTTTTTTAAAAAAAAACACATAGACACTTACATCGCTACATCTCTAAGCTACCTCAGTTCTGATTTTTAAAAAGCACCTGCTTTTCCTTTTTTCATCTTGCTGTTAAATTTTCAGCTTTTAAAAAATATAAATTATATGAAAATACAAGTTGGAAAATAGTCAAACACAATATAACATCTTTTTCACCCCTATACTTCTCAGCTTAAAAAAAAAAGTATTCTCAAAAAAAAAGTTCAATAACTGAGGCAGTATTCCTGATAGAGATAATTTTATTTTAATATATATATTTTATATATGTATATGTATACATATATTTATGGTTCCTTGAAACTTCTTTGGAATGTAGGTAAGAGTTTAACAAATTTATATAGACCCCAACAGAGAAAGCGGCATGCACAGCATGACTAGAAGACAGAGGGTGTATTTTTCACCATGAAGGTTAGGCAGGTTAATGCTCTAAAACCCAGAGTGTTCATCTCCAAAGTGAGGAAAAGCACATCTGATCTTTGAATGCTACCTCCGATCCCCACGGCCACAAAATCAGGGCTCTATGCAGGGAAGTCCCTCTTCTGATTGGAGAAGGGAACGAAAGTGACTCTGAACCCTAAAGCCAAAACCAATATAGGTTAAGGCATCTCCAGGAAAATAAGGGTTTCACCCAGCTAGACCAGATTTGCCCATCCTCCCTCTGAAGTTAACATGTGTTTTCAAAAAGCATAAATGCAACAATTATGCTACATTTCCAGTGTATAAACCACCCACCACTCTTCTTGGGATGGTCTCTGGCCTTTGGACAAAAGGAGAGAAAGCATGTGGCCAGATACACAAAGCTGTCTTAATACACTACCTACAAATCCCGACAGCGGCGGACCTAGAGAAAAAGGTCTTAGCAAACAAGCAGGCTGAGGAACACTGGGAGGCACTTTCTTACATCTTATCTGCTACAGGAATTGCAGGGTTAGACAGACTCACAGAAGGGGAGTTTTCAGCATCAATTTAATAGGAAAGACTGATGATTTAGGAAAGTGATTTTATGCCTGGTTGCAAACAGCAAGCAATGACTGACATCCAGCCTTGGTTCTACCCTCACCCATTACTGAAATGTGGAAAGACTTAACTAGAAAACTCAGGTATTATTTCAGCTGCAGTTCTGCATGTCTGCAAATACACACACACACACACACACACACACACACACACACACACCCTTTGCCAGTGCCCAACAAAGATCACAGAATCTAAGAGAAAACAATGTAGTCCAAACAGTTCCACCTAATGCTCCCTGAGCAGCTCCTAAAATATTTTGAGAGCTTCATTAAGGCACCTGCATCCAAAAGATCAAAATACACAGCTGGGATAATTTTTCCTTTGCTTTCTGTGTAGACTCTCAAACTGATCAACATGAGGACATTCATGAATCACACAGCTATGTTCCTGACAATTCAGGGTCTGCAAGAGGATCTGGGAGTAAACAATCAGCTTTCTTGAAGAAATGCTAGAAGGGGGTTAGTACTTCCAATCTCTCACCTAAATCGCAAAGGAGCCAGCCCTGAGCAGCTCATGTTGAATGTGTCTTCCCCTCTCACCGAGTCCAAAAAGCCACCGCTCTTTCCTCATCCTTTTAACTGGGCAGCTACACAGTGGGAGGGATCCTAATTGTATCAGGCACTTGTTCTCACCAGGTAGATGACGGTTTCCCTCCAAAATCCCATTTTCAGGTCCCTCCTCAAAACCAGCAGAAAGATGACTACCTCAGTTGACTATGTTTGTGTTTGAACTTTGGGGGAACTAAAAACATATTCCAATGTCATGGACACCTTACTTTCTTCACGCAAGCTCCTTCTCTTGTTTCTTCTGCCTTCAAGTCATTCCTCTCTTCTGCAATTAACCTTGACTTACCCTGGGCCAAGACATCAGATGCAAGCACGAGGCCCTCACACTGCGTGTGCCGGCATGTACAGTCTCACCTGACACCCTACCCCACTGGTTTAAATTCTTCTCTTCCCAAAGACAGCCAAGTCCCATCTTATTGAAATGCTCTCTTAATTTCCATCACTTCTAAAACCCAGCAAGGTCAACTCTTCAACTCATGTCTTGTCTGAAGTCACTCTTTCACTCACCACTCAGAAAGCTGTACACTTCTCTCTACGGAATGGACAATGGGGAAGAGGGGCAATGTGAGCAAAAAATGAAGGATGCTGGGAAAAATAAAGTATGAAAGAGAAGTTACAGAGTGTTAGTTGGAACCACACGCATTCAGGACTTATTTCTTAAGACCTGAGGGGTAATGCCCATGCATACAGCTTTTACTCCAACTCCCCTGTGTTACAGGTACAGAACTAAGGAAGAACCAAGCCAATCTTCCCCTTTGATCCTTTCCATGACTTCAACAGTGCTCCTATGTTTATGTGGTTCAAAGCCAGGGCTGCAAAATACATTCAGTTCAAAGACTTAATGTTTCTTAGCTCAACATTAAGTCCAAACCCCGAGAATCTGCTAATAACAAGTAAAGGGGTGTAACAATAAGTTTTCTAAAATTGTAGATGAAATTCACATGCACAGTTCCCCTGTACCCAAATCAACATTAATTTTTCCTTCATACATAAGTCACATGAATTTGGGATCCCTGATCTCAGTGACAGCGCTTTGCTTTTCCAGTGGGGTCTATATAAACAGTTTTCTTTCACTGTGACAGAATCCTCAGCCGGCAAATAAAAAGAAACTTGCATGATATTGCAATACTGAGACCACCTTAGAGCTTAAGACGATTTTTAAGAAAAAAAATACTGGCACAAAATTTAATAAAATAAATTGTAACACAAAAACTGTGTTGGCCCCCTCCCCATGGAAGTCCATCTTTGTTTCAAAAGAAGAGTGAAAGGTAAATAGTTCTCAGTTTTTAGGGCATCCTCCCCAAAAAATATTTTATCCCACCCCTCTTTCTGCCCTCCCAGATCTACAAACAAAAGCGAGTTAATTTCCTTTCATCAGCCTGGCAACTTTTGATGTGGCAATGACTCTTGCTAATGGGTTCATAACTCAAGACACATTTTTTTCATGAATGATTTTTTTAAAAATGAATGGACACATTAGTCTCGTCCTCCCTTAAGCCAGATCCTTCCAGCTTCTAAGAAGACCTCTTTCTCTCTCTCCTGAAAATTTGCTCAAAAATTTCTTATCCCACCCACCCCACAAGTCCGAGTTTTCCTTCTCCAACCGTGCGCAATCAATTATAGCTGCAGCTCACTTAGCTCCCACCCCTGAATGTAAAAAATGAGTTCTGGAAAACAAAAAATAGAATAACAATTAAAAATTAAGAGTCCGACCAATGCGGTTGTCCTTCGAAAGGTCTCAGCAAGGTTCCCCTGGCCCCTTCTGTGTCCATCACTCATCGGCGTCTGGCTTGACGTCCAGCATGGCGTGGAGTTCCTCGGGGGTGTACCCTAGCAGGCTCTGCAGGTCGCACACAAAGCGGTAAACGTAGCGTTTACCCGCTGTCTTGTGGATGATGTTTTTGTCGTAATAGTAGCGCAGGCCACGGCTCAGTTTCTCATAATTCATCTTAGGCTTGTTTTTCCTCTTTCCCCATCTCCTGGCCACCTACAATTTTTAAAAAAAGAATAGGTAAAAACCGATAGGGTGACCCTACTATGCATGTTTACATGCCCATACTGAACCCATCCATGGCGCCCCATGAGGCTCAAATGAGACGGAGATTCAGGCAGCTATGGAAGGTATTTTTCTCACCTATCTTTTCTGAATTCCATTTTTCAAGGGTTGGGCAGGGATGGTAGTCAAGTTGAGGAAAACACAGTGACCTGAACTTTGAGGTTAAATATTCGATTTTGAAAAACAAAAGAAAAGCCACACCACAGTACAGACTGTCCTCTTTCCCCATATTACTCGTAGAATTTCCTTGCTTTGAAAGGGTGAAGCTAACGGAGGGCGTGGAGGGAGGGGCTGAGCTGCAATCATACCTGCCTTTCATCAACAGGAAGTGTTTTTTCTGCAGCAGGGCATAAATATTTCCCATGTCTGCCAGAACAGAGATGTTGTCTCTCTTGTTCATTGCTTTTCATCCTCGGAATTGGGCATGGCACAGAACCACACTCAATGGGTGTTTGTGTAATGAAAGAACAAATTAATGAACGAATTGTCTCAATCTTCCAAGGCCTCTCGAACTGTCTGGCCCCTTTCACACTCACAGCCACGGGGCTAGGGAGAGCGCTAAGTCAGGGAAGGCGCCTCTACTGATAAAAGCCTAAGCGCCAGGCCCTTGAGGTGCATGATACCAGTTAATCCTGGGTAACAAATGGGTAACACAGATATTTTCTCTATTTTCTACATGATGAAACTCAGGCCCAGACACAGCTGCCTGCTCAAGGTCACACAAGCAGCAAGTGACAGAGCTGGGATCCCAATCCTAGAAAATGTCCTCCAGCCCCACACAGCCCCTTCCCAGGGTTTTCTCCGACCCTTCCTCAACGCAGCACCCTCTAGGCTCTCCTTTCTTACCTCATCTGGGTCAGAGAGCTTGAATTCCCAGCCATCTCCTGTCCAGCTGATAAAAGACTGACAGGATTTATCAGTGAGTAATTCCAGAAGAAACTGCCACAGCTGGATGGGTCCACTGCCTGGAAATACAAGCCACTGTGAATCACTGCACCGGACGGCCCCGTCGGTCACTAACCCCCACGCACAGCACTCCCTCCGCCCTCCTCCCAGCTCGCCAGGAGAGAACGAAGGCAACACGTAGTGAAAATATCGGAGGCAATGTTACGTGCTCGAACAGATAGAAAACACAAAGAACTCCCCCACTCCAAAGAAAAGCATACAAGAAAATATATAAATGGCTCTATTGTGATTGACTTTAGGGTCAGTCCATCTTTATTGCTAAGCAAACTCTAGAAAGAAAATACCGAGCCTGTCCTCTGAGATATTCTAAGGCAGCGTAATCTTCTGTGCCTTCACAGTCAGTTGTGATTTTTGCCTTAAGAAATAAGAGAAGTATTAACTAAGGAATGAATGTCTTCCCAGTTCCAGGCAGAAGTCAAAGCTCACATGCACTCCTCTACAGGAGGGAGACTTTGGCCTCTGATTTGCAAGTAGGAAGGATCGCTACTCCTGGGTCTTTGCACATGGAAATCACTGTTAGATGTCCTTTCAATCGTCATACTCCTCTCCACCACCACCCCGCCTTCCCAGGCCACATACGGGCAACACCCAAACTTAAGGGAAAAAGAAAAAGCATCATCATGAATCTTAAATTCAGCTGATTAAAAAAAAACATAACTATTTGAGGAATTAATTTGCCACCCAGAAAATTCTCAGAGGTCAGGTGAGGACTGTCTCAGAAATTCTTCATGGGTTCAGTACACCCTGACTTACACACACACACACACACACACACACACACACACACACACACACACACACACGATTCTCTTGTCTTAGCCATCAACACTGCCAAGACCTTGGCTCTAAAAGGCCTGGCATACTCTTGACAGCCAGTTAACACTACGCTACAGGATTTCTATCACACAGATTTCCTCTTAGGATAACTTTCTATTCTGAAATGACAATGCTATTATACAATTTCTGGGTATAGCTGGAGAGACAATGATGGGGTCAAAGTCCACGCTGCTTGTTACATGTCTACGCTGTGCCTTATAACACCATCTCATAAACAATCCGGACAGAACAGGACTGGGAAAAGACCCAGTCCTCGTAGATGAATGAAGCCTGGAATGTTCTAGCTCCAACTCTTAACCCAAGTTTCAAATTTGTCTGATCCATAGTAAACTGACGTTCAACAGGAAACAAGCTTTAGGTTCCCTGTCAATCTAAAAAAAGAAATAGCCTTTGTGATCTGTAAGAGTGATCTCTTATTATATCTTATACCTCCGTAAGGTCCACTCAAACGCATCATTTTACTTGCTCCTGAAACCCACTCCCCTCCCCGCTGTGAGGCAGGCACAGGGGTACTGCTGCTTCCGTTCTGCTGGTGCAGGAAAGGTGCTCAGAAAAGTGACGTCACTTGGCTCCGCAGCACAGCCAGCACACGGTGGTGCTGGTCTGGTGCCCAGGCCTCGAGCCTCCAGGCGCCAGGGCACCCTGCGCTGACACCACACGAGGAAGCAGCCAGGACACGCGTTACCGTCCCGCAGCCAAAGGAAGCGCTTCCTCACGGTGGCTTCCAGGGCTCTTCCTCAGCAGTCCCCAAGCCAAATATAAAACATGAAATATTTCCACTTCATCTTTCTGAGAGTTTACCTTTAGCTATTTAAAACCATCTTGCAAGAAACACCTTATACGTATTCCAGAATCAAGTGACTCAGGCAAAGTGTGTAAAATCAATTAACGTTTGAAGCAAAGCCCAGAAGTCTACACTGGTAAAGCCTTAACTTTCTACAGCTCAGATCCATTTGCAGGTTTCTGAAGAATTAAGAAAAGTCACCAGCCACTGCTTTCCGCCTGGGCTCACAAGGCTAAACGTGACATTACACGAGGAATGCACCGAGAAACCACCCTAACGGGCACGGGCGGTAAGAGGGCAACTCTCTCTTAAGAAACGCAGCTGCGAGAGCCCAGATGGCATAACGGGTTTTTGGAATAAATTCACAATGACTGTGGACAACCAGCAGGACCCCTGAGTAGAGACACGTAAATAAAAAGCACCTATCCCAAAAGCTACATGAAGGAGGCCTCTCGTGTGTCAAGACTACAGACCTTGGACGGAAGGGGGCGAGATGCTTTAAGACCCCGACAGAGAAAGCAGCTGACACGAGCCGTGACTGACTGCGCACCTACACGCGGCGCACTCCAGCGCGATGCTTACGGTCACCTCGTTTGGTCCTCGCCCCGTCACCTGGCGTAGGTGCTGCCGTCACGCTAGTCGTTTCTACCACGTTACAGCAGAGCAAACGGACAAGCTGTGTGTCTGTCTAACCCGTGCGAGGCCATTCCGGTCAGCAGTGGAGTAACCGGGACTAGAACCCAGCAGTCTGGCCCCCAAATTCTTCATCTCGACACTGCACTGCCCTGGACAAGGCCTGGCACCTAAACCGCCTGCCCGGACGCAGCGATCCGAGGGACAGAAGGACCTGGCTTCGGCAACTCTCCTCTTCCCCACCCCTCACGGCAGTCGTGGACACCGGCAGCCAGGGGCTCTCCCCGCCGGTATGACCGCTCGTGGCCGCGCTCGCTGCCTCCTCACCTTGGTGTCCCCTCCACAGGTACGCTGCCGGCCCAACTGGCCAGGCGCCCGCGTGGTGGCTGTTAAGCTACATCACTCATCATTTCTCCCTCACACTATGTACCTTAGCACCTCTCTCATCACACTATTTATCTAAAAATCTCTTTGGGGAGACAGGGCTGATTATACCGGGCTGAGGAAAGGAATGAAAAGATCGGGATCCTTCCACTTGGGTAAGTCCGTCTTTGGCCGGGCGGAAAATTCCTGGAGAGCGGAGCCCCAGAGCTCACCACCGTCCCCTGCCCTCGGGACTCGCAGCCAGAAAGCAGAGAAGGCACCTTCAACCCATGCCACCTGGGACGGAGTTATTACTCCTGTTTTTTCTGAGGTGCCACGTCCCGAACTGAAATGTCAAACGGTTGCGGGGTACGTGCCCTGCTCCAGCCCTTGCTGTCTGCACGACTGACCCCCATGTCGCTGTGTCTGGCCCAGGCACAGGGTGAGTCCCTGCTGGAGGATTCTTTTCCTCAGCATGAGTTTTTCTTGGTCCAGAGGCATGTAAAAGTGTCAAATTCAGGCACTGGGAACCCGGGTCCTAGGTGGGTTCTTTAACTCTTTTCTTTCAATTCATACCGAGAGGGAGAGGAGGGATACATAGAAAAGCTGGCGCCTGGAGCAAGCACAGGAGCTGGAACGGGAAGAAACGCCTCTGGTTCGCTTCACTGCAGGACGTGGGCACAGTGGGAGCCCCAGCCTCCCTCCCCTGGTCCTGCGAGCCCCAGGCTACCCGACACACTCGTTCACCGCAGAAGGCCCACCTTATGGTTAGAAACAAGAGGAACACAGGACCCCTCCCAAAGCTTCCCCTCTCGTTGTGGGGAGTAAAAGAAGTAGGAAAGACGGGCCCACAAACACTGGGCCAGCAGCCCACCGGCTGCAGGATGGGCGGGCCTGGGGGTACGGGGCGGGGCGGGGGTCTAACACCCTGGAGCCTGTCTCCATGCAACGCATCACTCTCACCTCAGCTCTGGAGGGGAAGTCAGGGCCACTTGGAAACCCAAGGCTCAGGGGCAGCTCTGGGTTGGAGTGCAGGGTGGCGGTGCAGATCCACCAGCCACGGCCAAGCCCCAAGCCCAGGCCCAGCAGTTCTCAGGCCCCAGACTCCAGACAGTGACTGAGTCTAGCACTCGCGGTTACCGCTCCTCCAGAGGGTGTTTCTGTGCTGCCTAGAGCAGGTCTGCCACTGCACAGGGCTCCAGGGCTCCATCCCTCACCCTGGCTCCAACATACCCTAAAACTGGAGCGCCTCTTCCTCCTTTCTCCCTGCACCGCCCCCTCACTCCTGGGCCCAGCCCCATCCTCCTACCCAAATGTGGTCCCAGTGACCTTTGTCCCCGGGAGCAGAGAATAGTTCTAAGAATAGCGCCAGTCATGGGGAGGGAGCTCACATGTTCGGTGTGACTCACAATGGGGTCCCTGTCTGGGAGCCCCAAGGCAGTCAACAGCGCCCTTCACTGTGCCGCCCCAGAGTGTCACACGTCAGGAATCCAGTGGCCTCACTGGGAAACTATGCTTCTCAAGTCGAAGCTCTGAGCCACAACAACAGAGGGGTCCCTGTTAGAAGGAGGTCTCTTTCCAAAGCCAGGGGGAGGGAGGACACCACACACACACTCCGCACGCCCCTCCCAGACGCGCCTCCACCCGCCGCCGCCCACCCCAGGCCTCCCTTACCGGCGGCGCGAACTGCCCCCAACCTGGTTCCTCTCGCTTCTGGGCAAGAGGTAGGCGCTCGCCACAACCCCGACAGTCCTCACTGGAAGAAGAGAGACCAGGCGGGCACCCAGCAGAGTCTCAGGCCAGCAGAGCAGATCACACACAGAGGACGTTACCCCCAGCAGGTACCCTGGAGGCACCTCAAATCTAAGGCAACAATCTCATTTTTTTCATAAAAAGGTAAAGCTTCCAGTTGATTCCTGCTCACTTGGGTCATACTTTAAGTTCCTTCTTTTTGTCTAGGAGCTGACGGCCCGTGGCCTGTCTCGATGAGGGCTGGTTATTAAAAAACGCCTGCCTCTGGTCCCTGAGCAGCACAAATAACACAGGGATAGGCTAGGACAAAATCTTAGTAAGATGTTCCTGATGACAATCCTTCCCATTGACCGATTTCTCATTTTCCAGGTTTGGGAGTTGCCTGCCCCTGGCAGTGACCTCCTCACGGCCAGCGAGCAGGGTCAGGGTTGGACTCCAGTTTTTCCTTCTCCTCCTTCCTCATTTCCCTTTCGACCACAAGTTCTCGCGCTGGCATCTGTGCCCTCATGAGAGGCTAGTCTAGAAGAGTCGTCTCCCACACAGAGGGAGGTCACGGCTGGGCAGCGACGTTCCAGGGCATCTCCCTGCATTTCCGCTGTGTCTTGCCAACACCGAGACCAACTGCAGTGGTCTGCACGCCGTCCGCCTCTGTCGTCACTAGTGTATATGCTCTACGGACAGGGACTTTGATCTTCACTGCTGTGACCCAAAGCCTAGAACAGCGCCTCGCCAACAAACACCAACCACCAAAAAACGCTTTGCCATTGGAGGGCTCTAGCATCGGCTCCCTGAGAGCACAGGCTGTATCTTACTGATCTTTATGTCCTCGGTACAGCACGGTGCTGAGACACTGAGGTACGGTTCCTCGTCTCCAGCATGTGCTCGGTAAACATTTACTAAATTATGGGACCGAAACAATCCTCCTCTGAAAAAGGCATAAGGATTTGAAAAGCCACTCAAACGGCTTCTCTCTATTAAGCTATATTTGGGGCCAAACAATACGGGTGACCCCAGGCTATGTTTCATCAGCATGTACCCCAAAATAAAAGCGACCACACCTCCTGCCCTTTGGGGGTTAATTTGCTGCTTTGAGACGCTAATCTCCTTTAGCTCTTCTCTAAAAGTCAAATCAAACACCGCATTTATTTTAACCTATGAAACTCTCATGGTTGGTCACCCTTGCAACAGGGCTGACTCTGCCCTGACAGCACACATCTGGCAGGTGGCCCCGAAACAGAGCAACAGGCCCGACGAGCCCCTCCCTTCCAGCCAGGTGTCTCTACCCACAGCCAAACGAAGATGGCAAAAACAGAACACTCGAATCCAGAAATGACCCATCTGTTCATGAGTGTATCTATCCTCCTCTCACACCACCATGCGAGTGCCCTGCTCTGAGGGTGGGGAGGAATCTAAGCACGACTCCTTTCTGTCCGCCCCCTTCTAAATCATCACTCACAAAAGAGCCCCGAATCTCTTTATTTCTGTTAAGTCCTTAGGAAATGAAGGTGAATAACAAATTAAACAGAAAACATCCTGGCAGTCTCTGGCCCTCTGAACCAAACTCCACCTGAGGTTGCGCGGTCTCCTGACTGAGGATGAAGAACTCAAGAGACCGAGTGACGATCAAAGCAATGGGAAGATGTTTTTCCAGGGACAGTGAGGGCCGGGGCTCCCTGGCACTTTGGCCTCCTCCTCTGCCGTGGGTGCCTTCCCCCATCTCCTCTGAGTCACGCCCTTCCTCTGCCCTGTCGCCACCCGGTCTCGTCTCCTGCCCGCCACGCTCCACACGCAGCACTTCCTACAGCCAGCCGGCGAAGCCCGGGCTAATGGGTCCCCGCACGGCCAACACGCTCCGTAACGTGCTCCTGAGTCCTTGTAATTCAGCCCATAACAACGAAGAACGTTCTAAGGTATTTGAAAAACACGTTTGGTGAACACAATGCTGAACAACAACTTCACAAACTTGCATTTATTTATTGCTGAGACAGCCAGTTTTTGACAATGAGTGAGAAAACAGCTCTCGAATCAATTAAAACCAACCTTCGCCTGTCAAGCTCATGTCTCTGACACGTTAGACCAAAAACAAAAACAAAAAAATCCAACGTATTTCAAAAAATTAAAAAAAAAAACAAACCATGTCACATGTCAGGCAGTGGAGGACTGAAAGAGACAGCATCCCATAAAATTTATGTGTATATATATCCCCTGCGGGAAAGCCCCAAATGGGGAGTCAGGGGTCCGGGGCTTTAATATCAACTCTTCCCTGACTCACTGTGCAATCTTATGCAACTATTTAACCTCTCTGGGCTTTAGTTTTTCCAGCCATAAAATGAAAGCAGTAATCTCCACTTCTTACTTTATAGAGATGTAAATTAAGTCCTTATTATACAAAAATATATTTACAAATATATGTCAGTAATATATATATAGAGAGAGAGAGAGAGAGAGAGAGAGAGAGAGAGAGAGAGCGCGCGCGCGTGCGCGTGTGCGCACTAAAGAAGCACCCACAGTGCAGAACAGTTTGAGGGCAATAGAATACATAATAATATAATTAAACAGATGAATGAAACAACAGAAAATATATTTTTTAAAAACTCCATTTTCAAAGAAAAAAAAGAAATTTAAAAAAAATTGTAAGGGGCCAGGTGCGGTGGCTCACTCCTGTAATCCAAGCACTCTGGGAGGCCGAGGCAGGAGGGTCCTTTGAGCTCAGGAGTTCAAGACCAGCCTGAGCAAGAGTGAGACCCCATCTCTATTAAAAATAGAACAAATTAGCCAGGTGTGGTGGTGTGATCCTGTAGTCTCAGATACTTGGGAGGCTGAGGCAGGAGGATCACTTAAGCCCAGGAGTCTGAGGTTGCTGTGAGCTGGGCTGACACCAGTGCACTCTAGCCTGGGCAACAGAGCAAGACTCTGTCTCAAAAAAAAAAAAAAAAAAAATTATAAAAGCACTAGATAAAATTTAATTAGGCTTCCAAGAATTAAATTGGCCTTTTGTATGGCAACTTTGAAAAAGTAGGAAGTTAGAGGTTAAGGGAAAAAAGTTAAAATACATAAATGTTAAATTTCTTAACATTTTAAATGAGAATAATCATTTAAGATTTTTAAAGTTAGGGATGAATCTGAAATCCTTGCTCTAATTAAAAGTACTGTGGTACACATTTAAAAAGACAGCAGATGCAAACTGCTTTGCAAGTGAAAGTGTCAGAGACATTTCTGGTTCGAGGCAACGCTGGCCACAGATGGACTCAGATCCCCTTTTCCCCCGGTGTGCCTCTCCCCGACATTCATGTTCCTCACCCAGCGCCCTCCACCTGGTTACTGCATGGGGCTGACCTAGACAGAGTTCAGCAGCATTGCCTACAGATGTTGGTGGTTTGGGCCCAAAGAGACACATCCCACAGCATTAGCCTGGGTCAATCAAAAAGTCCTGTCCAGCCCCGGTGACCAAGACAGGCACAAGATGGCGGGCAACTGGCCGGCGGGGCTGCCCCGCCCCGGGACAGGCTTACGTGAGGCTCAGCTGGCCAGCCTGAGCTGGTGTCTCAAACAAGACAGTTATGCATTTCAGTGCACGAGGGAAAGGCCTTTGTTTTTGCTCTGGTTCTGCACACCTGCGAGAGTCCAAGTACCCACGTGTGGGGGTGGCAACAGGAGAAAGAGGACTGTTCCTCTCTTAAACGGGCAGCCTCTACTCAAACGCAGCCACCTCGTTCCTCCAAATCCACCACTAACTCTGTCTAACCACACTCAAGCTAACACCCAGACACAAACTTGGACAGCGAGCCCGTGGAGCTCACGTCAGGAAGTGGGTTTCATTACAGCTTTTTCCTCCTGGTGCCTTCTAGGTAACTGATTCTTTTAAGAAATCACCAGAGATGAATTCGGTTTGAATTTGGAGGTAGGGGATGAGAATGTTCTTATAGACCAAAGAAACGGTTTTTCTAACCAATGTAAACATCTACACAAATGCCTCCCTAAGTATGCAGGTAACAAGAAGAAAGAAGCATGCGTTCACTGATCGCTGTTAGAGAACAGGACTCTGGAAGTCTGAGGCCTGTAACTTTTCTCAGGAGGAGTCTCAACTCGATCTCTGGGATTTATTTTATCCTAGGGGCAAAGTTTTTCCTTCATATCACGGATGAGAGAAATCACTAGTTAGGTGCATTAGAATCCTTAAGGAGGTAGCTGAACTGGATCCTAAGTGATCACTTGCGCAGTGAAGTTTTCAAGCATCTATCTAGCAAGCAATTTCTGAACGCTCCTCAAACATAAGGCATTGTAGCCAGATTGGGCTGAAGAGCAAAACTGAATATTAACAACAGCATGGAGGCGGCAGAACAAATACTTTGTGTTTCACCATAACGCAATGAGCTGAAAGTGTCCTACCTACGCCTTTTAAGGAGAAAGGACAGAGAACCCAGCCTTCAGATGCCTTCACAAGAAACTGCACCACCTGGGCCCCGAATGCCAAACACCTCCCCAGAGCTGCGCCCTGCGAACATCTCCAGCAAAGCAAGGCCCAGGCTCATTTCAGAGTTTAAACTTTCACATTCAATCACCCCAGGAGAACTTTCACTCTCATTATCTCTCAGGGAGAGGTGAGTCAAACAAAAGACAATAAAGTTTGAGAAGTTACAGTCAACACTATGCATCATGGGCCACCAGGAGCACTGGGACCCGTGGCCCTCAGTTACACCCCACAACTAGCCGGGTGGAAAGCTGTGCTGGCCTCTCCGACAAGCCACCGTCCAGGTCAGGTCTCACATGGCCGTTGCGCCACCTGCGCTGCCCAGATCTCCTACTGCGGGAGCACAGCTGGCAGGCTCTGCCACGACCACATGAGGCCACGCTTGCTAGAACCCGGCCCAGCCCAGGACTGCGCGTGGGGGCCGTGGTGTGCAGGCCACCCTGTGAGGTGGAGAGCTCCTCCACTGGGCAGCCATGTCCCTTTGGCCTGGCCAAACCTTTCCTGGAACCAAGCTGCACTGGGAGGCTCCTCCGGTCCAAAGCTTCTTCCTCCAGACCCGCAGTGTGGTCTAAGGCTCTTCTCTTCGCTGCCCCCTCCCTGTCTGTCCTTACAGACGCCCCCGCCCCATAAATTTCTTACACAACTAAACGTGTGCTGGCATCTGCTTCTCAGCAGACTAAGACACACACAATTTTGGACATTTTCCTCCTAATTGTCTAACATTGTGAAAAACTTTGAAAAGTAGCTTATTTGTCCTTTGCTGTGTGACACTGGCATAGGCCCCCTCCTCTAAAAAGAAAAAACGTAAATTCCCTTATTTGTACAATGGAGGTAACACAACCTTCCTCAAGTGGTTTTTGGTGAAGGATAAAAATTAATGAAACAGCCTAGCACAAAATAGGAGCTTAACACATGTGGAGGGAGCCAACTAACTAAAGTGACCTAATCTGATTCTATTTAGTATCTGCTGTGCCCTATGACACTGGCCGCAATTACTGAATTTTATAAGTAAAATACATTGTCCTCTGACCTCAAGCAACTTAGAATTATACTGGAAAAATAAAAGGTTTGGAGAACAATACGGAATGGTAGTAATAGCTATGTACCTAGCACTGTTCTGGCTGCCTTCCCTAAACTAACTCATTAATCCTCACAACAGGCCTTTGGAATAGGAACTACTATTACCCCATTCTGCAGATGAGAAAACTGAGGTACAGAGATGTTAGCTTGCCGGAGGTCACGTGGCCAGTCAGTGGCAGGGCCTGAGTCCATGCTCTCAGTCCTACGTGACACAGACCTAAATGTCACCCCTGGTGAAGCAGCATGGGCTGGCCACCACCACCCGCCACGTGTTCAGCAGGGACTTCAATCTGCAGGCACCCCCAAGCGACAGGCGGGCAGGGAGCGGGAGAGCCCCCCCGACCTGCAGGCGCCACGTGAAAGTCACATCAGCGCCAACCGGGAGGAGCAGAGCTTCTCCCGAACTGGGCCTCCATCCGGAGTAGCCACCGCTCGCTCCCCACGGCAGGGAAGAGAGAAGTGCCAGGGGCAGAGGCAGCGATGCCAGGGGCACTCGGCACGGCCTTTCCAGCAGAGGTGACGGGGAGTTTCCAGGGCGCTGCTCGAAGGCAGCGAGGACTTGGGTGGAGGTCTCAGCAGCACACCGCTGCGTCTGGCTGATGGAAACACTCCGGCTTCAAAGGCAAAAAGGTGGAGCTTCGAACTGGAGACAGAGTGAAATTCCAGAGCAGTCACCACCCAATTCCATCATTTGTACTAAGATTTTGTTAAAGAAACAGCGACACCAGAAATGTGAGACTCAGAGACTCCTCTGTAACGGGCAGAGGGGCTGGACCCAGAACAGCTGGGCCAGCCTGTGCGCGCCCTGCTCTCCCGAATCCAGGCACCCAGAAGGCCTCAGAGGGTTGTAAACAGCATCAGGGCCAGGACAGACTCTAAAGTATAAACAGAGCTTGCAAGGTGTTACCGCAGCCGAATCAAGACACTGGGGGTTCAGCCAGTTGCGGCCTTCGAAGGGAACCTCTGCTTTCCACGGTTTTAAAAAGACATCTATTTTAAAAGTTAATAGTGAAGCCAAATCCTCTTACCATGTGATCTTTTTCTACTGGCGGGCAGATGATTAAGAAAAACTGGCAGAAAACTAATTATTAAGAGGCAGAAACAGTGACATGACTTTGCTCCCGCCAGTTCAAAACTTCTGGCAATTTCCCTCTCCAGCGCTTGAAGTATTTTCTCAACGATCCAGCACGTGAACTCATGCTGAGAGCCCACCTACTGAGATCCCCAAATCCACCCCACGAACCCCTTCGGGATCCACCTCCAAACACAGCACCGGGAACAGAATCCCTCCTGGCTTCTCAGCTGCGGGCTGGGGCCGGCAGGAAGGCTGCGGTTAGGCTGCGGGGGTCTGGCTGGCTTCTGGCAACCTGCTAATCACAGTGGCCCCTCCGCAAGAAAGGGAAGACACTCCGTTTCTGCCTCTCCCATTCCCAACCTCTTTTCCTCTTATCCATCCAGGCGCTGGCCCAGGATGCTCTCCATGGAGACTGGGACGGCTTCAGCAACACTGCAAACCAGCCCCGGCTCTGCCTGGCCCCAGGACCTCACTGAAGTCCCCTCACTTCTCTGGGCCTCTGAAAAGGTGGCTACTGCATGCAGCGGGCACCAGAGCTCTATAATCATGTCAACAAGGTGGTCCTTCTCGACTTTGGTCAATTCACGGTCTTACACCAACAACATTTACAGGGACAGACTTTATGTTCCAGAGCTTGGCTCAGGTAATCACCCCAAATTAAAAGCTCTACACTGTTCCTAGTGACGTACCTGTGTTAGAATACTGGAAGTCTTCTGCACAAATACACACTGCACTAGTAACTTTCTTGGGCGACCCTCTTCCCGTTCCTTATCACTAACATAGGCTCAACCCAGAAGTTCCCTCAGCCACGGTTTGTACCTGAGGACACTGAGACTATTTTGCAACCCAGCTTTCCTTCAGAAAACTGTGATTTCACGTACTTCTGCCAAATCTCAGGTTTCATTCTGAATTGAAGAGCTTTGAAGCACTTCCTTTTGCAGTAAAGTTGTTTATTTTCAAAAACATGTTTTAGCAGTAGCTTTGCGTTACTAACCCTAAAACTCAACTACGAGCCAGGACTCCAATGTTCTGGGCTTGGCCCTGGGACTTTCTTACTTTGTGACTTTAGACCAGCTGTGAAATGACAAGAAAAGGATTTATTTCAGGCTGGAAGTAATTTGACAGGACCTGTAGGGACTATATGGGGCTTCTTTTACTACAAGACTGGTATCTCTTTTGTGATGTCTCATACACACAAAAAATTTGAAAGTAGAATTCCAGATAGTTCCAAATTTAGCCTTAAGGAAACTGAAAGACTATCTATTTCCATATCTGTACAACACAATAAAATATAATTCTATTACAGTTAATGAATGGTTTGGGGCTTTGCCTTTTTCTGGCTCCAGGAAAAAGAGTAGTACTTCACTCATAACTGCAAATAAAGGGTGGGAACACACCTAGGTGCTGACAGGGCCTATCCCTGGCCTGCTCGGGACCAGCTACTGAAGCTATGGAGTGGACTTCCTGTCTGTAGTTATGTCTGGCAATCTGGAATGAGGTTCAATAAAGGCTAGCTTTACTCCCACCCACATGCACGCAGTGTTAATCAGTGACAAGAGGGAGACAAGGTCCCCATCACTCTATGGGGGCAACTGAGATAACCGAGGAGTATTCTCACTCCTTATCACGGAGGAAAGATGTTCTACTCAGGTAAGACATCCAGCACTCAAGGTTCAGCACGGGAGCTGCCGTCTGTGCAGACTGCAATCACACACATGGCCTGGAAGAAGTCACTCCTTTATACCTCAGTTTCATCATCTATAAAATGGGGCTGGAGAGATTAAGAGGAAGGGAGAATACTATTGGACAATCCACAATATTACTCTACACGTAATGAAATTGAAAAAAAAAAATCAGAGATGCTTAGGTTTTTCAAGGCCTGGCAAGCATTTTGCTTAGGTTTACAAAACACGTAGAAAACACTGGGCTGCTTCTCTCAGACTGTGTTGTCATTAAAAGGGGTTCACAATGTATCTTCAAACAAAAGAAAATGGAGCTTTCTGATTGTATCAGGCTGACAACCGTAAGCAGTTCACAGCAAGGTAAGGAGGTGCATTCTGGCGGAAGCCAGCACTGCATTTGATGTATTCTTAGCTCAGCTAGCAGGCAGGCTTTCAGGCCATGTTATCTGCCCCGCATCTTGACCTAATTTAACAAGTTGCCATGGGAGCCTAGCGAAGGTTGATGCAATTTTCTTATCTTTGGAGGAAGAATGTAACTGTGCAAGGCAAGGTGAAAATTCAGTTTCTAACTGCTTTCCACACTTACAGTGCAGTAACTAAGACACCATATGAAGAAGTGACATGTATTCCTTCAGAGGTGACACGGACCCAGAATGACCGCAGGAAGAGGAATTCTCTCCCTGGCTTGGAGATCTAAGCACACGCCCTTCAGTTCATTCGGGCCAACTAACGGGGATGTGCAGGTACGACTGCTCCGACCCTGTGGCCACATGTCCTCTGGAGCAATCAAGTGTCAAGGGAACAGACAGAAGGGAGGGAAGAACCTGAGACAGAAAATAGGTGTGACTTTTATGAGCAATAAAATGTCCTGCTGACACTTGTACAATGATCTCCACTTTCCAAAGTACTTTCCCAAATTGCAGGTCCTCTTAACCTGTCCGCATAAAGCCAGACGCCCATTTCTGGGCTCTCTGGTGACTGCCTCGGGTGGTGGTCGAGGCTGCCTGCGTACGACCCAGCCCCTTCTCCACTCCCCAGGATGTATCTGAAATGAGAGGGGACCACAAGGAGGCTGTGGGACTAGGGGAAATGCCACAGAGGACCTGTTCGCGGTGCACGCGGGAGGTTCACCTGGCATGAAGTACAGGAAAAAAGCCCCCATTTGGGCAGCTAACAAGTCCCACCTTTGTTCAGACCACAGCAATAAGAGAACCCGGTTCAAGTCTAAGGAAGTTCACGATACCCTGAATTCAGTAAGACAGGGAGCCCTCAAGGGCTACTGTCTTATCTGCACTCAATATGTGCTCAGACATTTGCTGAAATAATTGAATTGTTATAATTAACAGGCTTGTCTCCCTACTTCTAGCACAACGTCTAGCACCTATTTGTTTATTTAATCGATCTGGTTCAATTACATTTTCACAGATCTCCTACCACGAAGACAAGGATGAACACTTCTACTTTACTAAAAGTAGAAAGGGGTGCAAGGCAAATTTGCCTAAAATCACACAGCGTGTCAGAGGTGGGAGGGAGCGCAGGGGACTTCTGTTTTCTGGGCCATTGTTCTCACCGCCATTTGAGATGGTACGAAGAGTCACGTTGTCAATTATAAAGAAGAAACAACTGAATAGTACGATGCTTTGAAAATGTTATTTTTAATCCAAATGACTACTTCGGTCTTTGAGACTTTTAACTGATAATCACCGTCCCTTCTCTTCCATTCACTGAATGTTTTACTCCCTTATCTTATGTCTGAAGAAAGAAAGAAAAAGAGAAAGAAGGAAGGAGGGGAGGGTCGGCATCCATCAGACAGCCTGTCCGCACAAGGCATGGTGGCTTCGAACGGAACCCAGACCTACAGCACAGCTCCCCTGCACCACGGAACAGAAGCGAGCAGAGCAGTGAGAGATAAGGCCTGCCTCCCAAGGCCACAAGTCATTTAGGAGCTGCCTCTGCCTTTCCTTTCTCTTCCCAATTAAGCACTACTTCTCCCCGTTTTTATCAGTGTGGCCAACTGGCGTCTATCTAGTTCTCCAACCCCTCAGAGTTATACCGGCAGGGACTGGTACTCCTGTGTATCCTGACAGAGACTCCTATGCTGTTCCCCATTCCGGGTACCTTTAATGGACACGGGTGAACTTGCTAATAGTCAAGTCTGCTGTCGCAGACAGGAAAGGACTCCCCTGGAAGGAAGTGAGCTCCCACATGCTAACCACGTTCACGCACAGAGCAGGGGGTACCGTAGAAAGAGGAAAGTAGGGACTTCTAGGCTCTTCCTGGTCCTGACCTTTTCGCTCCCCCAACACAGATGTAATTCCCGAGCTCTACTCACACAGTGAACTTCACAAGGGCTACGTGGAATACAACATAAAAGACACACTCCTGATCTCTGACTGGGGAGTAATTTTTCCAAGCATCTGAGTTGTTCTCAAAGGTCAGCTGGTTTTCCTCATAAAAAACGGAGGCTTCCCTGAACGCAAGAATAAGGAACTAGCATACTCTTAAGATCAATGGATACCGCAGTAGAAACACAGATTTTGCTGTCTGTCTACATCCACACAAAGGGTCCAGGGTGGAGGGAATTCTAAGAGGATAAAGGCCTAGACCACGTCTGAGTAATCAAAGCTTCAAGTAAGCTCCACTCACAACACACTTTCTAATTTTTAAAAAACACTACCATCTTACAGAGAGGTCTGGTTACTAACATATTAATGGTCCTGGGATACTTCTCAGATACACTCTTCAAATGCTTCCCAGGTTGGGCAGATGTGCTACAGTCCATGTGAACACTGAACTATTTCTCTCTACTACCAGATGCTCAATCACAGCTCAAGCTCTCAATCTGCATCTTTCTTCTCTGTGATCTTTCTTCACTTACCACTAGTATAACTTTCACTCCTGGAAGAAAACTGATCAGAAAAAGCAAGTGAGAAAAACGTTTCCTATCTAGGCCAGGATGGACGTAGACAGGGCGGAGGGCCACTGGAGACACCGCTCCCGTGTTTGAACAGCCAGCCTAACGGCAGCTGCAGCGCGGAGGAGCCTGGCACGTGCGCCATCCACTCACGCCTGTGAGAGACGCTGCTGCTGGTTCTGCATTCGGAAAGACCTCCCAAGAGCAGGCCGGGAAACGTCCCCTGATGCCAGGCCACTACACGGTTTCCAGGAACACCAAAGCACTATAGTTCCTTCTCCCACATACGGAAAAAGACCCAAAATGTAAGTTTCCTACCACTCTTGGAAACGATCCCTTGGGAGAGAATGATACTACTGGCTTCCAAAAATCAATAGCTATGAACGAGCAGAGTGGCTTGAGACGCTACAGACCTCCTAGCGACTTCTCTCCATTGCCCCCCGGAAGAAGGAGTCTGTCGTTCTGTCTCTGGGCAGATGCACGCAGTGCCTTCCAGAACCCACCCACGGAAACACGCAGGCAGAGGCTGCCCAGGTGAGGGGAAGGCGCCTACCTGTGTAGCCAGCCAGGGCAGCAGCAGGAATGACAGGCTTGTCCTTGTTGAGGTCTGCACGGTCCCGCACATAGTCCTTGAAGGTGCCCTTGGGCTTGTGGTTGGGCAGGGCAGCCGGGTAGTCCTCGGAGTCGAAGCTCTCGTAGGAGGGAACGCGCTGCAGGCTGTTGAAAGATGACTGGCTGCTCCAGGACTGGATGAGGCGGTCACAGCTATCGTAGCTCTCTATGCTCTCGAAGGAGTCCTGGCCCCCGAGTTTACCTGGAGATAAAGGCGGGGGCGGGAAGAGCACAAGGGAGGAGGGATTGGGAAAAAACAACTGTGAAATCCCTCTCACGGAGGAGGACTGCTGATCAGACCGCAGGAGGGACGGGGAAGGGAGGCTCCCAGAGTCGAGAGTGGTGGTTTACTCTGGGGCGAGGGCTGCCCGGCCGCGGGCTGAGAACCCACCGCCACTCTGCTGCCCGGTCGCACAGCTCCTGGTGAGACTCGGAGTCAAATGCTGCTCGCGGCTGTCAGAGAGACACAGCAGCGTGTGGAACCGCAAGAATTCTAAAGCCAAAAATCTAAAAGCTGAGAATCGCACACGTTATTATGGGATTTATGGCTGATGTGTCGGGCCCAATGAATAAATGAAGAAGTTGGAGCGGTGTCAGGCTGCATTCCCTATTCCAATCAAGCCACTGAGATGATTTGAAAAGGCCCAATTTGGCAAAACATTTTGCTCATAAGAAAAAAAAAATTCCATTAGACAAAGAGCAGATTAGCCTTTTTTGACCTTGGAACTGAAGTGTTATTTTTTGAGCATTTTTCCCAAATACTATTTTAAAATGAAATACATGTGCTGCCTCTATGCCCCCTCAAATACAGTGAGAAGTTATGAGATGCTTTTTCCAAGAGATAGAAAAAAAAAAAACGCTATCACTATTCTAAACAGAAAACCATATTCTTTACCCTCTCCAGTAAAATTCTATACTTGTAATGTATACTACGCTGGAAAAGTGTGGACAATAAAAAAAAAAAAAGAAGTTGATTAAAGAGTTAAGTCCACAGCAGTGTCAGAACCCTTTGCTCTGTGAGTTGCTTAAGGCATTCTTAACTGACCACAAGATCATGCAAGTTCATTAATTTCCCAAACCAGGTTATAAACAGCTGCTATGATTGCTCAATAGCTCCTAGAGAAATTTCCACTGGCAAAAAATGCCACTAAAAAGGAGGCTAACCAAAAAAAAAAAAAGTTTTGAAGGAAAACAAAATGCATCTAAGAGCTAACAAGGCTCACAGGAATGTTTTCTACATTCTACTTTCAGATTCTTTTCAGGTAACCTACATTAAATCACGGGAAACTGGACGGCCACCTTAATTCAGCACCAAGCAAGAGGCAAAGGGACATGACAAATACCCACGTAGAAATATCTGTCAGTCAACTCTCAATTGTGTGGGGGTGGCTGATCTATAAATTTCAAATTCCAGAATAACACTGGCTTATACAACCTCATATTAGTATGCTTCCGGTATATTTTCCCTTCCATAACAGTGAAGACTGGTTAAAACAATAAAATTCAAAAATGAATAGGTGCCAAAACCAAAATTAAATATATAGGAAAATATGTTACTCCCAAGATTAAAAAGAAAATTCCAGATACAATGTATTCAGTCGAGCATGTACTTTTTGTATAACCCACTGCTGTAGATGTGCTGTGCCTCCTTCCCCCACAACCCCACCCCCGTGCTGCTTTTAACAGAAAGGTGGTGTTGTCCAATTCGTTTCATTCCTTCCTCTACTTACCCATGCAGAGGAGGGGAATCCCTGGAAGGCAAATTAACGAGCTTCATGGATTTATCACCCCTGCCTACCCAGTCCACAGGCACATTGGTACCTCTCTGTTACTACTACAGACGAAGGAGTTGTCCCTTCCAGAAATTCACATTCAGTGATTCAGGAAAGCAGCCTACAACCAGAATGCCATAGCCTCTTTTTAGCAGAACAGGAATTTTTGTGGAATCTTGCGAAAGATGTTTGTTCATACTAACTATTGATCTTAATCGCCATTCATTTTCTCCTTGAGACAAGCACACCCAAAGCCTAAGAAAGAGGATTTGTATTTTCACAAAGAACACCCCACTGAATCACTGACGTTTAGGCAGTATTTATGGTTACGTCTCTCTGAAATGATTCTATCTCTATAGCCATTTTCATATTTGAAGGGCAGAGAAGTGAGGTTTTCCACAAGCATGAGTTAAATCTCCAAGGAGTCCCAGCAAGCAAAGGCACTAACCTGGGCTGTAAGCAGCCTGGCAGTCCCCAAGCACCAGCCAAATGCTACCCTGCTGAGAGCTGCGGTTTACAACAGGCAGCTTTCGTTTTAGCTCTACTTTACAACTCTAGAGCTGGGAACCTTTGTTTATGGCTATTTTCTTTAAAAATGGTTGAATCAACTGAATTAGATACTCAGTTTTGCTACTGTGCTCATGCAGGGCAGTGTGTCCTCTAAGATGTCCACTGGCCAGCCTTTCTGAGAAATGCCTCGGCAAGGTCCTCCCACAGCTCTCTGACCTCACTGAGCAGACCTCAGCGCACTCAAAACGGCAGACGGAAAAGCCCCGCAGCAACCCACTGAACCAGCCAGCGCAACGACAGTCCTCAGAGTCCAAGTACGGGGCACACAGAAGCACTCTGTATGCTGTAACGCAGTAGATGAAGACTGTACTATGATTATTAGTAGTAGCAATCAGCTCACAGTAACGCTCTCGGTCTAGGCCAATCATACTACCTCAGAGTCAATCAGCCCTTGGTTATGTCCTGTTTGTAGCATTTGTAACATGCAGAAAATGGTCTTCCCCTCAAGTTTTTGTGGCCTGAACTTGGAGAGAGGGAAGAAGAGTGGAGCCAGAAAGAAATACCTCATGCCTCTTTGTAAGTGTCACTTTTGGTCCGTAGCCATTAATTTGGGGTTGGAAGGGTGGTGGGGATCAAAACCAAGAACCAAGGAGAGGAGAGGGAGGAGGAACAACTGCACAAACGCAAAGCCAGACGCAATTCCGAAACAGCGTGACGGCAGATCCACCCAAAGTCACAGCACGGCTGAGCCCAGACCCGCGGACCAGCCTCTTTGCATACGTGTACGAAAACGTCCCCTGAGAACGTTGTTCTAATGCTTTGAACTGCCCCCCCCCCCAAAAGACACACACATACATACACTTGTGTGTATGTATTTAAATCGACACGCACCCAAAATAAAAGAGTCAGAAAGGGGAAGGCCGGCTGGTCCCACCCAGCGCCTTTGGTCTGAAACACAAACACCCTGAGGCCGTCAGAAGGAAGATCGCAGGTTCTGATTCTGCAGGGACTTCCCCTGTGCAGGCCTTGTAGCTATCCCTAGGCCTGCTGGGAGGAAGTGTGGGCCCAGATACTCGAGGAAGAGGACAGTGTGCACGGCCTGCGATGTGTGAGGGGTGATACTTCAAAGTAAAGGTGCCTCTGGGCTCTGCTCCAGGAACCGCAGACCAGGTATCACGCACGGCCAGTCGCTGCGCGGCACTCGCGAACAGGCCAGCCCAAGCCTCGCTTCCAGGACCAGAGGCCTCCGACCACCCCCTGGATCAGCTTTCTCCTGTTCCTCTTACCGGTTGTAATTCTTTCCCATTTATCCATCAGAAAAGTCATCTTTTTCAACTTTTCAGAAATCAGCTACCTCTTGCTGGAAAAATAAACCCCTCCTGACAGCAGACAACACTTTTCCCAGAAACAAAACAATCTGGGCACTTTACTAGGTAGGCTGTACCTCTGAGTGTCTACGTCCTGATCCTAAAAACTGTTTTATGCTTTATGTCAGCCGGCACTATTTTGAAACACTTACTTCACCATCAGTAAATATTTTATCATTATTATAATAGTCACGTTAACAGGAGCACCTTCTTTTGGAAACCTCTGGCCACCTCTTTCCCCGGGTCCTCTAGCTAAATACATACTTCGACCACACTGCTGATGACTGGTTCCAAATAAACTGTTGGTTAACCATCCTGCATCTCCCCAAACCAACGAAGTCACAGGAGGCTAAAGATCCCAGGCTGAGCAGCAGAGGTCATTCCAGGTACCACGCCAGGCAGTAAGGTCTGACCCAGGAATACTCTGGGAGGAGCACGGACACACGCTAAGCTGAGGGTGCTCCAGGATTGTCACCTGAGCCACTTGTGTTTGATTATGTCCTCGAGCAAAACCCTCTCGAAGAAAATAGAGCATACCTACGACCAAATTCAACCAGAGTTGTTATTTGGGTAAAATATTTTACCCAAATAAGACATTCGATCGTTCATCCTGTCAGAACTGAGTCCCACCATAGACCCATGGTCTTTGTCATCATGATGGATTTGGCTAAAACACCATGATAGAAAGTTCTTAGTATCTAAACATTCTAAGACCGGAAGGCAGAAACTGCAGAATCTATAGGTCTAACAAGTGAGGGAAAAATGGGACCTGAACAACTCTCGGGGTTAGGCGACTCGTGTTAACGCAAGCGCCTTCGGAGAAGAAATCTGACCTACCACGGCTGGTCCTCCCCATGCACATGTTGTCCGGTGTTACGACTTCTTGTTTAACGGCAAAGTAGTCCGTCTGCAAGGTGTCTGTCTGGAGAGGGTCCCGGAGAATGACCGAGGGGTAGTCGTTCTCATACTTGAGGGAGAGGAGTTCTTCCGAGCTGATGGGATGGAGCGTCTGGTAAGACTCCGTGATGAAGCTGGGCTCGGAGAACTCCGACGGAGGTACACACTGGGCGTGCTCGACACCATAGCCTGGAACAGAGGGTGTTTGCCGTCAGAGAGAGGAGAGGTTTGTATCTAAAACAAGCAGTTCCTCACCATCTACAGTGACCCCACGATGGGGAATGAACTGGCTACCTTAGAGAATAAAAGGAAAATATTTTAAGTCAGAGGGCTTGGGTTTTTAACCTTGCTTTACAACTTAAGAGCGATGGCCCTTGACAAGAGACATCTCTTTTCTGACTTAATTTCCTTGTCTATAAAATGGGGAGGACTGCAATCTTCCTCAGCACACTGTGATGAAGATGAAACGAATGCACAGGTGAAATGCCTAATGACGTATGCAGCACACAGCAGCTCTTGATACAGAGTAGTTCACATCACTGTGTTATTGGAATAAAAATTACAATCAAGTAAGAAGATAAAATGCAAGCAAACCTGGATAAGACTCCCTTTGAAAGCAAGGCCATCGGATAAGACAGCCCCACATCTTGGGGCTTACATCGGTGTAACAACCGCACATCCCCTCTCTCCCTCTAGCCGCCTCTCCACTATGGTCGAGTATCTTACACTAAAAAGGAGAAGGCCTGATTTCCTATAATAGAATTTGAAGCTGCGAGGCACACTCTTACAGAGGGACTTCAGAAGAAGTGCAGTCATCTCCGCGAGTGAAAAGGAAAGAACAAAGGCCAAGATCAAATCCCTGACCCAACCCTCTGCTGGCCGCCAGAGTGCACAGGATCAAACAGTATCCAAAGCAAGTCAGGTTGTATTCTCTCCGTGTGACTTTCACATTGAAGATGCCAGAGAGAGATCCTAGCGTGTAGGAACTTGTAGGTGATTCAAACGTGCGAATAGGTTGAAACCTTTTGCTTTGTGGAAGATAGCAAATAACAAAGAAGAGTCTACATTTAAGAAAATATTATCGTCCACGGAGTTACCATGAAGGAACCTGAGACGGACCAGGCAAAGGTTCTCTCCAAGCTTTCTATTACAACGAGCAAAGTGAGGAAGAGGAGTAGAAGATGAACTTACTGATGAAGTAATCCGAGGTATAACGGGACTCTGGATAGGTGGGGTTGACTCCGTTAACTTGGTACGGTTTTACATCCTCTGCAACAGACAGGGCAAGGAACGAAACAACGTCAATATGCAAGTAATGCTTCAAATAGAAGGATCTTGGATGCGAGGACCACAATGACCTCAACCCCTTTTCTAAGAAATCTGCATGTTCATTAGCTGAGTTGGTGTCTGAGTCTACCCTGACTGGGGCCTTGTCTAAGGATGAGATCACAAAAATACAGCTAAGTTCATTACTTCGGTAGCTGCAGAATCAGATTTAATATCTTGGAAAGAGCATCAGTGAGTAATCTCCAAGGGCTGGGAGAGCACTGAGCCCTCACTCTCAACGCCGTGCTGTACATGTGTGGCCCACACTAGAGTCAAAGGCAAGAAGACGTCCCAGGTTACCAAGATCAGTCCCCAACCCTCAAACTGATCAATTCTAAAACTTTTTAGAAATGTATTATAATCTTTAGGCAGGCAGATTTTGTATCCTCCGTTTTCTCTAACAGATGTCCGGTTTTTGTTTTGTATTTTTCCCACTACCCTCAGATTTCACGTTCAGGCCCAGACAAGAAGCAGGACACTGGTAAGGTGACTCTGTTTGGTGAAATGTGGCCAGGCTCATGTGAGGGGAGAGAACACCACACCCAGACCACTGCCCAGATGCCAGCTTCTCCAGGAGGTGGAGGGCGACTAGGGACAGAAGGGCTCCCCTGAGCTGCGAGAACCTGGGGTCCCCGCCTTCCCTGAGATGAAGGGCTACAGCCTGATTCCTGCCTGGGTAGTCTGATCATATTTCACTGTAAGAATAAGACGTAAGCAGACAGTGTTGGTTTGGGTTTTCCCTCAGGTATCTGATAGCTTGTTGGGAGCACAGTCTGATGGGAAAGCAGGTTTGTGCCTGCACAGAAAAACAGTTCCCAGTTGAGATAAGATGATTAAACTTTGCTTTAGCAGTTTATCAGATTGAAACATCCCCTGTACCTCTGGCCTCCACCCCACCCCAAACAGCTATGTTCTTTTGGTGCTGTGTGGCGCTAGTTTTGATTACAGAACAAAAGCTGTAGCCTCAGTACACATATCTCGCTCTACTCTCCAAGCATCTGGATCTGCAGAGGGGAGATTCTTACTGCCTCTCTCAACAGAACATCGGGCGGGATGAGATGACTTATTCTCTAGCATGTTGAATTATACCCTAATTCTCCTAAATTGCTCCTTTGTAAGGCAGGCCACACCTGTCTCAGGGGCCGGAAGCTCTCCATGAGTCCATACTATTAATATTATACAAAGAACACAGGAGGGGAAGTTAAATTTAAAAAGTTAAAAATATTTAAAAGTTAAAGTTTAAGAAAATGAGTTATATTGAGGAAATCACCTAACCTGAGCCTCATTTTATGGACAAGGGCGCTAGCAGTAGTTGCCCTTCTTACCTCATAGGGTTGTTTTGATAATCCAAATAGAAAATGTGTTTTACAGCGTGCTTTGCAAACAGGGAGACACTATATAGACACTCATTGTAACTGTGACCAGAGACCGGCTTAGATGCCCCAAATCACCTGGCAGCTCCCTTATGGTAAATAGCAACATGCTCTCCCAGTAGAACATGCTGGGTTGCACAGTCTGGTGGAATCTGCTGTTAGGTTTAGAAGCCAACAGTTAAATCAGATCTGTCAGGAGCCTGCCGTATCTTCTCCCTCTATGAACAGGCCGCTCACGTCAACACCTATGAGCAGGCATGTGTGCAGCTACATGGGGAACACACTGGTGGTCTGGCACAAGCTGCCCGCCCATCCTTGGTAACAGCAGCCACAGAAAGATTCACCTGGCTCTTTACTATGTTTGTTTATTTACTATTTTGCAACAGAAGTTGAAGAGAAGGAATAAAGACAACACTTCTGAGCCCAGAGGAATCTAATTTGGGTCTTCCCGGTACATTGCAGAGTGGAAACGATTCTTAAACAAAGGAAGGTATTATATGGACCAGAAGTGCTAATCCTGAGCTTTGCTCCTTCCCCTAGCGTCTGTGCCAAGGGTTGGAGCTGGTGACCACAGGGACAGGGTGGGCCTGGGTTAGAGAGGGCAATGGGCTTCTAGGCTTACAGTCAGCTCGAGGGCACTGCTGACTGCTGGTAACTGCAATTTATTTTAAGAAGAAACTCAGAAAAATAAGCGCAAAAACACCCAAGTTTGCCGCCTGCTGCTGTTTCTATACTCAGCCAGGACTGTGGTACATGAGTCACTTTGTCCAAAAAGGTTGGAAGAGGCTGGTAGGGGAGGCCATGTCATTATGAGGTTGCAACACGGCGTCCCGAGATAACCCCAGTCCCTGTCCAGCTGTGGAAGGTATGCTGCACGGCTGCGATTCCAATCCACTCCGGGGGCGGAGAAGCCTGTGTTATTAACAAGCTCGACGCTTTCCTGTGGATGTGACCGAGCATTACGTGGCCACAGATCAAGGGAGTGTGTATGACAGCCAGAAAAACAAAATATGCTGGTGTTGGCTGTGGGCACTGCCTGTTCAAACAGAGCATGGGTCTGAGATAAGGACCAGGGTCAGAATTTTGCATACCAGGGGAAGTTTCAGGAGTACAATATTGATGAACATTAAAACCCAAACCTCCAGTACACAGAAGAAAAAGGAGCTAACACTTACCTAAGAGCACCTGCCACGTGCTGGCACTGCCCCAGGCACACCGCGCGGACCATTCGTGCCGTGACGGCGCGCTCCCGGACAAAGGCCTCGACATCCCACCACCAGGCGAGCGCCCCCAACCCCCACCTCCCCTCACAGCAGCCCACACGACCTCCACCTCTCCTACTGCCACATACTTACCTTTCTGCAGGATCTCTAGATGTTCCCATAAGATGTCCCCAACGAAGTCTGGGGCCAGCTCGAGGAAGCAGTCTTTACCCAGGGCACAGAGGGCTGCTCCGTTCATGCAGAACTTCTGGAAGTCCACACCCTTCAGGCTGAACTCGTTCACGGCCCACATCACCCAGTCCCGAACGTGAGTTTCTGTCCACTGCCGGGGGTCTGGGGAAGAGAACAGAGGAGGATCCACAGGTCAGGCCCGTGACTCCGGCCTGAGCCTCAGAGAGGCTGTGAACAGGCCTGAACTCTGCTGAGGGCGCGATCCCAGTCGGAGAATGAGGCAGCACCAGCCTGCAAATATGTACCAGGGGCACCTTCTAGAACCCTCCTCCGCATTCGACACCCCACGTTCTCTGTCTGGCCAGCTGGAGACCGCCAGCACCACCGGAAGGTGCCGTGAGTATTCTCCGCCCTCCACTCGGGCGACGATTTCCACAAATCCCTTCTCTCCCTGCCTTATTCCCTTTGGACTTTTAAAAAGCCCCAGACAAGGGAACAAATGGCTTCTTTAATGGCACTAAGAACAAAGTAAAGTGCTTCCTAGAGACGGCACATGCACATGCCCCGCTCTGCTCTGAACCCTTACAGTGCTCTTCAGACCGTCATTCTCAGTTACTTTTACCTTAGCCACGTATGTTTAGTAACAATCATAGCAATCAGCAGTAAGTCATTCAAACGGCACTTGGTAATAACATCAGGTGCCTGTATTATCCCGGGTACTTGGCAAAGTCTGTAGGTGTCACGGCCCTGCTCTGAGCAGCACTGAGTATGGGCAACACACGCCCTTCACACAGCACCTGAGGCTCAACATGGCCACACCCACCGATGACACGTAAGGACCCAGAGGAGGGCAGGCTGTGGTGCCCACGTCACAGCTGCTCCAAGGGGCCCCTCCAATCCAGCTTACGACCTCATGAGCTGTCAGAACTGGCCGTTCTGACGACAGGATTACTCTCGCGCAGTAGAAAAGTGTTCTTTCTGCTCTCAGTTGTTCACTAAATGTTCTCTGGGGAAGGCTTATTCCAGTCAGTTTTCCTTTCTGACAACCCTAATCCTCTCATGCTCCGAATAAGCCCTTTCACATAAGGACACCCAAGGACAAACACATTTTTGCCAAAGTACATGGAAGAGAAGAGAGCGATCAGTAAATTTCAAGAAATGCAGCTCAGAGGTCACCCAACGGTGGCCCAGAGTGACCCCAAGACAGCGTTTCTCAAACTCATCTGGAATCACTTGGGGACCTTCAAAAATACTGATGCTACCAGCGATTAAGATCTCATTGGTCTGGAATATGGCCTGGGCTGTGGAAGTTTTCAAGGATCCAGAGGTGATTCTAACGTGCAGACGAGTTTGGGATCCACTGTCCTGAGACCACGATGGCAGGACAAGGCTGGGCAATGGAGCAGCATGGACAGGTGTGTCTGTGACTGTTCTAACAGACGTCAGCAACAGTGCACCACGGCTGATTCAAGCGTGGTCAGTCTAACGTCTGCCTCACACACTGCAGGTGAGGAAACGAACCTTCCCTAAGCGTCTGGCCCCAGCCTCTCCCTTTCCAACTGCAAAAACATACCTTTTGGGATCCCCAGTCGTTGCTGCTCTTTAGTAAAACCACTGAAAGTAGCTTTTAATGCTTGAGACATCATTTCTTTGCTGCTTGGAGTTAATAGCGGGACATCTGCACATTCCATATCTGTAAGAAAAAACAGCATATGAATAACAAAAACTGCATAGGTGATCCACCACTCATAAACACAACAAGGCACGGATGTGCTGAAGAAGGCCAGCTGAGAAACAACGGTGCTGACATCATCAGCAGAGCAGGTAAAGTTTAAGGGGCTTTCCACAACAGGCTAGGCCCCCTAAAAAAGTCCTAACTCTTGCCTAAAATGTCCTGTATCCCTAACAAACAGAACATGTTTGCTCCTCTGTACACCTCTGCTAGTTCACCCGCACGCAGTCCCTGCTTATCTCTCACACTTACTATCAGTGTTACCATGTAATTTCAGTTACCTATGAAAAGGCAATAACAATATTAATTCATTCAACAGATAATTACTTAGCACTTGCTATGTGCAAGGAATTAGAGAAACAGCATTGAACAAGACAGAAATGGTTACTGCCCTCAAGGAGCTAGATACCTAATTCTTGCAGTGGATTCAGTCACTAAAATTCCATTTACACAGTTCAACATTCCAATACAATGTCCATAAGGGATTCAGAGGGGAAGTACAATATGCAATGTTAACGTGTAATAGAAATTCCTGCAAGTCCAGAGGAATCCAGAAAGGCCTCCCATAGGAGAAAGAGGTGATTGACCTGAGATGTGAAGGATGCACAGGAGTTTAGGAAGGACAGAACATTCTAGACCAGTGGTTCTCAAAGTGTGGTTCCCTAGACCAGCTACATCAACATCAACTAAAAATTGTTAAAACGCAAATTTTCAGCCCCCCTCCAGACCTACTGAATCAGAATCTCTGGTGTGAAGCCCAGAAGTCTGTGTTTTTCAATACAGAAACCATGCGATCTCATGACTGCTAAAGTTAGAGGACCAGAGTCTTAGACAAAGCAAAGAGCATAAATGAAGGTTATGAGAGAGGTGGGGGGGGGGGAGGTGATATATTTTAGTATCAAAAAGACCAACACAGCTGCAGCAGAGTGATCAAAGAGGACAGTGCCTGGAATGAAGCTGGAGAGCAGAGTGGGGAACATGTCAGGGACTTGTCACCTGACCCTGAGCACAACGGAAAGTTGTCGAGAGTTTCACACAGAGAAGTGGCACGACCACATTCTGCTTTAAGAAGACCCCTTGGCTGTTCCGTAAGGAATGGTTTAGGAGGCGAGCACGCGGCGACGTGGGAAGACTTGCTAGAAAGTTATCGCACTCGTCTTGGTGAGAGGTAACAGTGGCTTTGCCTAAGAAGGCGGCGGTGCAGATAACGTAAGCGAGCAAAGCTGAGGTGCATACAGGAGGTGACATCTGTAGAACCAGATTTACGCAGGTGGGAAAGAGCGAGGTAGCGAAGCCTGCAGCTCCACAGACACAGCGTCACTCGCCACGCCCGCAGGCGCCTTTCCCTCCGCCCCGCCCGCTTCCCCTGCAGACCCTTCATTCCCGCAGAGTCAGGACGTGAATACAGCTGAAGTTAAACACCTGCTGCGTTCACCTCAGGCACAATTTCACAAAAGCTGATAAGCAAAGAAATGAGCGGAGAATCCCCGCTAGTTTTCCTGCGGCCATTTGGCAGCAACACACCTTGCTGAGGCGACTGCCAGGAAACCCGCATCTTCAGTGCAGCCTGTGAAACTGACCGGTCAGTGGCCACGTTCCAGGCCAGGCTGCTGCGGTTCTGCACCTAGCCACTCCTAAGCCTTGGCTACCTAAAAAATAATTCCCTGGACATGCAGAATGTGTTATTGGTTCACTAAAATGGAAACATATAAGGGAAAAGATGACAATTGGTAACCTTCGGAAAAAAAGAAGCAAATACATTCCCTCCGAACGTCAAAATGAATGGAAATTACACTGCACAAAAGGAGGATAAGGACAGGCAGCACTTTCCCTCCTGTCTGCCTTTAGCGATGCTGTCAGGAAACTGCTGGAGTCCAGGCTCTGCCCTGGCAGGACAGGAGCGCTCCCTAACTGCTCTCCTGGGCCCTGCCAATGACGGGGAATCTGGAGTTCCAGGGAGTGGTGAGTTTGGGTTGCCCTGGGACATGCCCGACAAAGTCTAGTGGAAAAATCAACATGTCTCCAGGAAGGTTGACAAAATGATGGAAAATCCCAGATTG
>RJWJ010000374.1:0-136556 GCA_004363605.1 Indri indri | reverse complement strand
GTGAATTAAATTTTTCCAAATTTGAACCGACTCTCCTCCCTTCGCTCTCACCCAACACAAATTCATGAACTTGAACTGTGTAGGTTTTGTTTCGTGTGTCTGTTCCCTCCATTAGATTTATGATTCGATGAAAAGGACTTCGCTGATGGCGGAAATTGGCCAGGACAACACGTGTGGAAAGCCAGGCCAGGCCAGCGGTGCTGCCGCAAGGGGAACTGCAGGATGAGGCTGACTCCAAAGCCCCGGGCGTCCTTACCGCAAAAGCCTGGGCAGTTCGTGGCCGGTGTGAGAGGAGGGCCAAGGACGACAGCAGAAAGCCTGAGAAAGAATTCCCCGAGTCTGCTTCCCACAACTCCACGTGCCCTGGCAGAGTGATCTGGACGGACTGCTGAGCTGACAGCTCTCCGCTAGTTCCTGCTTCCTGTCGGGGGCCCGCATTTCCAGGTCTGCACTTGTTCTCCTCCAGGGAAGCAGCTGCAATTACTTTTGCCTGTTCGCCCCAATGCCATCTCCAAAAGCCCAGTCACACGTCCTGGGCTGCAGCTCACGGGGGCCCCATTGGCAGTGCCCGGCTCTGCCTGCCGGCTGTGGGGCTCAAGTGCTGGATCTCCTGAAACAGAGGTCACAGCCCAGCTGGTGGAAACCACCCCACACACTGGGGACCCCTGCGCTGGGACATGACGAGCTCCAGAGAAGGAATCTCATTGTCCTTGGACCCAAAGGATTCAGATGGGAAAGTGAGAGCTTTACCCATGTTTACAAAGTGTGGAATTTTGTTTAGGAAAAAAAAAAATCAAATCCCCTCTGTAAGTGAGTGAACAATTGGCAAGGACTATCTTCTCCAGTGGTGTGGGACTTGCACTTAAATGACGACGAATAATCATGTTCAAAAGTGAGTATTAATAGAAAATATTAAACTCATCATACAAAACACTAATGCAAACACCCCCTGTGTTGCTTGCTTATTATTGTAGCAGTTCTGTTAATTACACTGATCAATAACGGTAATGAAATCCTTACACCAGTGGAGAATCTGATGTGGATTAGCCTAAGGAGACATCTCTGTTATTCTTAAAATATTTTACCTCATTACCTATTATAATACTTTTACATTAGGTACCAAATATTTCTAATTTCAGGATCAGCATCTGGAAATTAATCAATACCTCCATAGACATTAACTAGTTGTATTTTATGGAAAAATACTGAGACTCCCTTTGAGTTTAATAATTACAATATCTTAAATTCAAATAACATGTTTGTCTCCAAATGCTGAGAACATGACCTAGAGAAATGCTATTGCCAATCCAGTGGAGGCTCTAACCACAACGCACCGGAAGTTGAAGACATAAATATACCACAATTACATTAGGTCTCTTGCCCACTGTTTATTCCTTAGGACCCTAAATCTCAGCTCACGTTTTTAAGAATGACCCTGGATTTCTGGGATGAAAGCTGTGCAGAAGCTGACAGATAACCGCCCCAGGACTGCACAGTATTGAGACAGAAGTGGGCTGGTGGCTTTCCCTGAATCGGGGGCCTTTATAAGACAGTGGCATTTTGAATGCAGAGAAACATCTGCTCATTTTTCACTGTGGCCTAACCCTGAGTCACCTCACAGATGTTTCAAGCGAAATACAAGACATGGGTTTCCACTCACTTCTATGCGATTTAAAGTTAAGGGCTGTTCAGTTTCCAAGAACCATTCAAGGGTATTTCACACGTCTTTTCATACCACTCTCCTCAGTTCTTTGAAACCGAATGGCTCACACCAACAGTATTACCCAGAACCTAAACTTGACGTGGCTTTTGTCAGCAAGAGGTTCAAGACATCTAGCCTACTGACCTCACACCACTCCCAACAGATGACAAGGGAAGACTGGAGCACCTGGGATCCGGGGTTAGGGATGAGAGACGCAACCAAGAACAAGAAATACAAGGTGCACATCCCAGTTTTGTGTGACCACTGGACCGGGCCAAACTCTAGTGGATGACAATGACACTAGCCACGTGTGTTGGGTGTTGTCACAGCGAATAGCAGCATGAAAGAAACACCAAGAATGAATAACTTGCCCGACATCTGAAAACTGCTGTACAGCTTGCCAAGACCCTCCACATACAGTATTCCACAATATCCTCACAAAATGAAACCTCTGAGAGGCCTCGAAAGGTACTACAGGGTCCCCATTTTATAGATGAGGAAACCAAGACTCCAAGATGTCAAGAGTGTGACCTACAGTTATTATAAGGCCAGGAAGAACCAGCCAGGGCTGGAAGCCGGTCTTCCAACTCTTAAAATCCAGGGTCTTTCTACTCTATTCCACTGCAAATAAGAATGGATCAGAGATCCAAGAAAATTAAAATTTTCAGAGCTGATAGAAAATGGGATTTTTTTCTTACTTTAAAAATTAGATAAATGAGGAAATAATTAAAAACTTCTATAAAACCATTCCAAGAAACCCAGAGTTTCATATGACTAGCCCCATAAGGACATAATTAACAACCATTTACAGAATCGACTGTAATCTTTTCCTTTCCTGGAACTCAAGGTAGTGTGAGGCTTTCTTCCTTCCACGTGAAGCAAACGAATTAAACGGCAACCTGGCTTCCTTCCCTGTCTATGCGGACCCCTGAGTCACCCTCGTGGGCAACTGTGATATAACATAAGGTTAATTAGGTACATAAAGGCTTACTGAAATATGTTTCTTTAAGTAAAAGGAAACCAAGAAGAAACCTTCTGATTCACATGGGAAGGAAAAAAAGAACCACTGCCTAAATGGAAAGAGAGGATTGTTCCTGAAGGCAAGGAAAGAAGAGCTAGAGGGCATGTACTGTTTGACTCGTTGCTCAAAATTCACGGGTTCTGACTGTGACATTAGTGTAATCACACTGAGTAAGTCACTTAATTTATTTCTAAAAGCGGTCTGTTCATAGGTGGTGTCCATATCCCTCATACGGTTTTAAATTTCCCATGTGGCAATTTTCAAACATACACAAAAGTAGAGAGAATAGTGTAATGAACCTCTATTCAAAATATATCAACATTATCCATTTTTATTTCATCTTCCACACACATGCCAAAGAACTGTAAAGCTAACCTCAGACAATATTTCACCCACGAATATTTTATTGTCACAAGGATATTTTTTAGATAAAGGAGGATCATGGTATGAAAATTTAACAAAAGCCAGATAAACTCAAAGAAAAGAACAGGGCTGCATATTATTTTCCCTGGTGCTTAAATCTAGGTCTATATTTCATTTAGCGGCCCACTTGAACCGCAGAACTTCTTTGAGAGCAACATTGCCATGATCTGGAAGTGGAAAAGTTGGATCAGAAAGCTGATTTTGAGTCAGGATGATAAGCTAGTCCCTTTGACTCCACCTCCTACAAGCAGAGGACTGCAGGACAGTTCTTCCTGATGGTTAAAATCCTCAGGAGCTTGCAATATACCTAGAAGCATGCAAACAAAGGCTAGGGAACCTGGCAAGCACCAAAAGGGCAGTTTGAAAGGTAAGACCACTGCCAAACTCCCTGGAAGCAGTCTCAGTATAGGAGATAAGGTACCTTTCTCCCCCAGAACCAACACAAATAGAAAGAATGGCTGTGGCCACAGCCACTGACAGCTCTGCCTCTGAAGCTGATCTTCCCTGGAAAGTTGTTGTTGGGCTCCAAGAGGGCTCACCCAGTAGAGATGCTAATGATCTCAGACGAGGCAAAAGGGAATCTCAGAACAGGCCACTGCCCTCTCTCATTCAGGAAAGGGTGGGCAGGAAGTAGAGCGGAAGGGACCTGTGTCTTCCTTTTCCCTCTCTCCTGATTCCCGCCATAGGCGCTAGAAGCCAGGCAGGCAGGACTTCCAGCAGACGGACCTAGGATAATCCACAAAGCTTCCGGCTGAGGCTAATGCAAAGAAGGGAGGCAAGTGTCCCTCCTCAGCTCAGTTTCCACAAAGCCAACGACGTGACAACAAAGCAATGGGGGACGAGCAGGACTCTTGGTTCAACAAGAGCTAAGCAAGAAATGCCTCGAGTGCCCTGCCAGGGGCCACCCATCCCAACCAGACAGTCCATCACTGTCCCAAACCAGAGGACACCACGAGAGAGCTGGAACAGACTCATGTCACTCAGAGAAACATGTAGCTGGGTCTCTGACCTTCGCTTCATACCCAACCCCCTGAGGTCATCGGCCAATAGAAACCACTCCCAAGAAGGGAGAAAGAAGCTGCACAGAAAATGCCCAATTCACCCTCCAGTGACCTGACTGGCCAAAAATCCAAGCCAGTCTAAAACTGCAGCGTCTTGGTTCTGCTGCCAAGGCACACAGCCACGAGGGAGTGCACGCCATTTGGGTACAAGTGCCAACTCTGAGGTAGATACCTCTCTGCAGAGGGGAGCTGCCCGAAGATAGAAGAGAGGGTCTTCTGCAAGGCAAAGTGTGCCCCGGGCCGAGGGGGAGGCCGGCTCGGGTTCTGCACGGGACCTGAGAAAGGAGCCTGCAGAGAGGGCCCAGTATGCTGAACATCTGTAGGAAGTGACCTCAGACTTCTCCCTCCTTCCCTCCGTCCACCTCCTGCCCCATCCCCCCAAAAGGAGTTTTAACACATTATTACCACTGAAGTCCCGAGGATTTGGTGACTCACTGGGCTCACACATGGTTCCAATGAGCCCTTGACCATTACATGGTGGGGAAGCAGGAAAAACAAATGAAAGCAGTTGTAATTCGGCAGCGCCGGAGTTCAGACCTGCCAGACAAAAGGGATTGCAGGCATGTTCCCAAATTCGTTCAGGCACCTGACACGCAAAAGCTATTTTTAATCGCTGGATTTATTTCTTTCCTACTCCCTCCACCGTCCTCCACCTCGGCAAATGTTTCGAAGTCAGAGCAAACCCCAAATCAATTCCAGGTGTTCAGGGAAACCCAGCGAGCTCTTCCGTTCCAGGATCCGAGCCAGAAAGCGGAACTGCCCCCTGGGTCCTGTAGCTAACTTTTCTCGCTCTTTCCTTAGAATAGTTCAAATCTCCCACCCTAAACTTTGGGCAAATGGCCTAAAAGAGGAAGTATTTGAATGAATATGCCCTGCTGGAAAGACTTCTAAATATGTGTTTTCTCTAGCAGGGAAGGCAAAAGGAGCCAGCTCTCAAGACCCCCAAGATGGCGCCTGCTTTTATCGCACAGGACGCTCACCTGCCTTGCAGCGAAGGTCGAGTGGAATGCGTGTGGAAATGCCAAAGCCTAACGCACAGTAGGTGCTCAGGAAAGTACTGCTGACTTGACTGAACTGAAAAGCATCTTATGAAATATAAAAACTAAAAGAATATATAAGATTTTATTTCCCAATGCTTAGAGACATAGCCAGGAGAAGGAATCCAGCAATTTCCCCAGGTACAATAAAGCAACTGAGAAAATAAGACAAATGAACACAAAAATCAGATTCTGAGATATAAATAAATGGAAATTGACACTGCCTGAAACTGGCTCTTTTTTTTTTTTTTTTAACAAACAGACTAATTTCTTACCTATTCCGTATCTTCCAATATGCTAAGGGAGAAATCTTTTTTGTAACAATAATCATCTAAAATATGTTTGCCACGACAGCACTTCGCAGCTACCTGAGTGCTGTGGACCTAAGACGCCCTTTGGTTTCAAAACTTCCTGAGAGTCCATCTCAGAATCTGCACGGCCCAAAACAAAAGTGTGACTCTGTGCTCAAAACTCTTTACTGTATGTTTGGAATTTGCCAAAACTCAGGCTGCCTTCTACCCTAGTCATGAATGGGCCTTTAAATTGATGGCACTCTCATAATTTAAAAGAATGTTTCAACTATTAAGATTCCTGCATACAAGGACCATCTCGATAGAGTACTTGGAAGAAAATTTAAAAAGTTCTTACATGATCATTTTATGCCATTTACACAGCGTTTCACATGTTTCAAATCTTTTTCCCACATAGATGATTACATTTGACGTCCACCACACATTTCACCAGCCCTAAATGTCCGAGAACAGTGTGATTTCTTCGTCCTGAAACACACAGAGTGCCGCGGTCTCCGCACTGCTGAGGAGGGAAGAATGAACTGGGCCCTTTGCAGAGAGCTTTGCAGAGAGCCACGCTGCATCCTTGTCCTGTGCTTGTGCGTGAGGGTGACTCCTGCCCTGCCCTAACTAAAGCACTCAAGCCAGGCTCATGAGGCTTTTGGCACCTGTGTGACACCGGATAACCCCACGCAGAAGAAAATAGAGAGTATCTGACAGCTCCGCCTTGCTGTTGTCCGAGCGTCCACTCCTTCTGCTGTAGGTATCAGTCCCGGAGGCCTCATCCTCTGAGATCCTGGGGGTGCTGGTGAATCGAGCTAACCAATTTATTTTAACTTCTCTTAATTCCCACCCATAATTATCAGTACTGCTATTCAAATAGGATTTTACATTTTCGAACATGTTTTCTTGACTATCCTAGTATGAGTCTCAGAACAACCAAGTTTAGTATTATCTCCACCATATAGGTGAGGAAATTGAGGCTCACGAAAGTTTCATAAGTGACTTAACCAAGACTGTCAAGCCGGTCAACTAACATACCGAGGGCTCATTCCCAGATCTGGAGGCACGGAACCCAACCAAGTGTTTTCTCCCTGCACCTATGCACCAGAGTTCAAAGCAGAGGCGGCAGAAATGATGGGGTACAAAAACATTTCTTTTCCTTTTCTCCATTCTTTTCATCACAGGGAAAGTTTTCTGGAGCAGGGAAGAGGCTCTATCCCCGAGACTGCAGACAGCAGCTGCAACCAGAGCTGAGGTCAGACTCTCCGCTCCGGGCCCACCTGGCACTTGGTCTGGGGCTGACGGGGCAGGGGAGAGGTCCTGAGAGTCACCAAAAGCCTGGGCTGGGCAGGGTGAGGGATGAGGACTTTTCTCCATGGGCAAAGGAGAAATCTGGGCAAACAAATGGAGTGGAGCCCGTTTATTTAGGCTGGAAGACGTAAAGTTTTTCTGCACTTTTGAACTGTTTTCTCAAGGCCTGCCTCTCCCTCCCACGCAGGAAACAAACACAGAGACAGGCCTCTTCCAGGGCTCCAGCGAGCACGAAGGGCAGAAGGAAGGAAGACTCAGAAAGGAGGGGGGCGGGGAGGCGGGCAGCGGCCGCTGGGGTAGCAGAGGGAGGGAAGGGCTGGCAGAGAAGGGAGAAGAGAGGGCAAGAAAGGAGGAAGTAGAGGAAGGAAGACTGGAAAATTTTAAACCCGAATACAGGGACGGAATGCAGAGAGCCACTGGGCTGGGAAGAGGCAATGACTTTCTCCCAAATGATGAGTCTCAGCAACATTTTTTCATCAATTTTGAAAGGAAATTCTCTCTCAACTTTCTTATTTATTTACACATTATATAAATACATTTTTAAACCAAAAAAGGACTGCTTTTCCAATGGGAAAAAGCCTTGTTTGAGATGAAAGCAAGTCTTCAAAAACCCCTTGGAGGAAGCTGAAACCCCACATGTCGTGGTGCTGCAGAAAGAAAAACAAAGTGGACATTCTTCCCGCATTCTACGGCTTTCTTATGCAGATGTATCTGCTTTTAATAAATAAATTTGGACAGACATTCACACAGTGCCACTGTGTGTCTCCAACCCAGGGAAGCCACGGTGAAAAGTACGAATATGTGAGTCCGTCTTCCCCGTGCAGGAGACAAACACTCTCAGGACGCCAGCCACAGGAACAGGAGTATCAATACCCTAGACAAGCACACCCGGCCCGAGCTTTCCAGATCCACAAAGGAGTATTTGGCAACGAGTGGTCAGCAGTGGGAAAGACCCCACCACACTTCCCAGAAGTCTGCTCACTTAAGACATTCAGTGGCTACCTTTGTTTTGAGCCATTCAATTTTACTTACAAGCCATAATAATTATTTTGAAAAATGATTATACACATTAAGTTAAAATCTGCCTTCTTATGAGTTCTATCCATCGACTCTCATTCTGCAGGCTGAAGCCACAAAGTACAAGCTCATCTTTCTTCATCTGACAGCTTTTCAACTGCTTTATTCCTCCCTGGTGTGGTCTGTGGCCGTCCCCCCACCCAGAAGCACTCTCTATGCCTGTGTTCCTAAAGAGCACCCTGAGCACTCCCAGGCGAACTGCGTGTTTATCAGGAGTACGACGAGGTGATCATTTTACTCCATAAACTTCGGCTGGTGCAGACTAAGGCAACACGGGTTTTTCTAACAGCCTCACTACAAAAGCCTCTCCAAAGTACACTGCCAAGCCTGCTCCTTATAAACTGGTATCGCACCAATTCTGCACCTACTTGCTGAATTTTATTAACCTCATTGTAGGGCTCTACATTTAGCCAGATTAAACTTCACCTTGTTTGTTTTGACCCATGTTTCTATGCGGAGGGATCTTTTCTGTACCATGAATCTGTCCTCGTCCTCTCGGCTGTCCCTCGCAGCTTTGCACCATCTGCAACTTACTAAGTATGCTTTCTGCATCTTTCTCTATTCTAAGCCCCTGACAGAAATGTTGAAAAGGCAAGGCCCAAGTACTGATCCCCGTAACATAACGACAGAGACCATGCATTACTCTGACACTGATGCATTAATCAAGACCCTTTGGGTATAGTTGTTCAACCAGTTACAAATCCCCCTGACTTTACCATCATTAGATCCACATATCTTTGCCTTGACCACAAATATATCATGGAAAGACTCAGACGAAGCATTACTGGAATCAAAACAGGAGGTTACAATATTCAGTTCATCTACCCACTGTGGAGCCCGTTCTCCCCTCGAATTTATCTGCAAGCACCAGACGGGGCAAGAGCAGCCGACAGAAAGGCTGGGCTGGAATTCAGACCTCTACGCGGTGAGAGAAAGACACACAGAGAAGGGAGAAGGGAGAAAGGAGAGCTGGGAGAGCCTGCAGCCACAGCAATGCTCTGCTTCCAGAAACAATGGGCAGTTAGAGAACAATGGCTACAGACAAAGTCTTGGTCTATTTATATCTGCCACTGTTAGTCCCAGACAGGAGGAACTGGAAGTCTGCCCTGCATGCACGGCTCCAACTGGACCCAAGCTGGGAGGAAGATGAGGTCACCAAGAATGCTGCCTGCTTAGGAATGGGCTTCTTTTTTGCTCACATAGTTCCCTCTTAGCCTAAAGAATCTCTTTAGCCAAGTGAAGAAATTTGCTTGCCTACTGCTAAAATACCACCGCTGCTGAGGAGTAGATGAGAAAAGAAGCTGCGGCTTCACCCAGCCCAGAGCAATTAGGGCCTCTCGCTACAGAGGTCAGAGGAGGGTGGGGATAAGGAAACACTAACCGATCGATGGAGGGCCACTGCATGATTTCTGAGACAGCAGTCTGACCGGGTCTGTTAACTGCACGTGTTTCAGAACACTATAAAAGAGCTTTTCCATGGGAAAGTTCTCTCCTCATTTCTTTGGAGCTAATAAAGAGGCTGAGAGCTGAAATTCACAGATATGTATGTATCTTATCTCCGTGAACATCTCTCCTTCCCCTATACTTCAGCCCTTTTTGACAGTGTCTCTATTTTCTGGAATTTCATCTTTTGCTCTCCCATGACTTTGGAGTGATAATCAATTTTAATCCTTCCCAACTGTGTTACTTACATTCTTAATCCTCCTACAGGCTTACCAAAAAGGGCCACCAGTGGTCAGATTAAACTGCGATAGACACCAAACTTAAAACCAAACTGAAAACGAGTAGCACCTGGGCCTGGGAGGTGGGCCCTGCCGCGTCCGCTGTCTGCCTTCGCTGCACTTTCCACCCACAGCCCTCAGCACTGATAGGAAGCCAACAGTCAGCAACTGCACCCCCTGGATCCTGTCCAACCTCACAGCCTTAAGAATCCTAAGTGCAAAGCTGGAACCTCCCAAAGGCAAGAAATTCAGGGCTTAATAAAGAGATCCCCTGCAGAGTAGCTTCTGGCTTCCCTCCTGTTCCTGGAAAACCAATATTTAAGTAGATAGAAAGACCTAAATAAGATCATTTTTTTTTCCTTTTCATTTAAATAGCTTAAGGTGTCCCAGGTCACCACGTTGGGAGGGAACTAGTGGCAAACACTTAAATGTTTTATAATATACAGGCTTAAGCACAGAGCAGGCGAGTGCTGGTCACTGCTGGTGCCTGTGGAGCCAAGGAATGCTTACAGTGGATGCGGGGTCCCTTCCCAGCCCCACGCTCTCTACATCGGCCTCACAAGTGCATGAATCAAGATGCTCAGGGTTAAGACCATCTGGAGGGTGCACTAATAAACTTGAACTACCAGGATAACTGAGATAAAATGCAGAAGGCTGCAAGAGGCAAACATTCCAGCACCTCTTTCATTCTACACAGATGGTGGAGCCTGAAACCCAGATAAAGCTTTGACCACCTAACATACAGCAACCTGTGAAGCCCTAAGCGAGTGCACAGGCCGCCGACCTGGCCCAGGACTTCATTCAAACACGGCTTCCCTGACCTCTCTCCCAACCCCCGCTCCCCACAGCTAAACATTCCCTTCTTCTTTAAGGGCCCTGCTGAATCATCCCAGTGTAATTCAAGAGAGCCACATGGGAACCACATGGTAGGAGTGGGGATAAGGCAGAGAGACACACATTCTTACCCTGGAGCAAGGCTGACATCAGAGAAGACACGAAAATCCCCACCCATAGCATGTCTGGCAAGCGCATGACACAGCCCTTCCCCACACCTACAGTCTTCAGAAAATGCCTGCACACCAGCTAAGTGCACCAAAAACCGATGGCACTGCCCCAACATCGAACACCGCACGGAATAAAGCCCCACTCAGTCCAGTAAATCCGAATGTACGTCCCCCTAATGAGGAGTGAAAAATCCTGTGACTTTAATAATTTTGAAGTCCCGGCTCCAGTTTTCTGAGCTGCAAAGGAGGTACATACAACCCCGAGAGATACGAAGGCACCCTGGTTACCTACTCCCCCTAAACCATTAGGTTCATTGCTAAGCCTATCCCAACACCTGAGGCTACCCCAAGATCTGTGTAGCCCTGCCTAACCACCTCGTGCATTCTCCTGGTGTGGTCACACTTTGCCCTGTCTCTGCGCCTCTGTCCTGCCCTCACTATGGCTATATGATACACAGAGCCTTAGCCAGGGCCAAAAAGTAGAAAAGAGGAATTTACAGAATTTGCTATAAAACTTTAACAACTCCTCGGAGGGATGTTCTCCTTCCTGGCAACCAGACGTGGTTATAAAATGAATGAAAAGTGGAGAGGAAGAGAAGCCAAGCTCCGTCACTAATCGGGGGTCCTACCTGATCCCTGGAACCCAGAATTAGAAGGGACTTTATATGTCATCTAGTTCAAACCTTTTCTTTTACTGATCGGGAAAATGAAGCCCAGGGAGGTGACATCAACTCATTTAAGTCATGGGGTCATTACTTCCAGACCTCTTCACTCCCTGTCTAGTAGTCTTTTTTCCTATACGCCATTGGTGTTTACATGCAGCAGAGGATTAGGAGGAAGAAGGTCCCCCTCCTGTCTTTACCACCATCAGGCCCTGGGTCGCCATTCTGGATAAACACTGTTCTTGCCCAAGTTCTTAAGAACTACAGAGGAACAACCCATCCAGAGATCTAATAAACGTGACGGGATTGTATGGACCCATGGTGCTACCTGCTCCCGCTCCAGGTTACAAGTTTTGAATACCAATGGTCAACCTCTACTACAGAGTTTCCTGGGAGCAGAGATCCTGTTGCAAACCAGGGATCATAAAGCAAGCAATCTTCAATACTCAGCTTCAATCGTATGACCACACGCATGACAGCCCTGAAATTTGAGGGTACTATTCCTATCAGTCGGGAAAGAGTGAAGACAGTAGTTAATTTCAGTGATCTAGGAACTTTAGTATCTAAGAAGCACTGAAAAAAGATCGATCGCCATCATGTCATTTGAAGGTTCCTAACACTGCCATTCCAGTCCCGCCGGTATTCCAAATAGGGTCACCAAAACACAGTGATAGGGTTGACTGAAAAAGCCCAAACATAACATCAGGGGCATTGGCCTATGAGTTGAGGCTGATGCATCTAATTACTGAAGCTATCAGTCTAACCCCAAAAAGGCCATGGCCTGAAGCAACACGAGCAGCTCCAGTTCTAAATGCAAATGCATTCAGAGCACAGAGACCTAAGGGCTCCAGGAAAGATACACCTAGCTGTGATCTCTTTTTACCTCCCACAGATTTTTTTCCCTCTCCTTCCCAATGGGCCTCTCCTAATGGCACCAAACACCCAGACATCAGCATTCTGGCGAGCCTGCTGCTGCCCCAGAGTCTCGCCCACGCAGGTCCAGGGCAGACAGCATCGGACGCCTCTCCCAGTAGCAAACCCAAGAGGCTGCTAAGTCGCCAGGCAGACCCAATCTCCAGATCAATGGGCAAGACAGACCAATGGGTGGACAGCAAAGAAAAAGTGATCAATGCAAAAGGGGGAGGAGCCGAAGCCGCTCTCCATCTGCCTGGGTGGGTGCGGATGGGAGAGACCAGGATGCGCGGCTGTCGTCCGCTGCTAACGAATGGCTCTGCCTCATCAGGAAGCCATTAGGAAATTGCAGCCACCACAGCCCCAAGCTCCCTGGACTGCACTGTCTGCATGCAGTTGGTGAAAGTGCTATTATCCTGCCCAGATGACACTAGCTCATTGCACAGTGGAGCCTACCAAAGTGAGGCATCGGAAGAAAGCCTGAGCTTGAGTGGTGAGGGAGGAGGGACCATCAAAGACTGGGGAGGTGCAGCACCGGCCCAGGTGTGTGCTCCGAGCCCCACGTCATGTCCAGGCTAAACAGCATCCCTTTGTTTAAAAAGAGCTACCAAATGCTAACAGGCATGGGGCTTCTTTGCGGGGTGATAAAATGTTCTGGGATTAGATATTGGTGATGGTTGCACCCCCCCGTGAATGTGCTAAAATGCCCTGAACTGTATGCTTTAAAACAGTTAATGTTATGCGAATTATATCTCAATTTTTCAAAGACAATAAATTTAAAAATGAGAGAGGGAGAGAGAGCTGCTGGCCCACCTGCTAGGAGCCCAGCCATGGCAACACGTTGGTGACTGAGAGCCAGGGACCCTTCACACAGTTCCCTTCTACTGGGGGAACAAGCACCACCGAGGACACAAACAACGGCAATGTGCTCACAACGCGATGAGAGCTGTGGTTATGAGTAAAACAAAAGGTTTCGCGAGGAGGCTGAGTGAGGTGGCCGGGCTCCAGAGCACTGGGGCAAGGGCAGGAAGGAGCCCAGGATGTCCCGAGCACTGGGCGTGAGGGAGAGCAGGGGTCGAGGTGTCAAGGACGACGCCCGTGGCCTACGGCTGGCACTACTGGGAAGGGAAGGCGGGGAGGGGATGAGACCTCCCACACCTGCCTCTGTCCACGGAAATCCTTGTGCGATGGCAGTCGGGCCACACTCACTGGGAGGCCGTGGCAGACGCTGGGCAGGTCCATTCCAGAGGCAGACACCTGGCGTCTGCAATTCCTGGGACCACTTATGTGAGGACGAAGAGGAAAGGCCGTGGGCTCCAACAGACAAACAAAATCCCTCAAATCCCCTAACCCAAGGATGCTCCCCAAAGAGACTGCCAAGTACTCGCTGAGAGTGACATTTTCCTTGAGATACATGTATGTGTAAGGCTCTCCCCTGGCTGGAGGGTGCTCTCCCAACCTCTTGGGGGAGACAGAGGAGAAGCAGACAGGACAGCACCTCAGGTGACAAAACCTAGGTTGGGGTGGGGGCGGGCTGGCCGGACCAAACCGAGAAAGGTGCAGTCACAGCCCTCTGACGACAAGGGATCTTTTGGGGAAATTCTTTTCCAAGAGGGATCATGAGTTTTGGCCCCTGGAATGCCCCGGAACAGCTCTGCTTGGCTCCCGGGCCTGACTCAGACTGGGCAGGGCTCCCCCTCGGTGAGTAAACAGACCACGCAAGGGGGGGCGGAGGTGGCGGCAGGGCGGGAAGGAAGGAGTGGCCACGGGCAGGCAGGACCCGAGGGCCAGCGCGGACTCCGGTTCAGGGAGCAGACCGGAGGGCATTTCGGCAAGGGGTGGTGCAGCACAACTCGAGAAATAATTCTCTGAGCCTCGCACACCCCTCCAGTTGGGATACAGCCCTGCCCTGGCAGCGGCTCATTGCTGCTTTAGAATACACTGAATTAGTCACTGGATTAGCAAGCACATTTACACACACTGGCACGCAGCTGTTTAAAGACACAGGATCCCCTTTCCCAGGTGCCACATTCTGGCTGTAAATCAACCTTTGCGATCGGCAACTGGCAAACCCCAGCGCTGAGAGGTTCCTACAGGGTTTTCTTCAGGGGCGGCACTCTGGGGGGGCGTCGGCTAGACCCGGGGTGGTCTAACAGGCGTTTGCTGGGAGACAGGAGTCGGCAAAGGAATTCACTGACCTAGACCTACCCAGCACAGCCTGGCTCAGGAAGCAACACCTGAGGGAACGGAAGTTCCAATCCTGCCCGGCCGCATCGTCAGGTAACAGAGTTTTCTCCCTAAACCTTGGATGTCTAGGTCACCTCCAAGGAAAGAAAGGATGCCAGGGCAAAGAGGAGAAAGTACTTCAGCAATTGAAATAATGTCAAATCCTGGTAACAACAATTCCAAGAAACCTCCCTGTTGAAGCGGCAACGAAAACAATGCTTCAGAGTTGGGAACGTAACTCAGGCCCTCACTGGAGCTTGCTAAGTATGCGTGAGAGGAATTTGAAAATAATGTAACTGGCCACAGGGACTGCTCTGGCCCACTTGGTTATGGAGGTGTCAAGTGGAAAATTTTCTGTAACCAGGTTAACAGTAACCACAGTTTTAACAACCACTGAAGTAATAACAGTGTCAGCAGCAATGAACATTTGTGCAGAATTTGGTGCACAATGGTTTGTTGAGATAATGGTTTACTGAGCCTCTGTGGCAACGAGAAAGTATTTTACAGCAGTAAATCCTAATAGCCCCCAAAGCTCTTTATTATTATCATCTGCATTGTAAGAAGCAGAAGAGCAAGGTTTAGGGAAGTTAAATATTTTGCCTAAAAACAAGTGAGTAAACAGTAAGCCTAAACTCAAACCCAGGGCTGTCTTACCTCAAAACCCTGCTCTTTCCACAACATTGTGCTGTTTCCAGTGAGGAATATCGTAACCAACATACAAAAGCAAGGCTGTGTGATTCAGGGACACAGACTGCTCACTACCGAGCAACCTACACGTAACTCCCTTCCCTTCGACTTAGAGGTCTCACCTATCGAATGAGAAACAGAATTTGTCTAGATCATAAAATCACGGTAAGAAATCTGTGGCATAAAGAAATCCACCTGACAAATATAAAAACCAAGAACCAATTACTAAATGAAGTGAACTGCATTTAGGCTTCTTTAGAACAGGAATTTGGAGAAGATTCACAAAGAGATCTGTGACCTGCTTACATGGGTGGAGCCTAGTGTGTACTCTGCACCAGCTTTTGGAAATTCAAATATTACTTCCTTGGAATTGGTTTGGCCATAAAAACACTGAAAATATTATTTTCTTACCAAGCAAAGCAGTTGGGGGCAACTGGAGCCTTGACTCATCTTTGCTCATCACTCTGCCTGTACCATGCCAGCAAGCAGAACACGCTGATCAAAGCCCAGCGGCCAGTCACCCAGGGCTCGATCTCATGTGAAACACTGAATCGCTGTTTTGTTCACCCAGCACCCAAAATCCTTTGGAGACTTTGCAGCCAGACTGAAAGTTCAAAGTTCTTTCATCAGACCATCCATTAGAGAAGAGCATGGAAAAGCCACAAAGCTCCTCCCCCCACCCCGGGAGGGGTCTTCACAAATTCAAAAATAAATACTTTATTTTTTAAAAAACCTCCAGTGGAATCAGAGGTTAACTCCAGGTCCACCACGTAGACGTTGATTCATTCTATGTGTGTTTATTTCTCTATAAACATTCCTGTTACATCAAGTGGCCTCAATGCCTAGACTTGTGCCTCTGCATAGCCCCTCCCTGGAGAATTCTCAGTATGGGTGGAGCTCTCACTTCATTCCTCAATTTCCCAATCTGGAAAATGGGGGCCAAAGCACCAGTTCCATTTGCAAGTTCAGTAAGTTCAGTCAGCCACCTTTCATGTGTCCACTTTGGATTTGAAAATGCACAGTGGAAATTACGCGAACTGTATGTTTTTGGCTTTCCTTCTAATAACTTATCTCAGTGGTAGATATTTGCAAACTGAATGTTTTCTTCCTAACCCTGACAGTCATGAGGAGCCTAGAAGAGAACATACCACACAGAAGAACATCTCAAGAATCGAGGCCTCTTACAGGAACACTAGCAGTTTTTGTCTCCAAACAGACCCAAGCAGGTAGCACTTTGTAATTAGAAAGATTTAAGTTAAAATTTGTAACCTGAAAACTCTGTGGCCTTGGGCAAATTATCTAAACCTTTCTGAAACTCAATTTCTTATCTACGAAATGGGGATTCAACCCCCAAAATCATAGGGTTGTTTGAAGAGTGAGATTACACTGACCCTTGAACAAAAGGGGTTAGAATGTCACATGTCCGCTTATACACAGATTTTCTTCCACCTGCCACCCGAGACAGTGAGACACCTCTTCCTCCTCCTCCTCCGCCTATTCAACATGAAGATGAGGATGAAGGCCGTTATGATGTTCCACTGAATGAACAGTAAATACATTTTCTCTTCCTACAATTTTCTCAGTAACATTTTTTTATTCTCCAGCTCACTTTATTGAAATAATACAGTATGTAATACACAGAACACAAGAAATACGTGTTAACCGGCTGTCTGTGCTGTCAGTAAGACCCACCGCAACAGCAGGCTATGAGCAGTTAGACACGGATTTTTCACTACACAGGAGTCCACATGCCAAACACCCATGTTGTTCTAAAGTCTGTATTTCTGTAAAGCATACTGCAAAGTGCCTGACACATAGTAGGTACTCTGAAATACTAGTTTCACCTCTCTCACTCCTCTAACTGAAATGCAGATATGTATAGAGACCAAAAGCAAGCACCCAACAGTTTTGAAGAACGTTTGGTTTCCATTAAGAGACAAGGAAGGTGTCAGATTGAACTCCTGATCTTATGTGAAATCCAGGATCTATTTCCGGTACACACACACACACACACACACACACACATACACACACACGACTCACCCTTGGGGAGTTCATATGTATTTAGCACCCCCACTCTGTATCATATCTCCCACTAATTTAAAAACACTCCTTGCATCACCAAAGACTCCAGAGTACTTTCTAAACATGAACTCATTAACTCTCCCACTTTCGCCCAAAGAAAGGCAGCTCACTGGCCAGGAACATCCTTCTTCTTCAAGAAGAATACAAAGGGGCTGCAGAGACGAGGCAAGAATCTGGCAGCTCAGAGTAAAACCAGATTCAGGTATCCTGATTCTCACACCAGGCAGCAGGAAGTAACAGGATGACCACCTCTGTCATCCTGCCCAGCTGGCAGCACAGGAAATATCAAACCAGGCAAAGGTAAGACCAAGGTCCCCTCAGGCCTGACCCAGAACTATTCGTAAGTGCAGAATCCTATGCCAGAGGCCTGAACCCCAGTTTCAGGAAGAAATACACTTTGCAGGCACACTAGGATTTGGTTTACAAGATAAGATTTTCCTGATAAGCATTAAAATTAATGCACAGACTCAAGAATGCCAAACTTGTAACTATTATCTCCACTTTTGCTACAATCAGGTGTACCACCATTCCTGTCTCCTCTGCCCCAATAATCCAGAGGCACCCGAGGGCACTGACAGCTATTCAGGATTTACACCTGAAACAGCATCATGCTGAGAGGATACTGCTCAGGCTAACAACCAGTTACTTGGCCTTGGAATGCTCTGGCTTCCAGAATGACCACAGCAAGGTTGGAGGGTGGGGGAGGGCTTACTTTTTTCGCTAAGGAACACCACATTGTATTAAGGAGATAATCCAATGTGACTTTGCTGAACTCTGAGTGTACATACCCGGTGCCATAGCAAACGCCCTCTGTCCTAAATGGAAACTAACGGGGAAACAAATACTCCTCCAAGATTTCACTAATTCTCTTACGCTTCACTGGCACCGTTCCTTCCCATGATGGGAATGCAGTAGGAGATTCAAAGATTTCTCCTCCCTGTTTTGTTGTGTTTTTCCCAAAGCACTCTCCAGCTACCTGAAGTTCCCGCTACTTGTTAAAATGGACCTTCTTTGCTAATGGGGGTGAACTGAAGCACAGAAGACCAGAGCAACGTGCCTTACAGTTCAATGTGGGGAAACAGAAATTGGACAGGAATTTTTTCCAAGTCTCTACCGATTAACACAAAAAAATGTATGTCTCAAAGTCCAAAGTCAACCTTCCCCAGAAAGAAACTGCATATTTGGAGAAACCCAGCTTCATGTTCTAACTCTGCCACTTACCTGCCACGTAAGCTAGGCAGGTAACTGGGCATCACCGCTCTGCACTTTCCTTGTTGGTAAAATGTCGGTAACTCGAAGGATTACTATGGGCTCAAATGTAGTGAAGTCACAAGTCAAATTGTAAAAAGTGACCAGATGGCAGCCAAGTTTTAAGATGAACTGGTCAATAATATGCACAAACAGATCTTAATGATTTCCCCGAATGTAGCAAACTTCCAAGTATTTCTGAGAATTCTGAAGACAGCAGACATGGAATTTTGAAGTTAGCTCCGGATGGGTCTGCATCTAAACCCCTCCACTCAGCAGCTCCAAACCGGGGGCGCTCATTTCACCCCCGGGCTCCTCACCTGCGAAGTGGGAATAAGGCTTCACTCTTAGGGATTAGGGCGAAATACTGAGGATCTTGGCACAAGGTTTCTGCCCAATATCTCACAGGAAATGAACAAAACACAAGGGAAAACGTAAAGATGAGTGGAGGTGAGAAATACCCACACAAACACAGCAGATAAACTACCCTACTGCCATGGCGGTTTTCCTTGTTTTTCCCCCAAAACTGGCAAGCTGAACTTAGGTCCCTGCTTCTGAAAGAAAAGGGTAACTGACAGACCTTTCTCAGAATGTACAAATAACATCAACAAAATGAGATTTCAGATAACAGCTGTGTGCTGGGGACGCTCTGGCTCCGCCGTGGGAGCGGCCTTTGAAAGGCAAGGCAGCCCATGCTCCCCACACCCCGCGGCACAGTTGCAGCTTCCTGCACGGCTGGGGAGCCAGAGCAGGTGGTACCTTGTCTGCCCCGACTCCTCCGGGCAGCCTGTGCCTGCTGAAGGGTGAGCCGGCTGCTGCCCAGACACCAGCCCAAGAGCAGCCCAGAGCAAGCAGGGCTGGCCCTTCCCTCTCCGCAGACAGGACGCCGGGGCCTTGACTCGCCGGCCTCGTCGGGAGGAAGCACTGAGGCGGGGCACGGCAGAACGCTCTCCTGACGCGGGAGGCCCCGTTTCTGAGCGGAGCAGTGCCCTGAGCAGGGGCAGGTAGACGAAGCAAGCTCACTGCTCTGGCCACATGCTCAGCCCGAGGACGCGGCTGGGCCGGCTGCTTCACCTGCTGGACCCCAACGCACATGTCCTTCCTCCAGGCCAGCGCCGGCCCAACGCAGCGAAGGCTTATGGAAAAGGAAGCTGCTCCATGGAGGGAGAACAAGAGGGAGGCGTGACTCTCCGTCCAGTGTCATCACAAGACAATGCGTCTCAAAAAAGATGAGAAAGAAAGAACAGGAAAAGAGTAAGAAAGTACAAAAGAACTAAGAACTAATGAAAGAACAAACAAAAGGAAATAATTTTAAAAGGAATGAAAGAATTTAAGTGATATTTCATAGACTTTTGGAAAAGCCCCCATCTGGACCAAGCATTGTCCTTGGCTAGGAGTTCCAGTCTCAGGTGGCCTGGTGGGCAGCCTTGGGTCTGCCGTGTCCACTCTGTTTATGCGGTCACCTCTGAAACATTGTCACCACAAGACAATGTTTCCCCAACGGTCAGCAAGGTTGACAACAAATTCTGACATCCTTCTGTCTCTGTGGAAGTTGCCCTTTACGAAGGTACCCCAAATTCCCCAATGATTGAACTGTTATTAATAGAATTTGGAGGAAACATCCAGAAACATCCCCATTTTGCTTACCTCTTGAATGACAGACAGTATGTGCTCCCTTTGAGCATCAATTATTTTAAACACAATTATTACCTAAATTCATAAAATGTCAGTGTTAGGAGAAATCTTATAGGTCATCTATAAGATGCTTTATTTGACTGATGAAGAAAATGAGGTCCAGAAAAGTGCGATGGCTTGCCTAAGGTCACACAGACAAGCAGGTGCAAAGCCATGGCTAGACCCTGAGCCTCCTGACTCTCCAGCCGCGACGGCCCCCCAGAGTGGACATTCTGCTTATTTTGCACAGAGTATTTATTCTCACGACGCTGAGAGGTCTCCCTTATCATCTGGGATTCTTCACTTACGTAGAATCTCGATGATGTGAGACAAGCTATGTATGTCTAGCATTAGCATAAATTTTTAGCAAGGAGTATCGAAAAGGAAAAAGGTATAAATACTAGGAGTACAAAAGTCAGTCACAAGGAAGCTCTTTCACTGAAAATTTTCTGTGATAAACTTTCTGAAGGGTATTTTAAAATCAGACTGAGCAACACATTCTTATTTTGAACATGAATGATGATAATGAATTGCTCCAGCACAAAACTGTAACTGCACAAAAATGTCATTAATTGAGAATAGGTATAGCACCTGGCACATAGTGTGAGTTCCTAACTACTTCCAAAAACATCTATCTACATTCGCCATTTAGCAGATTCCCTAGTCTGACCTAGGTTATTTTCCACTTGTACTCTGAAAATATGTACCTGATTGATTCTGTCATCTTCTCTGAGGTTTAACGCTTATTCTGATAAACTGATACAGAGGTTTTAACAACTAACAGCATGAGTGGGAGGGAAAGCAATGCCAAAAAAAAAAAAAAAAAAAAAAAAAACCTCTCTCATAAGCCTGTTCAGTAACACTGCTCTGCCCCTAAAATCTCCCTGCTCTCAAAGGCAAAATTCATCCTGAGATTCAAAATGCTCTTTAGGTCCTGGCCTCATACTTTTTTCTTTCATCCCTTTCTACAACTACGTTTTTTTCCTTCATGTTTATGTAAGCCTTTCTTTCATTCCAAACTTGCAGCACTCTTCCCACACTGTTCTCTATATGGAAAATAATCCCTTCCCTGTTCCTATACCCCCTCCAGATGCTCCACAAGGACCCATGCTCTCCATGGAGCTGACTCAAGAAACTGTTACAGCCAAGAACCGTTGGAAGAGAGGGCACAACAGGCACAGAAAACACAAATAGTCACTGATCCGTGCACTTTTTCATAAATTCAAACACTGGTCCTTCTGCACTTTTAGCCACGGAAGCACCTGGAACACAGGCAGGACTTCATCGGAGTTGTCCTGACCAGCCATGAGGGGTGTGAAATATTCAGAAGTGACCACACAACACAGAGAGGAAACAGCAGACCCGAGGCTGCCTGCCAGGCCACCTGAGACTGGAACTCTTAGCGAAGGACAAGGCATGGTCCAGAAAGGGGCTTTTCCAAAAGTCTATGAAATATCACTTAAGTGCTTTCATTCCTTTTTTATTATTTCCTTGTGTTCATTCTTTCGTCGATTCATTAGTTCTTAGTTCTTTCATACCTTCTTACTCTTTTCTTGTCCTCATTCTTTCTTTCTCATCTTTTTTTAAGCCAAAAAGGATGTTGCAATTGAACCCATCATTCCCTTCCTCCCTCCTGAACAACTGTGGGTTTGTTTTTAACTTTTGTTTTTGTTTTTGCCCACTTTAATAGTACAAAAAAAAAACCACCAAAAACACTTTTCTGACCCCTTTTTATCCCAACAGTAAAACTTCTCATCTTGGATAAACATTAAAACAAAACAAAATGAAAATTTTAATCGTCGTCACTTGTATAGTGATGGTACTTCCCTCTACTCTAAAGTTCATTTTCTCACACACACCCTCTCTACATGCAGAAAGTTACAGTTTCTCCACAGAACCTTGCAAAGCAAAAAGCAACGGCTTATCACAGCTACCCAAAGCTACCAAGAGGTTTCAAATGCTTGACATGAACTCGTTTGAGGTTGATTTTGAGTTGTTTCTCAGGCGCTGAGAAATACTATATTATGCATCAAGAACAAATTTAAAAATATAACTCATGGTTGGGGGAAACCACACTGAACTTGAATTGCTTCGAACTCTTAATCTGGTCCTGTCAGCTTACTCTGGATAATCTAAGCCCTAAGATTAGCAATAGAGAAAAGATATTTTAAAGAGTATTAATGTCCAAATTTAGTGCCTAAGTAGGGTGATTCTCATGTGCTGGGAGGGTCCCAGTTACTGTCTTTATTCTGGCATGATTATCAATAATGCCACTTGGTAAATTATATGATCTCCCTATCTATAAGCCATCAGGATCTAAAATCTAATAGCCTAAAAACTTCCAATGCTACTTTGGGTCTAATAGCACTATCTGAGTCAATATTTTACAACTCTCAGGGACAGAACTAAATGCTACAGAAAAGAACAACTGAGAAAAGCCAAAGAGGCCGTAAGAAACCACATTTGGAGGGTCAAGTGGCAGGCTTAATTCCAAGGAAAGCACCTGGGAAATATGGCAGAATTAGCCAAATCAATAAATATTTACAGCTTCAATAGCAATATTTTGAGTGTGTCTGTAAGCATGGCTCTCTGCCAATGAAATCAGACCTACCACACCTTACACTACAGGCCTATTTCCTTCTGAACCTGCATGGAGATTATAAACTATACAATTAAAAGAAAAAGGTAATGCAGACAGGCACAGAGCTTCAGAAAAGTAGCCAAGTAGAAACAGCCTGTTTATGCAATTTAGAAAACATCCACTAAAGTTTTGGAAAAAAGATATCTTCAACCCAACTGGAAAAAAAAAAAAAAAAGGCAAAAAGTAGCTACAGACATGACAAGTAAAAATGATAGATTTGGGAATAGCCTTGACATTCCTAACCCTGAGTTAAGAACAGCTTAACAGCTGTGAGGGAAGGGTGGACCTAGAATACCAGGAACACAGAGGCAAATGCCATCAGGGGTTCCATCTGAGCATGGAAACGGAGCTGAGGCCGTGTTAACAGCAGCTAAACTCAAGTGGAAACCATGCCGTTCACATGCAAACTCCTGCTTGTGATCACCGCATGGGCCCAGACACACCAATCATTCTAGAAAATGCTCCCTATAATGCAAGGGCGAAGGAACCAACACCGTAACCCTAGACAAGTGAGTGGCCAGGGACCCTGCATCTCTGTGAGCCATGGCTGCAGACTGCCGCAGGCGTGCAGGTGGAGTCCTGGGGCTGGCCTGCCTTCCTTACACCCCGACACATGCAACAGACTTAAGAAAAACTAAATTGCAAGGGGAGAAACAAAATTTATTTGAAGAATAGAGAGCAAAGATAACTAGCCATGGCCTCTTTACAGGCAGGAAAATTACACTTCAATTGTCTTAAAAAAATGAATGAGTTTGCCGATCCACATCTCTCATCATCTAGATTGTGGGAAAGTCAACACACAGCAGTGCCAGCGACAAAGGAGGTAAAATGGGCAGAATCGGGAGGCTCAGGGAAGGACTGATCTTGGAAGTAAACGCAATCACCTCCCACCTGTGCAAGAACCATGACATCTGGAAGACGCTGGGAAAACAAGAACCCTGGTTCTCTGCTGTGCAATCGGAGCCAAACAGTGCTGAACCTTTAAGCATCTTCCCAAAGCAACGTATTTGGACTGCCAGGCCTGAGGACAGCCCACGGGACAGGCCTTTTCCCCAAGGGAGCACCAGGGTAACAATGATCCCATCTGATTCGGTTCAGAGGCGTCCTGCAGGATGGCAGGGCAACGCTGTACTTCCTCAACCCCGAAGCAACACCAGCACCGCCTTCTGAGAGGCCCAGGTTTTAATTTCCAGAAATACTGAGAATAACATGGTACTTTTATTTTTAAAAACAAAATGCCTGCAACATCTTATCAGTTTGTAAGTTTCTAGAATGTGGCCTTAGGCAAAGTATGCACCTCTCTGAATACCATTTTCCTCTGAAAAATGGAGAAAATAAGACTTTCCCCCACCCCAGAGTAAGTGTAAAGCATAAAAGTGCTCTTTTACATGAATGTGCTGGGCACACAACACCGGCTCAACATGTGTTTCAGAAATATCCCTATAACTCTCGAATGGCACGAATCTGCCTCTAAAGCAAGCTCCGGGATTGCCACCACAGCCCCTGGCTATCCCCTACACAAACTGCAGCGACATCTGTAATTATACTGTCACTGTGGCCACTGCACAGTTATCCGCTATAGTCTTTTAAACAGTGAGACTCTTTCCTGAAAAAAATCCTGACCTACACTAATCAGCTCTCAGTTTTGCAGAAATTTTGATGGAGCCCAGAGCAAGTAGGGCTCTGGGAGGTTGACCATGGGCTGGTTTGTCTCCTAGAGGGAGGTGATGCTCCTACAGGGTGGTCTGGCCTCTTTAAGAGAAAAAAAAAAGAAGTTACACAGACAAAAAAACAGCAACACAAACCAACCAAAAATGCCAGGAATGCAAGCTCTGCCAACCAAATAAATAAATAAAATGTGAGATACTTTATAATAACTGGACGTATATTTCCCAACCCTGCATAACTGAAAAACTCTACTTTTCCATGAACCCTGCAAATGTCCCCCTTACCCCTAGACTTGATGCCCTTCCTGCTTGGAGGTGACACTGGCGACTTCCATCACCTAAAGTAACCGGCCAACTCTTGTGCCACTACAGTCGGACCTCAAGACACTCTGAAAGTTCCTGCTCACCGTATTTGCTCTCTGGAGATCAGAATGAAGCTTCATCAGCATGAGATCTCAGCTAAGCAGGTAAAAAAGTCTCTGAAACGTTACTCTTCTTTCCCTCCCAAATAATATTAATAGATATGGGGAGGTGCCCAATACAACCACCATACCCCAACAGACATTTCAAGGGCTTCCGAAAATTCTTCACTGGTCAGAATCATTTTTTGTTGATTTGTTTTCTAGTTAACATATATATAATACATATGTAAATAGAATTTATATGCATCAGGCACTATTTTAAGATTTTGCACATATTCATAGATTTAATCCTGTTATCAACCCTATGAAGTAGAATGATTACACTCATTTTACAGATGCAAGACCTGGAGCACAGAGACATTAAGTCATTTTTCCAAAGTCACACAGCTACTGAGTGGCCAAGCTGGGATTCAAACCCAGACAGTCTGGCTCCAGAGTCCCTGCCCTGAACCACTGGGCCCTTTAGTCACTAATGGAGCGTGGTCAGCAGGGATCTGGGAGCACAGTGAACAAGTGATCTAATTGCCTAGGCAGCTCTGCCCTTCTTCCTTGTCCACACTGATGAAGAAACAAAGGCTGACCAAGCCGGGCGAGGACAAAGTTTCTTCCTATCTCTGAGGGCAATACAGTCCCCACGGATGGACACCCTCTGCGGGGGAGGGGCTGATCCTTTTATTCTTATCAAAGAGCAAGCATCGAAAATCAAATCGGAACTCCTGCTCTTATCTGGACGTCAGGCTCACCTCACAGAGAAAGTGGAGCAGAGTGGTGAAGGAGAGGAAAAATCAAGCGGCTTGGGCATGTGTTTGCTTTGGCACCCAGCCTGGGGCCCCTTCTTAGCAGGCTCCACACCAGGAGAGGAGCAGGAGTGAACCCAATGGCGAGGTTTATTTTTAGCCTATTGAAGATCTGAGGACCTTGCAATCACACCCGTTGCAATCAAACAGTATATATCACTTTACACTTACAAGGAAAATTCAATTCTAATGTCCTTTCAAAGTATATGTTCATTTGGTACTAACACTACCAAAATCCTGTGAGGTCTCAAAATAGAATAAAAGTGAATAAAGGTTCTTGGTCAGGTCCTAGCACAAAGACAGGCAACTAGCCCAGGTCTTCAAACCCGTGTTTGGACAGCCCACTCCCTACTCCCTCTCTTTGGCTCTCATGAGTTTTGGAGGGGCGGGGAGGAAATTCTGGTTTCATCATTTAAGCCAGATGAGATCCCACACTGGTTGCCTCCACACACAAGACACTAAGCAGTCCAAAGAAATCACTCTGACAAATATCTAAGTCACAGCTGTGGACACAAAGCCGCGCTGTGAGAAGTTAAACTTTAAACACATGTCCTATATGGTCTGATGGGCAAAGCAAATCCCCACTTAGCCAATGTCTTGTCCTTCCACTAATAAAAGCACGCAACCCTGGCCAATGTTTCTTCCAGCTCTGCACCTGCAAGTTTAAGTCTCAACTGAAGTTTCTTTGCTGAGTTTTTCAAAGGTAACTTGCAACATTACTCAAGGCAATGTGCACTGAGAAGTTAGAAACAGGGAGCAAGAGCTCACTAGGTATTTTTATGTCAGTGTACTTTTTCTGTGCCTCTATCTTCCTCTCTGCGGTATGGGTATAATACTCACATGTAAGCAAGTAATGGTCCAGAAAACATCACCTAAAACCTAGTTCTTATATTCTACATATATTTCAAGTTTCTTTATTTTTCCCAACAAAATAAATAATAGTGCTAGAAATAAAATATCCTTACAATGAATGGCAGAAGGCTGCTCAATTTCTTTGGTCAGTTGAAAATGTGTTGTATTGAAGGTCAACTACAAAACCTGATCAGTGGCTTGGAAATCTTTTCTGAAAAAGAAAGCCATTGTAAAGGTGCTTGTTACAGCGGATGTTGACTATACCATTCGGCCTTACTGTCCCCGTTTTCAGATAAGAAAGCTAAAGAAAGTTACTTGCCCGGGGCTTCTTTTTTTATCAACAACTGAAATAATAGCACCATATACTTTAAATCTCTACTATTTAATATTAAATTGCCAAAAAAATGCTCAGCTGTTTACTGTGATCTAAAACATGTGTTGCCAGGGGCTCTTTTTCATTCCCTGCATTGACATATGTACACGTTACTTCCCAGACGCCCAAATCTCTCTTTTCCCCATAAACACTCATAACAACACATATAAACAAGCCATTCTTAAGGAAAACACCTATTAGTTGAGTTTATGTCTTTGCCGTGAACTATCCTTTCACTTCTATATATGGTTTGAATTAATTGTGACAAACAGAACTTATTCTGGCTTCCTTGAACCCCCAAATGCAGCCATCATAAGCGACATCATTTCTGAATTGTAGTTCTAAGTGCCTGAACTGTCTCCATGGTTCTAGTCTATCTTAGCACTGCTCTGACCATCGTCATCCTTGTGACAAGAAACAAACTCAGCCTTCTTTATACACTGCAGTCCTAGGGTTGAATTTTGGGGGGCCCACGGGGAAGGGACATGATTTATGTGTCTTTATTAACATTTCTGAAAGATCTCAGAATGACAAAACATTATCTTGGCTTGTGTTGAAAGTTTAAGACAATTAAGAAAGGGTTAAAAGAAGCAGCTAATTATGGCAGAGGCAAAGAAGTGTTAACTACAGGAAGCAGCAACTGAACTTATTGATAATCACATGCAACAGAGGTGCATATTACTGCAATTAATTATTTTCCAGAATGCATCACCTTCCCCGTAAATTTTTCTATGCACCTTCACCTTCAAAATTACCAGTCTCCAAGAAGAGCTGACAGTTCCCTACCCTAAAGCAGTATCTTTCCTTCCCACACTGCATTCATTCTGGGGATTCTGTAGGGCCAGACTCCATTAAGCTGCTTAGCACCAAAATTAGTGTCTAAGATAAAATACAATTTATTTCCTATCCTTCTCTTCTTCAACTCTATACAAATCAAAGAGTTGGACAATATGACGAACCAAAGACATAAAGTAATGTTTGGGGTTGGGATGCCTTCGTTCTTCTAACGGCTCTTGGTACCAGGAGACAGACGCATTTACGGCACATTAGAAACACGAGTAAAGTGACCTGAGAGAATAGGATAGGATGCTTCCCACAGTTAAGGGGATAATTTCAGTTCTCCGCCCATCTCCTTACCCTCAACTCAGAAAAGAGGAGCAAGACAGCAAAGGACATGTGACAGGGACGCTCAGGGCGGCCAGACATCACTTGCAAGTCTGCTTGAAGGCCGGCCGGTTAGACCGCGCAGGGCCCTCCACCCAGCTCCTTCTGGGGGATGCAGGGTCCGGGGATGGTGTCCTCTGAGGCCGTGCCATCCTCTCCCCCAACGCTGAGGAATAAAGCCGGCGGGTTCTCGCTCACTTGGGAAAATATAAAAGCAGGAACCGGGCGCGGGTGGGGGGCCGCTGGAAATTCTGTAAGCTTTTTCCCACTACTCGCAAAAATACAGCTGTGAAAATAAACACCACCCCACAAACCGAGGGTCTCAGGCCACCAACAGTCCTCCTCCTCCTCCTCTCTCCGGCCGGCAGCATCCCCGCTCCTGCAGAAACGCACGCCCCGAGGGAACAGCGGAGCGGGGAGATGTGCAGGGGACCCCTGCCCCTGCCGAGAGCCGGGTGGGGGCCGGGCAGTCACCACTCACCCGGGGAGGGGAAAAGCTCCAGGTCCACTTTTTCCGTCTTGATGATGGTGAGAGTCGGTTTGAGGTCGACGGCCGCCTTCATGGTGCCAGGAGTGGGGGCAGGCGGGCTTGTAGCAAGTTTGCTGTTGCTGTTGTTGTTTATCTTTTTAACGGGGGTGGGTAACAGGGGAAAGGGGCCGGGGGAATCCGACTTTCCGCCCTAAAATCGCAAATTCCCGCTGACTCTCCCCGCGCCCGACGTGCGCGCCCGGCACCGTCTCCGGAGAAGTTGGCACTTCGCGGAGAAGTGAGCGCGCTCGGGTCGCGCCTCGCCCGCGCCCCGCCGCCCCTCGGCCCGGCCCTCGGCCCGCCGCCCGCTCGCCGCCGCAGGCCGCTCCGCTCGCTCTCGCGCTCCCGCGCCCGCTCCGCGCTCGGCCTCCTGCTCGGGCGTCTCTGCGCGCGGCGTCTCGGCGCTGGGTCCGCGCGCCCCGGGCCGGCGCTCTCCGCGGGGGGCGGGGCGGGGCCTCGGGGGCGGGGCCGCGGCCGGGGGCGGAGCCAGCTCCCCCCAATCGCCGCGCGGCCCAAAGCGAAAGCGAGGGTGCGGGGCGCGGGGCGCGGGCCGCGGGGCAGGGCGGCGGCCGGGAGGGAGGGCCCGGCGGACCAGGGGCTGCGCGCGGAGGCTGCCTCGCGGCCGTTTCGGGAAAGTCCGTCCGATTCTCCACGCATTCTTGAGGGCTTGGTCACCGGCCCCCGCCCCCCCCCCCGGGAACAGCATAGCTTTGCGAGTGCGTGTGCATCATTCATTCACAAAGCCTGACACACAGGACGTGAGGCATGCGGACGAAGGGCCGAGCGTGCGAGCCGGCGCAGGGGATTCGTGGCCAGTGTCCTCAGAGGGCGCGCACACACTGGACTGCAGCCCGGCCGTGAGTCAGGCACTGTTTCTGGAGGGGCCGTCGGTTAGGAAGGGGCCGCGTTAGCGCGCGCAGCCCCGCGTCGCTGCGTCTCATCACGGCCGAGCCCACGGGGACCCCGAACGCTCCCGCGCCGGTGGGGGGTCCGGAATGGGGAACCCAAACGAGGCCCAGCCATGGGCTGCCACAAGCTCCCAGTTTCCCTACAGCAGGCCGGGTGGAAGGAGAAGCTGTATTTTCTTTCTAATTGTTCTGTTCCTCTAATGATGTCACTAGCGGCTAAAGCTCTTTCCCTTCCAGATTCTCCTCTGTTTGATGAAACCGACAGCCCCCTCACCACCACCAGGGCAGTGATGCCAAGCTCTGTGGCTTTCAACTGTGGAGCCCGTCGCGGGCAGCCGCGATGGAATCGCAGCACTCGACATAGACGACAGGAACCCAAATAAACCCTGATGTGCCACTGATACATGGGTTATTATAGATGGAGATATTTTGTCCTAATTAGCAAATCAACCAGGACATGCAGACACATACATGCACAGCTAGAGCCAGGCACTGAGATTCGTCTTTAAGAGATTAAACATAAATCTTCCCGAACAACCTCGGAGAAAGCTATTTTTAATACTGTTTCCGGATGTCTAAGCATATGTTGAATTCTCACCACTTGATTGTAACAATAACTTCTGCCTCTGGTAAGTTTCAACGCACCTGCTCACCTTCATCTAAACCCCTTGAATCATTACTAACTTGCAGGTTTCCCACAGCAAATCAGGGGAGAAGCCAGGGACGGAAAAATCTCCGGCTCCTGATTAGGCCCCTCCTCAGTGACCAGAGGAAAATATTTGTACGTGATAACCCTAATTTTTGAAAGAACAAAGACTGTTGCAACCCAGCTGTGTTTCCAAAAGGTATGAGAAAACAATGCTGGCCTCCAGATGACAAGAACAGACACTTCTGGTCCTGGGAAAGCTTAGGGAAACAGCTGATGAATGGATTGTACATTCACACATCTCAATGAGCAGCAGAGAAAAGGTTCCTGACTCAGTGCTGCTTTACCCACTACGAAAACATCAGGAGATGAAACGAGCAAATCAAGAGTTGCTTTGGGAAATTTTGTTTTGTTGTTATTGTTTTAAGAAAATGCTGATTTTTTAAATCGAAGTATGAGTACATCTTTATTTTCAAATGCAGCTTCCTCGGAACAACTCTTTTCTATCTTAGCCAGGCTGCCCCTCAACTTTCTTCCTCAGACTAGCATAAACACTGCTGCTAACAGCCACCAAAATTAGATACTAAAAGAGTCCACCATGATTAAACTGTAAACACTTTCCACTCTCACAATGAGGAAATTTATTCCTTCTAATTCTTCAATAAGGACAACTCAGCTAGTCAATCATCCTTTCTCTAACCCAGTCCTGAAGCACAGAAACTCCAAATATTTGAATGTCCAATCAAGGAACAGGGTTGAGTAAAGCGAGAGGGTTGGGAGATAGCCAGGGGCCACCACAGACTGGCAGGAAAGTCACTTCTAGATGATACTAATTATGGATATTTATGCTATCAGGAGTTATGCATCTAACCTTGGATCTGGTTGAAACTTTCTTTAGGATGAAGAGCATTAATAAAGTCAGGTTAAAATATTTATACACATTTGGGATATTAACAACTAAATTTTTACAGGTCTGTTAATGCCATACTTGGTTAATCAATGTTGAAAAATGAAATTTATATTCTCTTTAGGACATAAGTAGATTTTTCTAAATGTTCATAAGGACTTTAAATGAAATTTCTATCTTATCACATCCTAAAAAACCATGCCTAGCCCAGGGCCTAAGACATTACAGATGCTCGATCAATATGTGTTGAGTGATGAATGATCAGCCTTCTGGTCACCATGGGCTTCTACTTTGCAGCCAGTTCTTCCTAGTGCAGTGGTTGAGTTTGATAGGCCACAGCTTGTGAAGATGAACTGAACAATGTCAGCAATTCTGCCTCCGGATTTGCCCTTTGTCCCTCACAGTAGAGCAGAATCTCTGTCCCCAGCACTAGTGTCCACTTTCATGTGTGCCTCAGTTTCCCTACCAGCAAAACGAGCAGCTGAACCTTGCCTTCCATCCACTTGGGCAAGGTATGTCAAGACTATACCTGGTTTTTAAGGCACTCAGGAAAAAAATCAACCAAAGAAACACTTGTTTGCTATTGCTCGTAATGCAGCAGCCTGGTCGTCTTGCACTTGGGAGAAAACGGAATTGTGTTTTTAAGCATTCCTTAGGCTTTAACTAATTACATTCAAGCAAGTGCTGAAACTCCTTAGACTAGGAACATCAAGTCAATAAGAGTCAGGAAAAGTCTGGGGAACAGAGGTATGAAGCTAGGCATTAATAATATCAAGAAAATAGTCACCTTTGTACAGGAAGTCTCTCGAACACATGGAGTATGTAAAAAACATTAACTTTCTCCTTTCTTTATACTCCTCCCTGTACTCCCCCCCAACCTTATAAAAAGGTTCCTTATTTACAAAAAGGAAATATAAATATACACCCAATTTTAAACAATCACGGAAGACAGGCTCTCCGTCTCCAGAAGTGTATCAGAATGTTATTTGCCTACTCCTGAATCCCAAACTTCACCAAACAAAGAATCTCTGAGTTTTGAGCTAAAATATGCTTTGTTGAAGGTAGATATAAAAACAGACCAGTAATGGCTGATCCAGAACCAGTTTATGACTCACAGATGTTGATTTACTGGTATAAATGTAAGATTTAGGGGGGGGGAAAGAGCCCTCAATTAACAACAACCTGTCTAAGCTGCATTTGTGGTCTCGTTTTTCTCTGAGAAAAGGCAGCAGTCCGTGATACACAGAAACAGCCTTCGAAAGCTCACCTCTGAAGCAGTGGTTTCTATGTGATAAGTTTAGTCATTAAAAAGCACACTGGGGGAAACAATGCCTGGGGTTCCATATCTACCATTATTAAGCAGCAATATAATGGAAAATCAGAGAAAGGAAGGAAAATTAAAATAACTCTCTTAATTAAACTCGGGTGCCAAAAGTTCAGGAACCCAAGTCTCAGATCATGCACTTGCTGACTGCAGGCTGTCTCTGTGATCTCACCAAAGCCGCTTAACCTTTTTGTGTCTCAACCTCATCTCTGTTTTAGGGAATAAAATTACCCCTCGCTCCCCCTACCCTGTGATAGACTCACTGGCTATTGTTTAGGAGGGACAATGAACACTGAGGGTAAGAGGGGGGAAGATGGGCGGGGCAGGAGGGCAGGCAGAGAGCAGGACTTGGAGGACTGCTTGCCCTGGAAAGCTCTCTATGGTAAAGATGATCGTGAGTAGCGCGGGCTTTGGGATAACACTGAGCTCCGAATTCTAACTCCACCGTCTCGTGGGCTGAATTACCACAGGTAAGTCGCTTAGACAACCCTGAACCTCTGGGCCACCAAGTTTCAAGTAAGATAATGACAGCACCCACCTTTTAGGGCTATTTGGATAATTAAATGAGATAATACATGCAAAGCATTTAGCACAGTGTCTAGATCAGAATAAATATTTGACTCCTGTAATTAAGATCCAGTATAAGGCACAACATGTGAGAAATCGCTTTAAATCTGTCTGGCCATCCCTTTGCAAAACAGCGTGGATCCTCGATTTACTAGAACTGTCTCCAGGAGATACGGGGACAACGATCACGTTTAATTTTAAAATCTCTTCAAGCCCTTTCCTCAGTTCTTGAACGGGAACCTACCCAGCATTGGCCTCACTTGAGAAATTCCATCACTACCTGATCGGAGAGGAAAACTGCAGATTTATATTTGCTTCAAGATCACAGAAAGTGATAGTTCAAATTCTGAAGGAAGACCACATTTGTGGTGCCTCTTTGAAGACAAAACCTTGGATCTTGGATTTGTCACATATCAGAGCCAGGTGGAAGTCTATTAGTGCTCTCCAAGTCCAGCCCTCCGATTTGACAGAGGAGAAAAATGAGTTTGAGTGAGAGGGAAATCGTTCCACCCAGAGCCACACAACCTAAAAAAGGCAGCGTTGGTCCTAGAACCCGGTCCCTGGACTGCACTTCTCTCCCCAGCCTCTCCTTGCATTTACAGATTTCACTTTGGCAGGAGAAGTCACTGTCATTCAGCCTCATCTGTTACCACACACCCTTGAGACAGAAAGCAAGATACAATGGACACAGGAAAAAACAGATGATCAGACTCGATTTCTAGAAATCCAACAGTATTCCCTGCACCGGATGTGTTGTCTCTGGGCAAATGCATTGCAGGATAACCATACTGTCATTCCCTGCGGGAGACAGCTTGGCAGGGACTGTCAGGAGAGAAAGGGTCTGGGTTGGCTCTATTGCTGTCTGCAGTTTCTTTAGACTATAATTATGAAGCATTCAACTGCATCTGCAGCCCCAACAATGTGGGATGGATTGGCCTAATCCACAGACCAAGCGACATTTTAAAATCCACCACTTTAGACATCGTGTGTTCCTTTTGCAGCGAGTCAGACGTGGGTCCCGCAGAAACAGGCACAGAGCTGCCCGTCAGGGCTACAGGGTTCCAAGGCCTCCTCCATGCCCAGGATCAGTTTGCCTCCCTGGAGCAGACTGAGCATGTTTCCTGGGACTGTTGCTCCCTCCTGGGCCTGGATAATGCAGAATGCAGGCTCCCCTGTGAGCTTTTGGAGATCATGCAATTTGGATTCCACTTTAAGTTGTCCTGAATTGGCCCCTTGAGGAGGTAGAGGATGACGGCATTAGCGCAGATGGCAGGAGAACTGATGTTCTTTAATAACATGGCCGAACAGAGAACCAGGCTCCTAGTATGGAGCGCTGCACCCCAGGGGAACAGGATTTCACCCCTTCCCCAAGGCTGCAGGTGGTTTCATCCTGGCGGAAGGCTAAGGTCTTCCTCTGATCTTATCCTGCTTCTCCCTTGGGTTACAAAGACAACTTCAAAACAGATGTTCTGTGCAGTTGTGGTTGGAAACTTACATTAAGGTAATTTCACTGTGGAACCTTCCCCCACTCCACACCACTTTCATTTTAAATGCCAAGTCAATTTCCCCAAAGGATCGACATTTACCACCCTGGAGATCAAGGAGCAGTGGGTGGAGCACTAGAAGAAGAAATAGACGTGACCGGAAAAGGGGAGATGGTACCGGAGGACGCAGGGGAAGGGATCTCCTCCAAGAGCAATGGGAGGATAAGTTAGGGGCACAGACAAGGGGAGAGGGGAAGTAGACTCACAGTGATTCTATGTCCCTGTCATACTGGCACAGAAGTCCCCAAGATTCCAGAATGAAGTTAAGGCTTGATAAAGCATCCAGTATCTTCACGAAGCCAATTTAACTGCCCGGCACGACCAATAGTCACAGAACTACCAAAAACAGATCAATGGGAGGTCCCCATGCCAGAAAAGCTGCAAAGGATGCAGGACAGAATCAGGGTAAAAGGTCTCAGGAGGTCACAGAGGTGCGAGGCAAGGTAAAGCCAAATATCTACGCAGAACACAGAGGCTATTTCTTAGTCTCTCCCCCACTTGGACACTTGCTGCCCTCTCAGCAGCTTTAGCCCCATCCCCACGAGTTGCCCCCTTCACGCCCAGCAGCCTTAGCAGCCTCGTGTGGATTCGAATGTGCGCACCCGTCTCCTGCACTCCCTACGGGCAGAAACCGGGGCTCAGATTATTACACTCCATGGTGTTTAGCTCAAGACAGCAGGAGCTCAATAAGTTGCGTCGATCATTTAATAATTAGTGAACAGATAACTTCCTAACATCCTGGAACATCTGTACCGAAAAATAAATCTCAGGTATCAGTTTTGTTTTGCTTTGTTTTGTTGGAAGTGAGACGCGAGTTGCCCAGAGTTTAAGATTAAAGAGCTAACCAGTTGACTCTTTTCTAACTGAAAAGGTCTTTATAAAGTTTTATTCTGCTTTTCTCATCCCCTCAAAGGAAAATGTTGCTAAGATCATAATATTCATTTTATTTTTCATCTGAGTGTAGACACATATAGTTGTTTGTGAAAAAAAATGACATTTGGCTCACCGCAAAGCAAACCAGTCATTTGATCGTCAGCCTGGACCTTTTACACAGCGAGTTATTCCCGCACAGCTGCCCAGAAGGAGTCCTCAGGAATTTCTGAACTTCGAGTTGAATCTTTTATCTCAGTGGCTGCCATAAAGGTAAGACGTATAACTGCTACATACATTATTTGTAAGAAAAGGGGAATACATAAAACCAACTCGATTTTCTCCATCTCTGTGAGGAAGAATAGACTGTTACGTGCTTTATGGGGAGCCCTGTGCCCGTCAAAAATTCCCGCCGCTTTCTCAAGTTCACTATCATCAGTCAGGTCCCTAGAAGCATTGTATTTTGCAATGTATCCTTTTGCTATACAGGTTCCCCTACAGCGAGGAAAGGGACGGGTTGGGAGTAGAAACGGGGGAGCGGGGATGGGCTAAGAGTGGAGATAGGAATGGGCGCAGCGGGGCGGGGCGACTGGCAGCTACAGCCCAGCAGGTGGCACGGACACGTGTAAGGAAGCCTGACCTGTCCTGCTGCGGTGGATACTACTGTCTGCACTTAATTATTTGTATCTGCTAATGGATAATCAAGATGTTGCAACAGAAAAACTGTCTGATCTTAAACCCTAGAAACCAAGGAAAGAAAGGGTTTGGTTGGGGTCCATCATTGCTCCTGAGCTGTGATAGGGATGAAGAACACACATTATTTGACATCACTTCTTGCAGAACTGGGTCCATGTAAGAGTCCTAAGAAAAAACTGGATGCGTCACCCAGAACACCTTACTTGGCCGGTAAATGGAACATACTCTGAGTGCATTATTGCAGTCATCCATAAACATCTACTCAAGAATCTATTCCTGTCTACCTTACGCACCCTACACTGAGCAACATTATGGTGAATTAATAAGAACCCTACCTTTGCAATGCTAAATCTGCTAACAGAAGTGAAATGCACAGCACTTTCAAAATTCTCGTGCTGCTTCAAACCTCTTTTTGGGTGTGTACTGTCCTGAAGAGTGTGCACAAGATCTGAGTTTCACAAATATGCAGGAACATAAATCCATGAAAACTTTGGGGTGTCCAGTGTAATTATTCATTTTTAGAATTTACCAAGCACTAAGTATGCCACTGATGTAAAGTTGACAGATGAAAAACAACCTCAAGAAGGGATATGTCAACTTCTCTGGGGCTACAGCTCACATTTGATTCTCAGTTCTTAAGGGCCAAAAAGAAATGAAGTCTTCTCTAATTTACAAGAAGCCAGCTGTGCTCACGCCGCATCTTGCATCACCCCGCGAAGGACTCGGAATGCAGCGGATGGTCCTGCCCGTGACTCATGAGGTGGAACAGACCCAGCTCACATCTCATCTATCTGGACTGGCTCCCATACGCTGAAAAGCTTTCTTCCTCTGAGTTGGTGAAGAGCAGAGAAGCAAATTCGACGTGTGTGACGTGTAAGAAGGCGCCGTTTAATCAGCCGGGCCTGTGAAACCCTTTCCAGAGCTGAGGGCTTGCAGTGATAGGTAATGATAGGTAACGTGGAGAATGAAGAAAGTAGAAAGTACATGGAAGTTACTTCTTAATGGACATGTATTTCATTAGATTGATCGGAAACATGTGTTCTCCCAGACTGGGAAACCATCTTGAAAGACTTCATCCCAAAGAGGCCTTGGGTGGGGAGCTGGCGACAGACCGTGGGAGGGAAGAACAAAGGGCAGTCAGCTCTCTTGCAGCAGGTTCCTAGGAGAGCTCTCTTTCCAGGAATTAAAATTTCTAAATAATGTTGAGAATTTTTTTAAAAATCAAAAAGATAATGGACTTTTCATTCAGGGAATTCCACAGCACTGACAGAGAACAGATGGCTTGCAATGGCCATTCCAGACCGAGAAAAGGCCCAGAATCCACATATACTTCCATTTTTAGTGATTTCCCTTGGAGAGAATTTGTTGAATTGAGTTGGATTGAACAGAGGTGTGGAGGCAAGGAGGCGATTCCAAATACGTTCCTGTTTCCAAACAGCCCATGCAAAGACCTACAGTTCCTTGCCAAGCAGAAACTATCAGGCTTTGGTTTCCTCACTGTATAGAATAAACTTCAACTCAGAAGTAACTGGGAGGCAACACAGTCAAGTGGCTAAGAGCACGAGCTTGGCAGTAGACAGGCAAGAATCTGAATTTCATCTCGGCTGTTCTCCAGCTGTCGGTCCTGCGAAGGCCTCAATTTCTTCATTTGTAGAATGGAGCTGAGAAAAGTGCCCGGTCGCGGAGTTGAACTGAATATGGGATGAGTGTGCGCCGAGTGCTTTGCACGGTGCCTGATAGAGAGTGAGCACTCGATAACTCTTACCTGCTATTATTAATTCTTTAAAAAATCAGAATTGTGACTGCAGATTCAGTGATCATAAACTTTTTATAAGTTTTAATCCACACTGTAGTATAGTATATAGTATTTTCATAAAGAGATTAGGGCGTGGTGTCCTTCATGGTGTGTGCCATTAAAATCATGACATAGTGACAAAGATAATCTCATGTCCGGGTGTGCACATTACACAAGTCCTTGACACCATCCCTCTTGGATGAAACGGGATTCATTCCCACTCTACAGATGTGAGATACAATTTAGAAGTTATAATCATACATGTACTCACAGCTACGATAAAAATGAACAGCTAAGAGAAGAACGTGCACCCTTCCAATATTGGGCTCTCCGTCCTCTGAGTTGCACATGTGATACCCATTCAATGATTTTGTACAACCTGAGCAAAATGAGACCTTCTTAAGTAACTGATTTTCGAGCTGGGCAGAAATTTAGTAGAAACCCATGTGCTGTCTGATGTGCCCTGTGTCATGCTGCTTGAGGTGTTCCCCACACCAGCACCCACTGCATTCGCTTCACAGAAGTCTTTTTTAATCTCGTCTTCCATTTTCCTTGGCTGTCTTTTTTTCTGCCACCTGAAAGATTCTAACAGTGTAACTTATGCTATAAACCTAAACCTCTGCACATCTCTAACTGTGCCATATACGTGCATTTTAGTTACAGAATTCTGGACCCGTGTAGCACTCCCTCCAACCTTGGACTTGCCACCTGGAATTCAGATGTTATGGCATCAACTACCTGTGCCAGCCAGCTGCCAAAAAGAATCCTAGGGAAAGGTATCTTACCTTGCCCCTTGGGCCACCAGTCAGAGCCATCGTTGCTCTTAGTACTGCCCTCTACTATCACAGATTCTGCTAGTCAGGGCATCAGCTACGTAATTTGCTACGTAATTTCCGACACTACCATTGCCTGGCGCGCAGCCCTCAAGGCTGGCAGCAGAGAACACCCACAGTCTGCTCACTGGTTCCCGGCTCCATATTGGCAGGATGAATGCCGTATTGTTGGGAAAGAGAACTTAACTGGTTTTCTGGGTGTGTTGAGTTAAGTCAGCCCACCTCAGCTCCAAGTTGGTGAAAGTGTAGCTTTGCCCTTTCCAACAACCGTAGCAAATAAATGATGGGGACATGCTCCAAAATGCACATGGCTGGGTCTTCCCCTCTCCTTTTTTACACAGTGACTTTGGGGAGGTTTGGGCAGTGATCCTGCATACACAATACTGCTCTTGTTCTTCCTTTCTCTGCAGAGCAGCCTTGAATAGCTCTGGCTAAAATTATTAGCAGGGGCAGCCCTAGGCTCCAAGAGATCAGAGCCCTCATGCTGGGCCTGAACAAAGACCCTGCTTTTTCCCAACAATTAGCCCTGCAAAAAAGGACATCTATCTCCCTCTATTAAAACCACCACGTGCCTTCAAGTCAGCCCATTGTAAAGCTAATTAAATAACACGCCTGTCTTCCCATGCAGGTCTTCTGATCAGCTTTCCTTGGTCAGAAACCTCTGCAAAGAGCCTAGAGATAGACTAGCCAGTGTCCCCATCCCCTCAGCCCCACTGCCATCGCCAATTAGCCACGGCCTTTGAAAAGCTGTGCCTGTCAATATCGTTGAGTTTGTTCATGCTCCATGTTCAGCCACAGCCCAGACTCTAGTCACCTCCAGCTTAAAAGAAGGGAGAAAATTGATACTACTTTTTAAATAAACTATTTGGGAAGGCAAAAGCTTCCATCACACTGTATAATCTGTGGTGGGACTCCCTTCACGTCACAGCACGGGAGGGCCGCGGCTGCCCTGCAGTGGCGCATTTGCGAAGGACTTTCACCAGAGTCGCGGGGCTGGGAAGCCGCAGCCGAGGTGGCCACGGGCGGCTCCTCACTTTTCTCCACTCTGCGTGGAGTACTCAGACCTGGGAAAGATGAAGCGCAGGCTTCTCAGGAAGGTATTGCACGGGGAAGCAGGGATAAGAAAAAATACCTCCACCAGATTTTTTTACACATGATGTAGAAATAACATGCCACACCTCAGGTTAGATTCCCTCAAAGACTCCTTACTGCCAAGCAGATGAAATCCAAGCCTAGCTCAAAATGCCAAATTGGTCCTGTCCACCGTGACCCGCATCTCACTTTCTTTCCCACAGAGAGACGGTGCTCTTCAGTAATCCTGGCCTTGTGGCGACTCCCGGGACACACCTAGTTCTTCCCCCATGGTGCACTTCTGCAAAGCCCTTTCTGCAAAGCCCTGATCCACCTGCCCCACGCCTCCATCGAGACTCAGAAGCAAACATCACCTCGCCTGTGAAGGCTTCCAGGGCCTTCCTAGATAACATCAGGCACTTTCTCCTCTACACTCTCGGGACAACCTGCATGCACAGGCTTCCAACGGAGAACTCACATTGTTAAAAACAATCTGGGCCCCTCAGGGTCAGGAACTATATTCTATTCATATTTGAATTTCCAGCTTTAAACACAGCGACTTTGACATAGTGAACGCTACATAAATGTTGGAAGAATAGATAACCAAACAAGTAAATTAGATAAGGAATGAATGTGTGAATGAAAGAATAAAACAACCATTTTATATTAAATATGATCTGAGATGGTAAATCCAGAGCTACTTCTAGCTTCACTACAGACATTCTCTGTGCTCAAGTAAAGGGCATTATTATTTTACGACATGGTTCTCTGTTTGAAATTGTCAGATCTCATACACATGCGCGTGCGCGCGCGCACACACACACACACACACTTTTTAGATACAATTTTTTAATGAGACCAGGCTAGCCATTTTCTAAATCTGCTTAACAGTTCTGGAGCTTACTTTTCAAACCAACTCCAGTCTTTGAGGTTCTAGTTCATTTAATTTTTAGACCATACAAACCTTCCCTTCCAGATGTTTTTAAGAAGACTCACCAGTCTTCCTGGATGGCCCATACAGATGAGTAGATGACTAGATTACAAAGTAATCCCATATGCAATTTAAGTTTCCTATGAAATACACATGGGCCTCAAAATTAGCAGTGAGAAAAAGAAGAATTAAAGTACTTGGTGAAATAGATTTTGAACTCAGTCAAATCCCCAAACATTTAAAAACAACCAACATCGCTGAATGGTTCCCATCCCTAACATATAAAGCCTTGTCGCAAAAGTCACTGCTGATGAATCTTGTCTAACTTCACTTCTGTGCACCATGACATTTAGGGTCAGTTCTTTCCTTGTTATTTTACCATCACAGTCACAACTTTCAAAAAGATGTGTTTTTCTAATATTTATGGGTGCCTTCCATATAGAAAGAGAAATTAAGGCATAAAGCAACAGAGGAAGATTCCACAATGACGCAGTTAATAAGTAATCGTATCAGGAAGAGAGTTCATAACCTCCAACCCGAGACTACGAGAGAAAACACTGGCATTCACTTTGTTCTGGCAAGCTTCCCACTTGCTGAAGTGGAAAGCTCACTTTATAATACTCATAATGGACTGAAAGCTGTAAAATTAGACTCTGGCTGGCAACAAGCTCATTACTACTCTCCTCTACCGCAGTGTGCCTCCTTGCTCAGATGTCGCCTTAAGGAAGACTAAGGCAAGACCTCTAAGACAGAGAAAATAGGACAATAAATGAAGACAAAGAGATCTGCATTTTTATACAGATTTATCTACTCCAGATACAGCTTGGCATGAATCCAAAGCAGCCATTGAACATTGAGCATGTAAAAATGACACCTGTTAATTTATCAAGGACAGACCAAGGCAGAAATAAATTATTACAACAAAGAAAAATGGAAAATGTGGTTGAAAGAGAAGAATGATTGGAAATGAACCTAAGTGTGAATGCCATCGTATTAACTAAATAGAAATATTAGATGCATATAATCAATGCACTTTAGCATATTAGAGTAAGAACAGAAGATAAGAAATATGTTTCACAAATATGAGCACTATCAGGAAGATACTAGGTATAAGAATTAAGAACAAACACAATATTTAGATCTTAGAGATAGCATACATTATGTGGACCAGAAATAGCTGTTTTCTGAATCCAGCGGCGGTTGTGAGCAATGTTAAAAGGTAAAACAGACAAATCAAGACACACAAGAAACCTCTCGTTAGGGGGAAGAAGAGCTTGGAACTGACCGCAGGGAGCGGCTTGTGGACAGTTCATGTCCATACAGTCCGGTGAGCAGGAAAGATAACTTCAGGCTAAGCTGACCACTCAATGCTACAAATGGGATCCTTCAGAGGAGCAATTAGGAGAAACTTATCTCATATAATCTTCATAGAGTTTGGGTCATTTTAAAAAGTTTTATATGCCGAACCTCAGAAGCAAATGTGAATTAACATCGCCTCTTTCCTCTGATTGAAATAACCGCAATGCTGTCTCTCATCTGGCATGGAAGGATCACAAAATACTTGATCAACGTCATGTCACAGCGCCTCTGAGAAATGCCTAAGAGGAGGGACCGCATCCCAGCCTCCCTGCATGAGGGAGGGTCGAGGGTACAGGGTTCTCTCCAGTGTTTTGCGCAACTTTGAGCCAAGTCGGCTGTGCAAAATACTGAAGATGCGCGTTAGCTCGACCCTCCCAAATCATTCGTGTGTCCGACATCACTCTCACCTACCACTCCAAGACCTTAAAACGTGGCCTTCTCCTGCCAAGTCTTTCGTCATCATTTGTTGGATTTTTTATTAGGCCTTTTATCACTCATGTACCATAAACCATCTGAGTCATTATTTTCCCACCAAGAAAAAGCGTGTCGGGGGAGGGGAGGGAAAGCATGGAGTGGTGGCTAAAGAGGCTATTAATGCACTAATTCCAGCTTATCTCCCCTCGGAGCAGGGTTGGCGAAGCCGTCACTGGGAGGTGAACACGGCAGGATCCCACGTGATGCATCCGTCTGAGCTCAAGGAGGAACCACAGGAGGAACGAAATCACAGTCAGGGATTAGAGGAAAGGAGAGCAAGGACTCCACTCCCTTCCCATGGGAACTGGGGGCAAGGGAGACTGACACGAAACCGCCCCTGCACCCAGAATGTTCAAAGTCCACTGCACATCTCCCTCACAGCTGCGGCAGGAAAACTCTGGGAAGACTTGGAAATAAGAGCAGCTGGTCACAAAACATGCATTTCTAATTGTTTTTCTTTCCACTTATATGTGTATATTGGGATTTTGTAATAATATGTTCCAACGGAGACTGCAGGATAAGCAGGACATAGCATGACAAACACACAGACAATACATTCCGGGAAACGTTCCATTGTTCTAAAGCCAGGGACTCCAAATTCTTCACCAAAAGCCAAGAGAGCACCTGCAGCAAGGGGGAGAGACGGGGAAGAAGACACGGGGCGATCTCTGGAATTATACGCACCGACACCTCCAGGACAAAAGCACTTCCACTTGCCTTGGATTCAGAGTGTTTCTTCCCTCAAGATGCCCACATCGATTATATTAATGTTATTAAAAGTCTTCTATATGGTAAACTCTGTAGATTCAGGATGTCTGCCAGACAACTATTAGTTACATTCTTTGAAACTTATCAAAGATAAGACAAGAAAAATAAAAAAGAAATATTAATACTAATGTCTTGGCAAACGAACTTGCATTAAATGAGATTTATACAATTGAATCATAAAAGTATGATGAAATTATCCTAGGAAAGTCTGCTGACTTCTTTTTTCTTCTTGGAGTTCAAATACACTGAAGTAAATTAAAAAGTAAACACTGTTTGTTTGGTTTAGTTGTAATTCACGAGGTAACGGAGGGCGTCAACGTTCCTGTTCGGAGATGAGGAAATTCACAGCCATTTAGCACAACCAGAGCTGCAGAGCTTGCATTCTTCACAAATGGCACACGCAGCGCCTGCCGGCTGCTGCCTTTTCCTGGTTACTATTATTTCACATAACTTGTCCAAGGCCCAGCACAGTGTTTAGGCTACAGAGCCAGGCAGACCTGAGCTCAAATCCGGGCTCTGTCACTTACAAAGAGTGTAACTTTTGGCAAGTTACTTCACCTATGCAAGGCCCAGCTTACTCGTCTGTAAAATAGAGTTAGTTAATACTAACTCACAGGACTTTTGCTAAGATTTAAATAGGGTAACGTACATACACTGTATGGCAGTGTCTGGATTAAAGTAAACAATAAATGGCAGGGTATTTTTTTTCCAAGTTCAACACATACACACACACCCCAAATCAGCTTTGAACTCAGGTATCCGCAAAATACTCATTTATCACAGTGAGCAATGTTGAGGAATCATTTAATACAAATAATTACTTATGCTATAGATTAAGAAGAATACCACCAGCTACCAATCCCTAGGCTAGAAAACTGGTAGCTACTGACTTCTCCTTTCTATCTTAACCCTTGTGTTGGTTAAAACTCTTTTTGTTTCCACGCAGCAGAAACCTGACTCAAACTAGCTCAAGTGTAAGAGGGAATTGATTGACTTACAGATGGCAAGTCATTATTTTTCAGTGAACAATAAATACCTAGAAGAAACACAAGGTTGCATTTTCTTTTCTTTCTCTGGAGTCACATGTTTGACTGTGATACACCAAATAACGACCTGCAAAGGAGGGCAGGTTCCAAGGCTCAGGGGTAAAGAGGGACCCATTGATCGCCAGCCCTGCGTTCGAGGACTCCGTGCAGAAAGCTAAGGGGAAGAACTAGCTTGCTGGGCAGCCTGGAGGGAGACTAGCAGTAGCAACTTGAGGTGTAGTTTGCTTTCTCTTTTACAAAAAACTCTTGCTCTTAAATCGTCCCATCTGGTTCTCAGACAACCCTATTGGGCATCCGCACAAAAACCGGTCCACGCGTGTCCACAGCAGCATTGTGTACAACCACCACAGAGCAGAGAGCACCCAGATGCCCATCGAATGATGGACAAACAAAATGTGGCACAGCCGCATAATGAAATATTATTTTGGTGATAAAAAGGCATGACATACTGATTAAATGCTACGACATGCATGACCCTTGAAAACACTGTACTCAGTGAAAGAGGCCGGTCACAAAAGGCCACATCTTATAGGGCTCCACGTACACGGTAAGTCCAGAGCAGGAGGATTTATGAAGACAGGAGTCAGAGCGGGAGACACGAGGGGGTGGCCACTGGCTGCTGACGGGTATGCGATTTCTCCCAGGAGGACAACAATATCCTAAAATTAAATTGCAGTAACGGTTGCACAGTACTGTGAACATACTAGAATAAAAACCTTAAATTGTACACTCTAAATGGGTGAATTGTATAATATGTGAATTATACCTCAATAAAGCTCACCTTAATAAAACTTTTGAAAACAAAACTTTGCTTTTCCAGAGATGAAGACAGATGAAAGGAGCAAGGATTTCCCATCGCCCAGTGCAGCCTGCCCCCGGGCCTGTGACTACCATCTTGAGGCCGTTAGCTTAACCAAAGTTCAGTGGAAAAACGTCTAACATTTCCGTGACCTTCTTTTCTAAACTTCCTAAGTGGCTTAAGAGAGAGGCTGCCCGGGAAACTCCAAATGGAACCTAAAAATATTATCTCCTGGCTTTATAAACATGGGGACGCTAATGAAGTGAGGAGCAGCAGACGCAGGAATGGAATATTTCATTCAGGCCGGGAAGCGCGCGGAGTCTCCGCTCATCCCGCGGGCGGCAGGAAGGCCGGGAGGGGCCGGGCCAGGGCGCTGGAAATCGCTCGGGCGGAGAAGAAAGAATAACAACGATGTAGGATACACAAAGCAGAGACGGAGTGACCACTATTCTAAACACCACTAAAACAACCCTTTTCACATCAAACTCCGTCCTCGCTCTGTTGACCAAGTTTGGAGAAATGAGGGCCCCTCTGGGCCAACCGAACGGCCTCGCCCTCGCCCTCCCGGGGTCTGGAGGCCCAAGGAGGAAGCACGTTGCGTGGGTCCCTCCCGACCTCCAGTCCCCGCAGACACTTGCCTCTCAGCACGCCACTCCCCTGGGCGCCCCGACTCTGCCCGGCATGGCCACGTCGGTCTCACCGGCCCAGCCAGGCGGTGTTGCTGTTCCCAGAGGACAAAGGGGCCCCTGATTTGTAGGCCCAATCCCTCAAGCAGAATAAGGGCCCAATCGACACGTGTTGATCGATAGGGGACAGAGGAGAGGGGGGCTATGTAACCAAGACCCTAACCCAGCCTAAAACCTGTCATACCTACGATCCGATTGAGGACCAAGATTCTAGCCGGGACACAAGTGCTAGCAAACCTTCTGCCCTATGGCCAGGACTAGGCTGGGCACGGGGAATGCCGAAGAAACGGTAAAGCCTCCCGGCCCTGCAACAACAGGAACCATATAACATGAAAAGCCTTCTGAGCCGATCTTTGTATTTTATTCTAAATTATTGAGGGTTTGTGTTGTTCCGTTTTGTTTTGTTTAATTGCAGTAACCTCTTTACTGATTTAAAAAATCCTGGGTAATAATCACAATCACCCTGACAGGTGAATCTGTTTAATAACCCCGGCTTATTCACCCAACAGACCTTAACTGAGTGCCTCTGCTGGGTACCAGGAACACGACAAGGACAAAGGTTCATGTAGTCTCACAGGGAAGACAAGAGCAGTGATTATAACACAGCGCGACCATCTCTGCGACACAGGCTGACCCATGTCAAGGGAACACACCTGGGGCCTGCACTAAGGTATGGATTATAATAGACAAGATGCAATAAACTCAAGAGCTGTTTAGAAGGCAAAGGTGTCGGGACTCGGTAACTGACTGAATACGAGGACACGGGGGTTAGTGGTCATCTGCTGCTTTTCTCCCTCCGGAGTCTTTTCCTTCTTCTTCCAGCACAGAACTCTTCCCACTGCCCCTTAGGAAACTGCCCTTCTGCGCACAGTGTGGGCTGCTGAGCACAGCACCCCTGTGTCTCCCATGCACAGGCTGGTCCCTGACCCCACAAGGCCAATTAGAGCACCCACCCCCATTATCTCATCAATTGCCTTGGGGATGGGCGTGCGGCCCAGGAATTTTATATGTGAACATTAGGAGGAAGACATTCTTTGGTGATTTCTATGACTACGGACTTCCCTTCTACCAAAGCAAACATATAAGCTGGAGAGGTGAGAGGAGGAGGAGGAGGAGAGGGAGGAAGAGGAGCAGGAAAAGGAGAAGACCAGAGAGACTCGACAGGATTATTTGATTCCTTAGAGTCCCCATGGCTGGCTCTGCTACTGGACTTGCCATCTGTAAGTCAATCAATTCCCTCTTACACTTAAGCTACTTTGAGCCAGGTTTCTGCCGCGTGCAAACAAAAAGAGTTTTAACCAACACAAGGGTTAAGGTAGAAAGGAGGGAGTCAATAGCTACCAGTTTTCTAGCCTAGGGATCGGTAGCTTGGTATCCCTCACCAAGACAGAAGAGAGGGTGAAGATTTGGTTACAGCATCGGGGAGAAAGTGGTGAGCTCCTGTAGCTCTGAGGTATCTGTGTGGGGTCCAGGCGAACCTGTCCCAGAACGACGCCCGCGGAAGACACCACAACGTGTCACTCAAATGATGAGGCCAAGCTGCCTTTCCCATTAGTCCTCAGTTTACGCATTTTTTAAAAAGAGGCATATTATTTTTATAACAATTATTTTTTACAAAAACTAACTAAACACTATATATATGCACATGGAAAGTACTAATTCATAGCCAGGAAGAGGGAAAAGATTATGCATCTGAAAACAACCAGAACAGCGTAGATTTTCTGTCTCACCATCCCAGCAGAACTTTCACTTCTGTTAGAGGGAGGGAAAAATTATTACTTTCCACCTGCCCATTCTGCCACAGACATTGGAAAATTTGGAAAACAAAAAGAGTAAGTGACCAATAACAATGGGAGGGCTGCCGATTATGTCTCAGACTTTCTCTCCTTGGCCCCAAAATCTTACTTGCTGAGTTTCCGTGTCAGTATGCCCGGCCGGTGCCCCCGTCCTGCCTCTCTGCCTGACGCAGAATTAAAAGATTACTCTGGAAGTCAGTGGCTCTGTTTTCATATCTGGCCTTCTCTTTCCCACTTGATAGCTCCTAAAACATTCCTTTCAGTTTCCCTTAAAAGGTTTTTGACATTCTTGTCTTACGTACTAGAACCAGAAGGACAGTAATAAAAAATTACTCAAACTCCCGAAATATCCTGAAAGATACAGAGGGGAGAGGTAATTTACAAACTCCAATAACACATCTCAGAGTCAAATTTCCCCCTGGCTAATCTAAATCCCTCTTTTCCCATTTATTCCCGTCTTTTTCTTAGTCTTCAGTAGAGCTAAAGAACAGCTGGTCACTCCCTGATGATACCTGAGGAAGAGTTACATCTACACTAGTATTTAACCTTAATTGATTCTGTACTTAGTTCCAACTCACTGCTCTCCTGCAGCCCAATTCCTAAGAAAGGCAATGAAAAATTTGAAGAAGAAAAATAAGTCAAGCAAGGAGAGACATGTGGATACTCCATATAGCACTTAGTGGTACAACAGTATTAGCTCAGATGTGTCTGAATTGTGGAAGCTGCCCTAAATATTAAACAAAGTTGGTTCCTTATATATTTTGCCACTTTAAGTTTTTAAAAGCTTTTCAAGGTAAAAATAAGCAAAGTGCAATTAAAAATCTGTGAGATCAGAAAGGAATTTTGAAAGGGCAGATGGAAATGTGATTAATTGTTTACAAAAAAAATATGGAATTTCCCTCCTCCATAGCCCAGTGAGTAGGGCTGAGAGATGCAGGCAGCCCCAAGGAAACCTGGATAAATGTGCTGAGCTAGAAGCCTAATCCTCTCACCCCTGCCTTCTCCCAGTTCTACTCAGAGACATTTCAATTCTATTCTCTGCCAAGGTTCTCCTCTCCCGTCTCCAGAGCAGCAGCCCTGCATTGCATTGAGTTTAAAATAAAGAAATGCTTTTCCTAAAGAATTCGCACACAAATAATCTCATTACCCCAGTGCTTAGGTTTATACAGCAGACGTCTTCTGCCAGAAAAAAAAAAAAAAAAAAAATTGCACTCTACGCTCACTCACACAGAACAGCTGCGAGGAGAGAAATGGTATTTAATTCATTGTGAAATATTCAACAATGGCTACACTGCACTTTTAAAAGCCTTTTGATAGTAAAACCCACAGGGAACAGCCCATCCTGTGTGCTGAAAAGCAGCTTCCCCACAATTAGTCTCTCTATTCAGAGGTCTGCAAAGTCTGTGTAAACTTCAGCACGTGCTGTGTACACTGTGGATAGCTTCAAGGGTATAACCTTTCAGAAACTTCTTAGCATTTAGTCTTGCTCAGCAGCTCTGTCTGCTCACAAAGCCGCTTGATGGGGGTGTGGGGGAGGAGTGAGGGGAAAGGAGGAGCGATACCTAGGGGAGGGGGTTAGACAACCCTCCGGACATTAACAGAATCCCCAGCAAAGGAAGAAACAGCCTCTGGAGAAATCCTGCAAATTGCCAGGCTTCTTCCATGCGCTTAAATAACCAGTGTTGGACCAAAAGAAACCGGAGAGAAGATCCAAAGAAATGAGGCAACAGTGCTTGGTTTTCCCTATTCCATCTCTGTGAAATTTTCATGGGTCTTGGGTTTGTGGGAAACCGAAGAAAAGCTTTATTCTTTTTTCCTGGAGGGTGGACAATAGTTACTAAGGGTGAGGTGGCAATGGATGTAGAAAATATTTGGGTGGGCAAAGTTTACATACTAAGAGCATGGGCTTGGGAGTAAGGTTCGAGTTTAATGACCAACCTGCCTCCTGGAATTACAGTTAGGCTTCTTTGGGGAGGTAACTTTACGTCTCCGAGTCTCATTCATCTCATCTGTAAAATGGGAATGATATCGAGCACATAGGAATATGGTAAAAGCAAAAGACCACCCACATCCTTGTGATCCTCGGTAGAGAGAATATTCAATGAGCAATAACCACTCCACCTCTCAAGGGTATCTAGAAGAACAGGACTTCTTTTGGACTTTCTAGAAGAAGTCTTTTGGACTTTCTTAAAATTGGAGAAGGATGGGCTATGAACTATTTTTCATCTATATTGTTAATTTTTTAATTAGTTAGTACAGAAGCAACATAGAAATAGAGAGGCAAAGACATCTAACTAGAAATTCAGAGGGATCTAAACCATGTTGAAAAACATAACAAAAGACTAAAATTCAAAAACTTTCATCATCATAGGGTGGTTTTAATGCTCAGGAACTTTAAACCCAAACTTTTCAAAGCACAAAAGTACTGATAAAATGCCTACTTTTCTATTATTTCCAATCTTTACTCAACTCTCCAGGAAACAGCCCACAGGCATTTGTTTCCAGAAGTATCGCCACTTTCATTATCAAACCTAAGACTCAACCTATGAGCACTCACCAGGATGCAAGCTCTTCCCTGCTCAGCTGAGAATACCCACCTGATGTAGTGACCAAGGATGGAAATGCTAAGATATCATGCTCAAAGTAGCTGACTTGGGTAGGGGCGATCTCTCTCTCTAGATTGGAGAAGGCTGAAAATGGTCTACACTTGTCTAAGTGAGTTTGTAGCAGGAGATGTAACAGTCAGTGGTTCAAAGAGAAGCCAAAGATCAGAAACGAGGGCTAAAGATGACCGAGGGTCAGGGGCAGTCAGCTGGAAGAGACAGCAGCATACAGTGGTTGGTGTGCTTTAATTGTTTCTGTATACAGTTGTCCCTCAGTATCCATGGGGATTGGTTCCAGGACTCCCCTGTGAATACCAAAATCCATGGATGCTCAAGTCCCTTATATATTAATAAAATAGTGTGGTATCTGCATGTTATCTATGCACGTCCTTCTGTATGCTTTAAATCATCTCTAGATTACTTACAATACCTAACACAATGTAAATGCTGTGTACATAGCAGTTACATTACACTGTATTGTTTAGAGGCTATGACAAGAAAAAAGTCTGTATGTGTTCAATATAGATGCAACCATTCATTTTTTTCCCCGAGTATTTTCTCTCACACTTGGTTGAAGCCACAGATGCAGAACCCACTGACACAGAGGGATACTGCGCGTTGTCTGGGGGCAGGAGAGGGTGTCAGCTCCGAATTTCTGCCCCCTTCAGAGGCACTATTTCTACTATACTTTTTTTTTCCTACATGAGATAACAATGCTGGAGAAAATCTCTCATTCACCAGAAAGTCCCTGAGAAGCAGATCAGTGTGGCTTCCCTGTGGTCCTCTGCAGTGGACCAAAGTGGCCCATCCCCACCTCCAGCTCCCTCTAGAGAGGCCACAGCCCACAGCCTTCATACGTGTGCAGAGATCATTCTGAGGATCGTGAAATAAAGGTTTTGAAAAGAAAAAAGGACAGATGTGGCTGCCCTTTGGGCAAGGCTGCAATGTTTCTGTCTCTGAGACAATGGGACGGAAACAGCTTCCAGATGTTAATACCCTCTCGCAGGACTGACCACCGCAGTGAAAAGGGATTTATAGGAAGACAGTTTATACCAGTAAATGCATCCCAGTTCTACAAAATATGCATGCATACTCTCTAAGTAAATGCTAAGTACTGCAGGAGGGTACCAAGGCACCTTTTCACTTGGCGCAGTAGTTGTTAAACTCCTGGGAGTCTCAGACCACTTTCAGATCCAAAGGAAAGCTCCAGATCCTTAGAAGAGTCTTGCACACCATTTCAGCAGGATCACACGTTTCTGAAAGTTTGCTGGGGCAAGAACCCCTGCTCTATGAGAATTGGCAGGTCTGAGACTGGGCAGAAATTTGTCAGTGTTGATAAAAAGTATGTATGAGGTAAATAAGATATCGCAGAGGCAGCTAGAACTCTGGTTCTACAGATATTTAAATTCCTGCTTCTCCAGCACCATTTCAGCACGTCTGAGGAGGAAAACAAGAAAAGACTGGTGAAACATCGGTGGGAATTGGCAGCTTTTTTTTTTTTTAATTCCACCTGCAAAGATGAACAGAGATTCCAAAGTTCTGTTTTCTTAAATAGCAAGAAAGTTCAAAAGAGTCAAATCCTTCAAAGGCCTCAGGTGACTCTAACTGGGATGCTCAGGAGTGGAGGGGGAAAAGCATACTCCTATCACAAATAGCAGTGACAGGGTGGGGTGGTCGCCTGGCTAGATCGTGACATTGGGGCAAGGTCTGGACTGAAAGCTGGGGCCACTCGCACTGGCAGCCTCGGAGGCAGCCAGAGGTTGCCCCATGCGTCAGTGGAAAGGTAATTTTTCTCAGAGTGCAATCAGACCTCATCTTTGACGGATGACCGCTGTCACAGGAGATATTTATGCTGTTCAGACAGGCAGCAAGGAGACAGACTCATGAAGATGGAAGCTGAAGCCATTTAATAGAGGGACAAAGGAAGGAAGGAAGGAAGGAAGGAAGGAAGGAAGGAAGGAAGGAAGGAAGGAACGAAGGAAGGAAGGAAGGAAGGAAGGAAGGAAGGAAGGAAGGAAGGAAGGGAGGGAGGGAGGAAGGGAGGGAGGAAGGGAGGGAGGAAGGGCCTGACCAATTTACAGTAATCTATGAAATCATGGATTAAGCGCCTTCTCTGTGCCATGCCTGGTGCTTTACCGTTTCCACAGCTGATACTTTTTTTCTGGCTCACAGTAATTCTGTGAGGTCAACACTATTACATTGCAAATGAAGAAACTGAGGCTCAGAAAGGTTCAGTGATCTGTCCATGGTCGCAGAGCTGGTTGGTGTCAGAGCTAAAACCTGGGCCCAAGGCAGCACCATTCAACTCTCTAGATCACGCCTTAATGGTAACAACACACACGTGCGCTGTGGGTAGAGCGTTGCACTCCCGCCCCTATCTCTGTATCTCCCTAGCCCATCTAGAATTCCCTGTAACCTCTTGCAAAACCAGATCTAAACCCAGCATCTCTCCTGGTCCAACCGCCTGTGTCTTGCGCCCAGCTTGGGGCAGAGTTGCTACCAGAGACCGAATGAGAGCGCTGATGCCGAGGTAGCCCACGCCTGTCCTCGCCATCGCGGGCAGAAGGCTCTGGCGTGGAAACCCGTCCGGGGACGCCCCGCCGGGCCAGCCTTGCTGCGCCCGCCTTGCTGGCAGCGCGGGGGTTAACCCGCCCGCCCCGCGAGCAATGATTTCTGTTTTATTTCAGCAGGGGAAGTGTGTGCAGCCTGATTAGCCTGATGGTTTCCTCTTTTCCCATAACCTCCAGACCCCCATGGCCCAAGTGTTTACTCTCTGAAATAAAAAATCTGCTGGTGTTTTTCTTTTTGTGTGCTCGTGTATTCTGGGAGGATTGCAGAGGAGGAAGGCGGGGCAGGGGTGAGGGCCGGGGAGGCTGGGGGAGGGGAGCGGCCGCCGCCTCCAGCTGCAGGCTGGGCCGAGACCCCTGGCTGCGGTGCAAGAAAGCAGCTTATTAATGAGGGAGCTGGGTCTCCTGCTTCGGCAGCTATAAACACAGCGAACATCTGGAGAGTCCGTCTCTCGGCGGCCAGACACTGAGCACAACAGGCTGGCCCTGCGCAGCCACCCCCTCCCCCCTCCCCCCTCCCGGGCTCCGGCTCCCACACCGTCCACCCACCCAGAGATTTCCATTCACAGAGCGCGCAGCCGCTCTCCTGACGCCAGCCAACGGCGTCCCAGTCCCCAGCCCCCGCGCTCCCAGTGCCAGAAGAGGGGTCAAACTGCTTGAATCAAATAAGAACTCAGTGCCCCCGGGACCTTTTCCCAACTAGGACTAAATATTTGTGGTTTCAAAAAGTTGAGAGAACTGTTTTCTCCCCAGCCCCTGGGAGCTGCAGTGCGATGCTGTTACTTCCTAGGACGTTTGGGAAGCGGGCCGCAGAAGGCAGGCCAGGGCCTTGCTCTGCCTGTAGCTCCGCTAACCGTGCCTGCAGCCTGCGGTTCCTTGGTCTTGGTTACCTTCTTTCCCAAGGACCTGGAAAGGTGATGAACGTTCGTAAAAGCCTTTTGCCTTCCTAACTTCCCTGGGCTGTTGGGGTCACTGCAGACAGCACGGTTCTCCTGTCTCTAAGCTGCTGAGCTGCTCTGGCCGCTGCGCCGGGCTTGCCTCCCCTTTCGCTGGTGAAACGAGGCACAGCGAAGGGCCTCAGGTCGGCAGGTGGCAGAAAATTAGCCTTGAGCCAGATGCAGGTGGGCAAGACTCTGTTAAGAGTGGGCATCTAGCTCCTTCTACTCACCTAAATTCACACTCTACCCATGCTGAAAAGAAAAGAAAGGTAGCATTTATTGGTCATCTGCTACATGTCGTGATCTTTTAAGCATACGACCCCCATGTAACGGGCACGGGAACTCCATGAAATGAGTGGCAGCGTCCCACCTGTTAAAGGTGAGGATACGGAAGGGAGCTCAGAGGACTTACCCAAGGCCACGCGGGGCCTGTGCCGGGCAGTAGGCAGTGCTGACGGACTCCCAGGCACACTTTCGCTCTTTCCACCACACCAGGCTGCACCTCCTGCTTACACTCACTGGCCTTCAGTTCATACTCAAAAACTTAGGCCAAAAGTTCTTGTAATCTGAATGTGAAATAGTGCTGGCTCAAAAGCAAGCAAGGGAGCTGGCGGTGGCAGTAGAAAGGAAGAGGCAATGTAACATAGTGTCAACAGGAGGAAGAGGCAATGTAGCATAGTGTCAACAGGAGCAACTGCAGTCCAGGTCATCAGGTCATGCCCTTCACCTAGGGAGAACAGGGCCAGGTGTTGGTCGAAATCTTGTTACCAGATGAACTAAATGATACAAGTGTGTGTGTGGCCGGGGGGGGCGGGGGGTACTTTGTTGCACGTGGATTCTCTCCCTAATGCACTCCCTGGGCTAGGCCATCCTGCTTCCTCCCTCCAGCGAGTCCTGCTGGGGTCCGGTGAAAGGCCAGGACCTGAGACAGGGTTGCAGCTCGCTCCTTCCCAAACACCACGATGGTCACGTCAGAATCTGAGAAGGCCCACATTTTCCCATCTTCCTTAAGTTCGGACTTTATTTACCGAAAGGAGTTTTATTTCCTAGTCTTGTGCTAGAGAACAGTTGTATATTAGTATCTTTTGAAAATTTAAGACAGTTCCACATTGAGCTGGAAAATTGAGAAAATAAAATCCTGAGACAAGAACATCCCAGTAGGTTCCTAATTCCCCTCCCTGGGCCCACCTGTAAGTTTCCACCGAGAGGAAGAGCCCACCGTCCTCTCAGGGAGAGTATCAGTCCGATATTTTAGTAGTCCAGTATTACAGCATCCCTGAAACACACACACTCACAGGATTAGAATTGGTTTGAAGAATAAGGAACCTGAAACAGGGCCTCTAGAAAAGAAAAACACACCGTGAATGAGGGAAGAACAGATATGTGCAGCAGATACAGTTTAAAACACCATTTTGTAGAACTGCGGGGCCATCCGAGATGATTAGCTAAAAGCACAAACCTGCTGTGTGAATAAACATTTCAGAGCAAGGTGAATCTCCATCTGAGTCTCTCTGGCATTCCCTCGATGTTCTCAACACTTAAAAGCCAATTTGGAGGCATCTGTTTTTCCTGCTGAAGTTTCCCACCTGGTTGTCGATAGCCCTTTCCAAACACTGGCCCAGGTTTGATCTCTCCCAGCCGCCTGGCCATCTGAGAAGGCCCCAGGAGAGACTATGAACTCGGACTCGTCACGTATCTCCCACTTGAACTTTCAGAGTTTATTTGGGAAAGACATTCTTCACTTCCACCATTTTGTTAGTAAATTTGTTTTAGAGATTTTAAATAGTGAGATCCGAAGTCGCACATTTACATTGCCAAACTTCATGTCATAAATAAGCATAATATTTCATATGGGAACCATTTGCTCCATCATGTAGATGTACACCCACATACACTTGAGTAAAAGTTGCTTAGACAAAGACTGGGTCTTCCCCTTGCTCATTACATCTTCTCAGCATGCAGTACAAAGCACTGGCCCCAAATGTGCTCAACCAGTAAGTGGGTCCCTTTCTGACTCAATGATACTCTGATTGCCTTTGGACTCCCAAAAGGCACTTCAGGACAGTGAGTTATAACAGCAAATATCCGTATCATGCTTGCTGGGTGATGGCACTGTTTTATGATTTACATATATTAGCTTAGCATTTCTCCAAAAGTGATCTCTGGACCAGCAGCAGCACCTGAGAACTTGGTTAGAAATGCAAATTCTTGAGCCCCGACCTACACCCACTGAATCAGAAACCTCAGGGGCAGAAGCCCACAACCTGTGTTTTACCAAGCTCTACAAGTGATTCTGATGTACCCAGAAGTTTCTGGTTCAATGGGTCTGGGGTAGGGCCCAAGATTTTGCATTTCTAACAAGTTCTCAGGTGATACTGATGCTGCTGGTCCCAGACCACGCTTTGAGCATCATCGGTATAGATGAGGGAACCAAAGTACAGAGAGCAAGTTGTCTAAGGTGCTACAGTCAGGAAGGGCACACAGACCCAGGCAGTCTGGACTGGAGTCTGGTTTCTCTATTACCACTACACTATGCAGACGTCCTTTCCCATGAAGAAGGGGAGTGCCAGGTACGCCGTGCATGTGAGTAGACGAGGGTCTTACTGTGTTCAGTGACCAAAGACACACCAATATGCATAACACAAGAAGAAAAAAAGTAGTATCATCTTGCTTCTTAAATCAAGGACCATGGAATGAGACCATGGGCTCATTCTCATGAGGGTGAGTTGGGCTTACTATGTTCGGGAGCTGCAGACTGCTTCCTGGCACTAAGCAAGTATCTTGCAAACATGTACTTTGGTTACAACACCACGTCCATAAGTTTGGCTGATTCAAGACAAATCCATCTCTGAAATGAAAAATAGTTTGAACTATATCACTGTGGAAGAATGCCAAGTAACGGTCATATTTTCTGATACAAGCGATGGTCATTCACAACCAGCATAACTGTGAGGTCGAAACCCAACAAGGACAGCGGGTATTGATGGGAGGGATTGTGGTCTTGTGTCCTGGGTGTTCGGCTCGGTCTCTGACGTCAGTTTTCTAGTTCCCAGAGGACAGCAGGCTGCATGCCTCCAGCAAGGTCTGGGCACCGCCCTGAGGCTCGCTGCTTCCCTGTGGCTTCTCAACAGGGCTGTGGCTGGGAACTACCCAGGGTAGTTAATGACAGCAAAATGTCAGGGAGTCCTTGCAGACAGGGAGTGAGAGACTGACATAAAATCGATTCTTGTTACGATGGGTGAGAGAAGGGCTGAGCTGAGGGACAGACCAGAGGAAGGGAACCGAGAGGAGGCAGGGTCAGCGGGCCCTTCTCCAGTCAGACTATAAACAGCAACAGACATTTCAGCCGTGTCTTGTGTAAGAGGCTGCATTGATTCACAAGGTTCCCTGACAGAAGGATGACGAGAAGCTGAGACAGAAAGGCCCATTCATTCATGCCGAACACAGCGCTCAGCCCCATTGGCTCCTGCTAATGGCTCCAGGCTGCTGGGGAGGAGGGGGAGGCGGACGGGAGGAGGAGGTGGAAATGAAAGAAAGTGATGACTACAAGATTGTCGTGAAGAAATGCACAGCTGCACGGGCAATTGCATGCAAATGTGGCTTCCCGTTTTAGCTGCGTAGTTAACGTCCTCAGATTCATCTATTTTTCTCGTTCATGTCTGCCCGTCCCCTTCTTGCCTTGTCTTTTTCTGGGCCCCACTTCTGCTCCACTTTCCATTCAGCTTTCATCTTCTCTTCCCATTATTCGCTACCTTTCCACGGGTAGCCCCCTCTGTCTGCTGTGCATCCGCACGTGTCTTCCTCCTCCTCCGCGCCCCTTACCCTCATTCTGCCCAGCCAGCCCCGCCGGCCCTAGGCGCTGCGCATCCTCCCCCACCCACCTGGCAAGGCGTTCTTCCCTCATTCACGTTTTCTTTCAGCCTGATTCTCCCTTCTCCCGTCCGCCCCCTCCCAGCCCTCCTCCTCCTTAGCCTCGGCCCCTTCGCGAACAGGGACGACATTCAGATGCCGGCCGCCACGAGGGGCCTGATGGTTCCTGACGGCCCCTCCTGTCAGTATTCCACGCACTGACAGATGTGTAGTCCTTGGAAAAGAAGTTCATTCATCCCTTCTGGGAGCAGAAAGGTGGGGTGCGGGGAGCAGGGGTGGACAGTAGCCATGAGGCAGAGGACGGGAAGGAAACTGAAGTTATAAATAGGATAAAAGAAGATGAAAAAAAAGGAGAGTATTTTTTTCTCTCTTTCTTTATATTCAACACATCTCCAAGGAAATATGCCACAGCTGGAGAAATTATTGGTGGATCTATGTCTTCATCTCCCTTCCCTGTAACCCCACAATCCCCCTCCAAATGACACCCATCACTGAGGAGAGCTGGACCGCAGCCCAGAAATAATCCCTGCAACTCCTTCATCTGCAAAGCTCGAAAGACAAAGCAGGGGCTGGGAAGGCTCAGGGTTCTTGCCAAATCCATCCGTCAGAGGGAGTGTAGGACGGTGGGAGCTAAGACCATCACATTTGCAGAGAGATCGCCACCAACCGGTGGAGGGCCACCACCCCCCCCATCTCTGAGCCGCAGCTGACAGCAACTCAGGTCATTCTAGGAATGGTTATCACGTGCCCAGATCCTCTCATCCTTCTCGCAATACCAAATAGACTGGGAAGCAGACTGTATTATAGTGCCAATAGTCCTTGCATTTTAAAGGAGCTCCATCCTAAGGGGTTGTTCATATGCTTCACAGACAACATCTCACTGGCCCTGAAATAAAAACATTTTTGCCTTGAGAACTTTGATAAATAGGAGAATGAAAAATCCTCTCCACCTGGAAGTTTATGTACTTCTCAGTTGAGGCAGAGAAGGACCATGTCTCTTTGCCATGAAGAAGAGACATTCTGACCTTGAGGCTATGGGCACGTGAGGAGATGACCTCAGCTACGAGCACTAACAAGACGTTGCTTGTAGCAGGCAGAAGCGCATCCAGAGCTGAAAGTGTCACAGCAAGGCAGCTTTAATGTCAGCTGCATTGGGAAATATAAGTCTTAAGCCTTGTGGCATTAACAAGAGTCGAGAATTATGTAAATACAGATATAACCATTTTGACCTTTGGCTTATACAAAAAATCTATTTTGTTTAGAATTTTAAAGGATCAAATTTTAAGTCCTTAAGTCTAATCAGTGAACAGGTACAAAGTCCTCCCAGCCTCCTTGTAAAATGAGTAAATAGTTGAAACATTTGTAGTTATGCTTGGAGAAACTGAGAACGTGACAAGTAGAACGTGACAGCATAAATGTTATGTCTGCAATCCAGGCGGGTGACAAAGAATACCGCCAAGATCAACGGCTTCTGAGTCCAGAGAGTCCGGGACACAGGAATTTATTTCTTTCTGCCCTGGAGAGGAACGAGGCCCCTAGAAAGCACTCCCCACGCCTGCCACACACACCCTCCTGGGTGCTGCAGCACCCGCCCCGTGTCTCTCTGTTTGTTTCTGCTGAACTATACAGCATGACAAGAAAGCAAACATTTATTTTATTTCTTCACTATTATAGAAATGGTTTGCCAAAGGATTGTGTGGGTAAAAGGACACTGACCAAAAAGTTGCCTTCGAGTTAGTTTCCAGGGACTCCCCGCCCCCCGCACACACACACCCGCCCCCCCCCCCGCCCCCCGCCGTAATTCCTCAGGGAAATTACATTTTTTCAACATGTAAGAGTAATGCCATTTCTTGTGCTAAGAATTCATCCTGGGAGAAAACACAGATTTCGACTGGCTTTTTGATATTCGGATATATTACCATATCATGGTCTCATGGAAAATCGAACTTAATAGCTCAATTTGAATTGAATTGAACTGCATCAATCATTTCAGAAATCCCAAAATTCAAATTTAACATTGTGTACTATTTTTAAAAAACACCCAAGCTGATGAACTAAGACTAATGGATTTTTGTGAGAAACACAGTGACTCTGCAAACAGAACGAGGTAAGGACTTTGGACTTGTCAGGTCCTTGGGAAAGTGGATCCATTAACTCCAGACCCCCTCCCCGGAGGAGCAGGACTCTGTTCGCCAGAGGGCAGCACCACAGCCAGAGGTCGGGGAGAAGGGAGCAAGGAAGAGCTTCCCTGGCAGGAGGGGCGCGAGAAGGGCAGAGGGAAACGAAGGCAGACCCAGCCCGGCATGGGCAGAGAGTTAGAGAACGAATGAAAAAAATTATGTCCTATAGGAAGGCTAAATTCACACACCTCCGCTTTACCCAGTTCAAAATTCCTAACCTCTTCATTAACAGCCAAAATGGGCGAGTGTCAGGAAATGCACAGTAGGCAGAACTCATCACAAAACGGAGACTTACAGCGACTTTTCTTGGGCCCATTCCTAGAGTTTAGTCTTCCTGTGAGAGGATAAAGTAACCCGACATTATTGAGGAGGACTGGGACTTTCCACGGAGAACAATAGCATCGCACCCGCATAAGCCATGGCAGCTGTTAGTTCAAAAAACGCAGCTCTCATCAAATTTCCATTGTCCTTCGACTCTGTCCTCATTCCCCGCTGAAGTTGTTATTTATGTTCCTACCTGAGCCACAGTGTTCAAGACCAGTAGGAACTTCCTGAGTGGGCATCTCATCCCAGAATGGGTAGCAAGGTCTTTGCTGGTGATAACTGGCCTGGAAACCACAGGTCATTCGAAGATCTTCGTAAGTGTTGCTAGGTCCCTGCCTCTGTAACCAGGAAAATAAAAGGAAACATATTAGGAGGAAAATCTCTATAGTTTAGCCCTAACGGAATTATGACATCATATTATTCAACCACACACAAGTAGGAATCATCTATAGATGACTGGCAGAACAGAACCAACTACGGATTCCCTACCTCCCACCCCCAAAAAGACACAAGGAATGAGAAGAATTTCTGACTTGGGCCATGTATACCTTTGTCTTCTCCCATTTCTTCAAGAATTTGAAGACTACCCTTTCTAACATTCAAATAAGAACCCATGGTTAACAGCAGGGCAGAATGTTGATCGTCTTAAATTTATACAATTCTGGCTTTTAAAATATGGTATCTCACTCTGTAAAAACACCATGAAAGAATCTTCTTACAAAATTTATTCCAATATCATAGAACTAATAGGTTACAAATACCAAGGGAAAAATAAAAAAACGGACCTACGTAATAAAATTCACTTCGTTTTTCCATTAATCCGTGTGTGTAGGTTTTAATGACATTGGTTGCTAGAGAGGAATTGTCTGTTTCTCTTGTGCCACCTCTTACTAGTTTTACAAAATACATAAAGTATACCATCCACCCAGCACTCCCTAAGGAAGACAAATGTGCTATGTAGGAGACCATGTTTTGCAGTGTTTAAAACCCTATTCTTTCAAGCCAGGTATACATAGATTTAAATCCTGGCTCCGCTAGTTACTGATGGGCCTGCTCCTTAATCTAAACTTCAGTTCACTCAACTGTAAGATGGTAGTAACAGAAGCCGGAGCGGCAGTGCGAATCTGTAATCTCAGCTACGAGGGAGGCTGAAGCAGGAGGATCTCTTGAGCCCAGGAGTTCGAGGCCAAGCTGGGCAACAATAGCAAGATCCCATCTTGGAAGAAAAAAGTAGAGGAATAATAATACTTACCTCATGAGGTAGAAGGATTGAATAAAATAATATGTATAAGAAAATTATATATCAAGCAAAATAAACTATGTGGTGCAATTAATAAGATTATGTATTATATGAAATGCATGTTATAAATAGTATGTCATGTGAAGCCTGATCCTCAATATAAGGTAGCTTTTATCTTTTTTTTTTTTTTTTCGAGACAGAGTCTCGCTTTGTTGCCCAGGCTAGAGTGAGTGCCGTGGCATCAGCCTAGCTCACAGCAACCTCAAACTCCTGGGCTCAAGCAATTCTTCTGCCTCGGGCTCCCGAGTAGCTGGGACTACAGGCATGTGCCACCATGCCCTGCTAATTTATATATATATATATATATATATAGTTGTCCAGCTAATTTCTTTCTATTTTTTTAGTAGAGACGGGGTCTCACTGTTGCTCAGGCTGGTCTCAAACTCTTGAGCTCAAACGATCCACCCGCCTCGGCCTCCCAGAGTGCTAGGATTACAGGCGTGAGCCACCGCGTCTGGCAAGGTAGGTTTTATCTTAATATGAGACTTTAACATTCCTGGATTTGAGTGAGTTATAAATTAAAACTCAAAAGGAAAAACAGAAGATTCATGGAAAGATTTCTTGAGAATGAGAATCTACACTGGCCCATCCTCAACTTTTTTTCTTTTTTATTTCTACTGTCTTCTCTTAGGGCCCCTCCACCTACACAAAAACCTTAATCAAACTCTGTCAGAATTTGATGTGATTAAATTTACTGATGTTAAGGTACTAACAACCATAGCTCCTAAGATGGTATTCTCAGCCCCAAAGAGTGTTTTGCTAAGACCCAAGACAATCCCCTAATTGGAGAACCTTTTACGTACTCTCTTCCCTTGAGCACATGACAATTCAGCACTATTGCATTAGATTCAGTTGCTCACTATCTACTCTTTCTCCCATTTTGCAACAGTCCATTCACTTACTTTCAGTAAAAACAATGAAAGAGAGTGTATTGGCACAGGGAAAACATGACAATTGAATGCAAAATGTGAAAGAAGGTTTTATGCACATTGCAAAACCTCATTCATTCGGACCTTGTTTTCCATAATATTCATAAAATCATTCAAACTAGGCTGGATGAAGTTTACTTTGGGGCTGTTCATTTTCCAACTGCATTAAAGGTAACACCCTTGCGACTCGTGGAGACGTGTGAGTTGTGTATGGAAGGCTAACGTTCTCCGCCTGTCACAGTCCAGAGGCCTCGATGAGAACTATGAGAACGTAAATGGAGCAATGACAGATTTGCCACCTGTACCTGTTTGGGGCCAAGAGATTCGGAGAACCCATGAGCAAGCACACACTACGGAGTTTCAGTCAAAAATGCTTCCTTAATTCTGGCTTCGAACCATTTTGCTGACATTTTATTTAATACTGTAAGCTCCTGAACCAACCACATCAAGCACTTCTTCTGAATTCCCAACAATGAGCGGGTCTTCAGCAATACTTTGAATCAATTTAAAACACATTTCCCAGACTTACTAGTCCCGCTGTGTACTCTCGATATCTATTCCTGTCACGTTGCTTCAGCGCCTTTCTCAAAATTCAACACCAAGTATCACAGTTGTAAGAATAGGGCCTCAAGCAAGGAAATTTTGATTCTAAATCATACAAAGGAGAACTCTAAGTTACCCACATCTGTCCTTTTGGGGACAGTCTGTGCATGGTTTCCAGAAAGCAAGAGATCCTCGTAAGGTGGTCGCAGGTCATAAACAGGGTCCATGGAGGTTGGAAGTGGGCAGTTTGTGACAGGCCCTGCTAGGAGGGTGGGAACCTAAGAACCGGAATTCCTGTTTAGAAGTTTAGGTTTTCTCTGCTAAACAAAGGCCACTTGAAGGCAAGGTGTAAACGCAAGGACATGCCGAAGACAAATGATCTGGGGACAACACGCTGAGGAGAGCAAGAAGGAGCTGTGCTGTTAGTGGGTAAGGTGTGCAGTGACGAGGTCCAGACCCGGGTGACAGCAGTGTAGCTGTGTTGTGGGTCAACTCGCAGCCTTCGAGGAACAACCATGCACGCATCAGCTTGGTTTTATGTGATTGGCTTTTCTCATGGAGTCACTCCTGCTCCCAAACCAGGCTTTCTGTCAACAAGGATAGTTCATTTTTTATTTTATAAATGAAACTCTCTGTGTGTTGTTAAGACATACTTCCTCTGTAGCTGTTCTCAATGAGCCAGAGAATCCTATTTTTAAGAATGAGAAGGCACTCATACCCCAAACCTACCATAAACTGCAAGCATCTTTGCTAGTGGATGCCCTAAGACACCTTTCATGGTTTGTTATCTGGACACCTGCCTGTTTATTAGACATTTCATGAACTGGCTTAATAACTATTTCATAGAGTATGAAAATGATATTTTTACTAAGAGAACCCCACCTCCAGTTCCAATTCATTACGAAACTGTCTCGGTTGAAGAGAAAGAGGCAGGGGTTAGCAGGTCAGAAGTCTGGGCAGCCTAGCCCCCACCTCATTGCTTGAAAACGTACCACCCAAAACAGGTTCCCGCCCTTTTAGTCATGGGCACCTTCCTTTCCTGGCTGCAACCGGAGAGTTGTCAGTGGGACGCCAGCAACACTCCTCATCTCTGTCACAGTTCTAAGGAGACCATCGCACAGGTTCTCAGACTGTCACCCCACCGGCAATTGTTGAAAAGAACTACCATACGTCACACACCAGCTCGGTGCCCGCTGGTGTGCCAGGCATTGTAGAGAGATGGTGACTTCCGATCCACACCATGATCTTGCCAGATTAGTATTTTCATCTCCATTTTACAGAAGAGCAAACTGAGGCTTTAAGAGGGCAAGTAAATTTCCCAAGTCCACGCGGCTAATGAAACAATGGAGACAGAATTCTAAGGCAGGTTGTTTGATTTCAGACCTTTTGTGCTGTGTGTGCAGCACGCAGCCTGCACGGCTGAAGCGCAGACTGCTCGAGAACGGCGGCTGCTGCTCTGTGGCGGGCGCTGATGAATTACGGCAGTGCGCACTCTCGGAACTAATGTGTCGCTGCACCCAGTCTGTGCTAAGTATTACGTTACATGTTAGGAAGACAATACGGGCAAGAAATAAACCGTGACCTTAGGAGCACCCAGACAGTAAAGACAGCGAGGGGATGTAACAGGATTAAGCACCAATGTGTAGGGGGGGACCGGCAGCAAAGAAGGCTTCCTGGAGGAGGCAGACTTGTAAGGCTGAGTAAGATTTGACCTAAAACATTCAATGAAGGGCCAAGAGGAGAAAAGAAGAGGAAGATGACATACCCAAAGGCAAAAAAAGGAGGAATGAGAACGATTCAGGGAGGTGTTGTAGAGAAAGGACGGTGTTGCTTGGTGGCGGCACGAGTGCGGCGGAGACACGCTCTTGGGCGGTGAGGAGGGGCGGGGGCAGCGGTGACAGAGCCAGCTGGTGCGCAGGGCAAGGCCACCGTGCAAAGGGCCACGAAGGCCAGGCGGGAATCTGGCCTCAGGAAAAAGCCACTGGAGGCTGCATTTGAGGTATGCGACACGGTGAATCACCACGTTCTACAATGGCTCACTGGATAGTGCGAGGGTGTAGACGGGGCCAGGGCAGAGGGCGAGGAGGTGGCCACAGGCCCCAGCAGAGTTTGGCTGAGCCACGCTGGGGCCTGGGGCAAAAGGAAAACTCAGTAATAGCAAGCCTGACTTTAAAATGTGGATTTTTCGTGTTCCTTCCTACGAGCACCTCAGGCGCTCACACACTCTGGGAGAAGGACAGAAGTCTAGAAATCTGGAAGCCTGGGCCCAAGTCCTGCTCTACCACTGAGGAGCTGCGTAACTCCGGCCTGTCCCTTAGCTGTTCCAGGCGTTGCTTCCTGAGGAGGTTGGCCTCGTGATCTCCAAGTTCCTTGCCAACGCTGTCGCCTTCATGCTGATCCAGCTGCGTTTTTTTCCCCACCTTGTGGCGGACAACCTTCGTCTGATAAACGGGCACACCGCAGTGGGATGCCGGCAGAGCCAAAGTTATCAGAGTCATCACGTGGATCTGTGACATTCAACGTCCCCCTAAAATTTATTAAAGCCCTTGCCTTGTTAGTCTTTTTTTTTTTTTCTGAGACAGAGTCTCACTCTCTTGCCTGGGGCGAGTGCCGTGGCGTCAGCCTAGCTCACAGCAACCTCAAACTCCTGGGCTCAAGCGATCCTTCTGCCTCAGCCTCCCGAGTGGCTGGGACTACAGGCATGCGCCACCATGCCCGGCTAATTTTTTCTATATATATTTTTAGCTGTGCAATTAATTTCTTTCTATTTTTGGTAGAGATGGGGTCTCGCTCTTCCTCAGGCTGGTCTCGAACTCCTGAGCTCAGAACTATCCGCCCGCCTCGGCCTCCCAGAGTGCTATTGCATTGTTAGTCTTAACTCTCCCCCGAAGCCATCCCCCAGCACAGGTTTGCCGCCCATTCCCACGTCTCAGCAGAGAGAAGCGGACTCAGGAAGTGACTGGCTCCGACGGTTACAGCCTGTCACCCGGCAGGTGCTCGGCAAGAGTCCGTGCAACACACTCAGCTGTTTCTCAGCGCAAAGCCTTTCAGTTCGTTGCATGCAGTTGTCCGCAGACAGTGAGCTGAACAACTCCACGGGCTTCTAGCTAAATCCGGACTCCCTCATCCTCAGAAGATGCTTGGTGAGCTGGCACCTCCTTAGCTGATTGTCAAACACTTTTGGGATAAGCTGTTTTGGCAATGCCAAGGGGAAGCTTGGGTCAGACCGTACTTGGCCTCAGAAGGACAAAAGCGGGGAGGGGCGGTTTCTGGGGCACATCTGTCCTGCTCCCTGGAGAGGCAGAGGGAGGGGCAGAAGTGCCCCCCAGCTCTTTGCAGGACGCCTATCGAGGAGGCGGGGGCGAGGGGGGTGCCGCCGCCAGGAGAGGCAGGAACAGACAAAATAGGAAACTCTCAAAGGGCAATTTAATTTTAGACTCAGGCCAGGAAATTCTTTTAAAAACAATAAGAGCAATGGGCTTGGACCTCGGTGAAAGCGCAGGCCCGACGCGCAGTAGGTTTCCCGTCTGAAGCACTGAGAGGGGCTGTGGAGAAGGGGTATCTAATTGTGTCCTTGTGGCAACGCTGCACTTGGCTTCTGTGCAGACGACCTGGGGTGACGTGGAGGTGCCGCAGCCCCGCCAACGCTGCAACGCCTCCAGCCAGCCTGCGGGCACGACGGCCTCCACGCACAGCCAAAACTCAACATGTCTGAGGGACAGGGCGTGGGCAGAACCTCAGGCCACAGTGCTGGGGCCCACAGTTGACACTCTCTTGCTGAGAGATCTTAGGCGAGGTGCATGTCATTGTCAGCTTCTAGCTCTGCAGAGCCCTGGTGGCCCCTCACTTAGCATGAAGCCTTCAGACACCCAGTGGCACCACAGGTGACAGTTTCAGGCACCCCATGGTGTGGAGATAGAGGTGAGGCTGACTCAGAACTTTGTCACAGGTCATGGTTGGCAGAACTTGTCATGGCCAAAAGACCATCCAGCAATTCCAACTTGCTCAGCACTCTGCAAAATGGAGTTGTGATATTTTTCCTAAATCAGGGAAGGCCAATTTATCATAAACAAGGCATATGAACATGTGAACAAAAGTGTAAGTTCTGTATCACCAAAAATCTTAAAAAAACAGAAGGAGTAAGATGAATTTGATAGTAAGGACCATTTGCTATGGTCTGAATGTGTTCCTCAAAATTCATGTGTTGAAACAAAGCCCTTGTGGTTGAGATTAGGGCCCTTATAAAAGGGCTTGAGGGAGGGGGTTCAGCCCCTTCCATCCTTCCACCATGTGAGGACACAGCAACGAGGCACAATCGTGGAAGCTGAGATGGGACCCTCACCAGACACTGAACCTGCTGATGCCTTGACCTTGGACTTTCCAGCCTCCAGAACTGCAAGCAACACATTTATGTTCTTGATAAATTGCCCAGTCTAGGGTGTTTTGTTACAGCAGCACAAACAGACTAAGATAGGCGAGCACTAAGCCAGGAGTCAGGAGATTTCAACCAAACTCCATCCCTTGCCAGCTTTGGAAACTGGGATAATCCGTTCAACTTCTTAGGACCTTAATTTCCTGATGTTGTGAGATGGTCCCTAAGTTGTGACTTGACTCTGAAATTCTCTAGTTTGTGCTGATTGAACCTAGTAGCTTAGAGAAGCTCACTTTCTCAGATGCTGGAAAAAATATATTTTATTACTTTTTTTCCTTAAATTTCTATGACTACCACTAAGAGTTATGAGTATAAATAATTTTCCTAAACGTCATTATTTCAGCAATCTTTCCAGGGGTAAAGCCATCACCATACCAGCAACAAGAAAAAATTTTTTTTCTAGTTTCCATTTAGATTCTAAATTCCTTTTTACACAATTCCCACTTCTCTAATCCCAAATACCTTATCTATAGCTCTCCAGGACTCCCAGAGAGAGGGAAATGCTGTCTGCAGGGAGCAGCTTCACGGAATAAGCACGATCACTGCAGGAAAGTGCAGGGACAACTCGGTGGCCCTTCCGTGGACAAGTGCAAAGGCAGATCAGGTGAGGCCTATGAAGTGGAGGCGAAAAGTGCCACAGCCGGAGCTCTGGGTAGGAAGGGAACTGCTTCCCAAGGAGGCCCAATTAAACTGCAGTTACTCAAGATAAGAGGACCAGGTCTATTTACACAATGGGGTTGTAAACCACCAGCCCACAACAAGAGAACTTTGATCTGGCGGCAAGGGAGCTGTTTCTCATGCAGGGTGATGAAGCAAGGAGGTTTCCCAAGGAGGATGTCTCCATCTTCACCCCAGGAGCCCTCTCTTGTTCTGGCAACACACATGCACGGACCAGTGGAAATCATCTCCACTCCTCCACCCAAGTATCCACCGAACACAATCACAAGTCTAGAACTAAAAGAGACAAGACAGTGGCTAAAAAGGAAAAGGAAATTAACTGAGGCCATCTTCGCAGAAGCAGTTGACGAGCATTTTCTCACGTAACCATCACCACGACCTTCACGGCGAGTTGCATACACTCTGCCTATTTTGCAGATGAGGATACTGAAGTTCAGAGAGGTTAAGGAATTTGCCCACGGTCGTGGGGCTAAGGAGAATTTAATCTGGCTCTTTCCGACTCTAAAGCTGAGGTGCTCCACCACCGTGGGCTGAGACCCGTCGCACCGCTGCCCGTCCCAGGACTAAAGGCTCCGGCCAACATCTGGTGTTAAGGAGGCAGTAAGCCGGGTCCCCTTTTGCCTCTCCAGAGCGCCTGGAGGTGGAGATGGAGTTCTGTGTGTCAGTCAATCAATCAGTCAATCACGGAAGGAAGAAAGAAAATGTGGAAAAGAGGATTCGCGCCACTCAGGCGCGTTTCCGTCACGCCATTCAGTGATCACGTTTGCCGTAGCCCTGGTTTCCTGTCGTGTCATTGTATGCTGTACAACAAAAGCAATTACGTGTCTAATAAATGGCGTCCCATTTACACACCTTTGAAGTCTTTCATATCATGAATTCACAAGCTGAAAAAAGTCTTTTTTTGGACAGTTTCTAAACCCCTGTTTTCATCCAAAACATATAGGCACCATATTTATAAGAGAAGCATTTTGATCCAAAGAGAATGAAAGAGTAGCAAGTTTTAAATGCAGTTACTCCACCCTCAAACTTTCAGGAATGTCCTCTAAACCCAGGGTCTTATCGCAGGAAATTCTGGCATTTTAGAGCATTCATGTCACCTCTTGGGCACCTGCCACTTCCATGTAGTTTGGCACTCGGGCAGCCACTCTCGCCCCGAGCGTATTGCTGCATCCCCGAAAGTGTGAAGCCAAGAGGGTGCGAGTGGGCAATGCTATCTGTCCCCGTACTCTGAATGCTCAAGGTGCTTCCTAAAGTCCTCAGGGCTGGGGATCGCCCACCCCGAGGCCCTCCTGCACGCATCCTCCGCCGTGAGCTAGCCAAGGCCTGGGACGCTTCCGCCCCGTCACATCTGAAAGCAGCCCCGCCACGCGTTCCCGCCCTCGCTCAGCTCGGCCGGCGCTACGGCGTGGAGGACAGAATGACGCGTGCGAGGACAAAAGTACTGGCCTCGCAAGGGACTTCCAGGGCTTCCAGCGGGCTTGGGCTGGCTGCGGCAGCATAACAGGAAGGACCGCTTCCGCCCCTGGACGAAAGGGTCCCTGACGCACAGCCCACGCAAGTACCTGGGAAGGCCACCCTCGCCCACACGGCGGCCAGACAACTTCCACCTCCCCAGCTGTGACATCACTTCATTCGCTGTAGTCTCCTGAAGGGCTGGCCTTTCCAGTGGGAAAATGTGTCCTGCTTTTGATAAACCGCCCGAGGCAGAGAACGCGGATTCCGTGCAAAGCGGGCATTACCTGAAGGTGGCACGGACGGTGACGACTGTGCCTGTGACTATTTTCACGAATTCCTCCAGCGCAGCAAATGACCGGTAATGCCCATGCAACCTCCCATTTGTAAACAAGAAATCCGAGACTCTGCGATCTGCCGGCACTAGAAAACTTTAGAAGATTTTAGAAGATGATGTACTACCCGACTAACACAGCATGCTAAATAGAGCCCCTCAGAGCAGGAACACAGTCTCACTGTCTTCTTTTTTTAGATTTCTCTTTGTAAAGCAATAACGTAAAAGTAACCCAGACCTGCTGAGACCAGCCTGCACACACAGTGCGTCCTGCCTTCGGACTTGACCGTGGCTCCTCCAGGCCAGAGTTTCCCAATCTCAGCACTGTTTGTATTTTTGGCCAGGTAACCGGTTGTCATGGAACACTAACTTGTGTGCTGTGGGGTGTTTAGTTACATCCCCAATCTCTACCCTCTGATACCAGTAGCACTCCTCAAATTTTGACAGCCAAACGTGTCTTCAAACATCGCCAAATATCCCCTTGGGGGGCAAAATCTCCCCCTGCTGAAAACCCCACTAATATCATGGTTTTCCTTTTGCTCTCAAAATTACCTGGGACAGTTTCTTTTCTTGGTGGATCAGTTTAACTAAGCCAGAGACGAGAGCAGCAGGCAGGAGGACTTGGCTTATTGGATTAAACACCATGGGTTGAGCTCCAGGAAAGGAGGCCCCAGCAGAATCAAGAAGACACCGGGTGCCTGGGGCTTTGGCTGCCTTCTGCGGGGAGCTCACGAGGCTATGCTCGCTCTGCACGAAACAGCAGGCTGGGATCGAGGGTCAGACCTGTTTGCTGGTATCCCCAGTGCCAGCGTCCCAAGCTTATATCTTGTAGACCAATTTACAGATTCTCTGTTTATTACAGCTCAGCCCAAAGTTGGAGGTTATCTGTTAGAGCTGGTTTATTGAACTTGAGCTTGTACTAATAAATGTTATTTACTTATTTTTATTAGAGAGAGTACGTGAAGAAATTAAAGGACTTCTTTGCTTGCTTTACAGTTCTGAGAGGTTGCCTAACAGTTCCAGTGATGAGGAAACTGAGGCCCAGGGAGAAGTTACGCATGAAAGTGCTGGAACAAGAATTTAGCAGCTCTCTTATGCACCTTCTGCTTTTACTCTGACAACTTTGAAATTTGTAGGGAAAAGGATCTCACATGTGGATAATGTTTTTCAGATATGGCTATCAGGTAGGGTACAGGTAGGTTCTTTGTTTTGAAACCCATGAAAACCATTCAAAAATGTGTTAAAAATATCCACTGTATTCAACTGGGAGGAGGAGTCTTTAGTTGAAAATATGCAATTAGAGTGATTTGGTTTTAGGATTTTTATTCTCCTACAATTTCAAGATACCCTGTCCAGGATAACATCGTATTATATCTGCACCTTGTATACATGTAACATTTTTTAATTTCATTGCCCAAAATAAAACAAGCAGATATTTGTGTGGCATTGCTTTCTTCGCCAAGATATTAATCTGGTTTGGTTTGACTATATAAAGAGAATTAACATGGGCCGGCTTTTAAATCTTCTTTTTTAAGTCAATGACACATTTTGCCTAAAATCACAATATCATTATTCGTTTTAATAAATCTCTACAATATCATCATTAAGAAGAATGTAGTTATTTGTGTTGATTTCAGATGCTAACCTCCACGTCAGGAGCAAGAGGAACCCTTCTTTGGCAACTTCTCCAGCCTGTATGTGACCTTCAACTGGAAGTCCCTTGGCAACATCTGCTAAGCAAACATGAGCCACTTGCTGTGTATGTTGTGTGTGTGTATGAGGGCAATTAAAACATATTTTCTGATGCTAAGCTTTTAGAATAGTGAGTGGTGCTTACATGAAAACAGAAGCCATTTCAAAAAGAAGAAAAATGCGGTACAAGCAGCCAATGAAGAGAGAAGTGTTCATCATCTTTAAAGTATGTCTTTTCCTTTGAACATAGAATAGCTTCTGAGAAATTATTTTTAATACTGCAGAAAAGAATTTCCAACAATTCAGCTCTTTTAACATACAATTACAGTGAGAAGTCATGTTAAGGGTACCAGTGTTGAAAATTACACGGAACCTCAGGCAGGACAAAGACTGACGTCAGAAAGGAGCACTTGTTGATTGGTGTTCATTTACATCCATAAATGTACTGGGAAGAGTTAATAATAATAATAATAATAATAATTAGCTTATCTGTTCATTTTCACAGTAAAAAGAAAATTCAACGTTTATGATGGCTGTCTTTGTATAAAAACATAACAGAATTTAGAAAGAAGTGTTAAGAACACATCAAAGTTTCATTTAAGATTGGAATGAAATCAATGAATGCATTATAGGATCTCTTACACAGTAAATTTTTTAAAAATTTATCGAAGCGTTTCTACTGATCGGCGTATAGCTTGGGCAAGGGTCTTCTCACCTACGGGCAAAAAGCTTTATCGAGTCTGATTTTAAAGTTCCATTTACCTCCCTTATTCTAGGATTCGTCAAATTTTCCCATAATTTTGTTGTCACATTTCATTTTCACTTTCAGATTCTATGACTAGAAAACTTGCGTTACTGAGCTTTTATGTCTGAGGCCAAATACAAGTTAAGTTATGATACGAACAGGTCTAAGATACATCAATATGTGAAAAACCTTCGCCAAATGAACTGAGCAGAGAAAATCGACTGGCTTTAACTGTTCATCGAGTTTGACTCACATGCTCTGAAATTCAAACATACTAAAAACTCTTCCTTGGCAAATCTGTCAATCTTGGATTTTCTTGTATATGCTGATAAAATGATAGATAATCTCACAATTGAGCCTCTGCGTAAGATTCAAAGCCGATTCCCACCTCCAAGTTCCGGTCCCTGGCTCTCCTGCCCAGGACAGGTCAGGGCACAGGACGCAAGGGGAGGAGAGGAGAAGGCTGCGGGCGTGGGGGGAGCAGGGAAGGGGCCGCCACTCACCACCGCCGCAGGGCGAGCTGCTGAGTACGGGGCAGGGCTGCTCACAGCGGAATCCACAAAGTAGCTCATCCTGCTCTCAGCACCTGTGAGGGAGAAAGGGTTTGCTGAGCGCTGGGTGCACACGATACGTGGCCTAGAACCCACGAGGAGGGTATGACTCTTAGAACCAGAAGTCTCCTTAGGAACCAATCAGTTCACTTTGTTGTGCGGGAGAGAAGGAAACTGAAATTCAGAAAGATACAGGGACTGACCCCAGCACAGAGTGAGCAGACCCTAAGCAGAACCAGCCCCCTGGCTGCAAGGTAACATGGATAATAGGTTGTGTCCGCACGCCGCAGACAACGGCAGTAAAAGCATGTACAGGAGGCACCTTGTGTAGGGTTTCCGGGCAGTGACCAGGTCTTGTGTGTCTTTTTAAATAAAATCTCCATCCACGTGCCCCCCTCCCCCACCCCCAGCCAGGCCTGGCACATAGCAGTACGTAGCTGGGGCATAAATTCATTGATAAAGGAATAAACGGAGAAGGGATCAGAGAAAGGAAGGGTGGAGAAAGTTTTCCTACAGAGACACGTCAACCAGTACCCCAAGACACAGACAAACACAGAGGAGCCTCGCAAAAGGGAGTCGACGTTATTCGTCTTCTAAAAAAGGAGAAGGGCTGCTAAATAACTCTTGTCGAGAGCCATCATCGACACAGGAAGTATGAATGACCAGAGTGCTGGGCAGTGCTCTGGCCAAAAAGATCTTCCCGCCAGCCGCTGGTCACGGTCACATATCGACATTGCTGTTGTCCTACGCACTTTATAAAGTGCATCGGTTCATACGCTTTCATAAATTTAATACTGTACACTTAAAACATGTCTTTGCTGAACGATTTAGGAGCTTAAATTTCTAGGCATATCATTCAGAGGCCAAATTCCTACTGTTAGGAAGTGACATTTCAAGTTCACTGCTCTCCAGCTTGCATTAGTCGGTCCTTTTCCTTTACCCTTGTTAACACTGAAGGCAGTGGACACATTTCGAGAAAAACAGAGCACTAAGATTTGTCTCATGTTCAAGTTTCAGTTTCGGTTCACCACCTGGATGCCGCAGGAGAGCCAGTCGGACGTACCGTCTTTCACAGGAAATGTATTTAAATGATGCAGCCGAACAGGCCCAGCGATATAAAACCGTACTGCCCAAAGGCTACAATCGCAAAGCCACTGATACCATACGGTTGAGAGAGGTCAGCTAAAAACCTCCGAAAGACATAACATTCCACAACTATGTTTTTTGTTTTTAACTAAAATTTTGCCTTTTTATGATGTCTTTCCTCCCAAAGGTAGAAATGCAGTCAAAATAACATTAATTTTTTTAAAAAAACAAATAACTAAGGGGTTTTGGATAGCCAGGCCATGTTCATGAAGATCCCCATGTCTAGTTTTTCAAGGAACTGATGTCTGCTGCAGCAAAGCAGCCCCAGGAAGAGCTCCTCGGCGGTGAAGCTGAGCAGTAGAGAAAGATCAGAGTACGCTAGTCCGGGAGCATTGACAGCATCCACATCGGTGGTCACCTGTTCGGAGTTTGCTCCTAAGAACAGTGAGCAGCTACTGCGTGCCAGACTCTGAGCTGGACACGGGCATGAAATGAGAACAAGGTGACGTGACAGCGGTTAGCACGGACCTGTCCTGACCAAGCACTGGGAGGGTCATCTCGATGAGCTCGACAGCCCCTTCCCAACGAAATATTCCTAACTTTTAATCTTAAAATCAGGTTTTAAATCTCTAATGAAATCATCATCAAACAATATATCCCCACTTCGAGGTTTTCGATCTACTCATGGATGTGGCTCAAAAGTTAACAAGACTGATTGTGTCATGCTGAGACTAGCTTAACCACGATCAGATCCCCTGGAGAAAAGCTGATCGTCCCTCCAGGGTCCTGCAGGGCAACTTATAGCTTTTAGAAATGAGTACCTTTTGGAATTCCCCCAGAGATGGGGGAGTTTGGCTTTATGCAAGCCGTTCAACCCTCTGATTTCCTCCAAACAAGTCCCGAGGAGCTCCTGACTCCTCACAGACCTCGGTTCTAGTGGTCCCCTATCTGCTGGGGGCCTCCAGTGGATGCCTGAAACCTTGGACAGTACAGAACCCTGCGTATGCCATGGTTTTTTCCGCACGTACATGCCTGTGAGAAAGTTTAATTTGTGAATGAGGCCCAGTAAGAGACTAGCAACAGTAACTGTTACAGTAACTCTCTCTCTCAAAAGATCTCATTGTACTGTGCTCACCTCTTTCAAACTGGTTGACCAGGAATAACTAAAACTTGGGAAGCAAGACCTCAGATGACAAGGGGTACTACTATATGTATTCAACAATCCTGTAGGAGGCTTCCTGTGTTAGGAACTTGTTTATTCAGTCAGTAAATAATTACCGTGTGCCTACTGTGTGCCAGGCGCTATTTTGGACACTTGAGACACACTGGTAAACAAAGATTCCCGACCTTGTGGCCCTTAGATTCTATCAAACTTGAAGCTGAGAAAGACCGGGGCTCTATCTTCAGGCAGCGGAGAAGACAGCCTCACATATGACTGTAACGTAATGTGGTGAGTAGTTGGCCAACAGTATGGAAAGAAATGGGGAGCAAATAGACAGTCCTGCTGGGTGCAGGGAACAGGCAATGCAGAGATTACACAAAGCTAGGTGTGACCACACGGCCCTATAAACCAGCCCTCAGCTTTCACAGGCAGCAAAGGACCTCTCCCCATCGGAATGCCTGTTTTACTTATCTATTTGCAAGGGAAAGAACTTTTAAAATTGGCAGCCACATCCTGGAGCCCAGCTTAAAGACACCAAGAGTTTTGGTCTGCTGGCCAGACGACACTCCCCCTCATAACAACACCCTTGGAAAAGGGTTTGGTGGAAATGTTTTCTCTTCCCATTGACAGAGTGAGGGAAGAAACCTCTGGCCCAACATCTGGTGCATTCTGTGCTGGCCTGTATTCTTGAAGCTCTGACTGTATGAACAGCACTTCCCTTGGGGAAAAGCCCTTTGCCCAGAGAGGAAACTGACAAGTGGGAGTAGCCAGGGCTCTCAAGGGCTGTCATCTCAGGAAGTAACTCTGGGACAGAATGGATTGCTGCTTTATTATTTTTTGGAGAAAGAAAAGAAGAACCCGCCCTTTTTCCACTTGGAGATTGTGACACAGAGCAGCTGCTAGAGACATAAACACTTTCAGAAGTAAAAGGAGTGTTTAGGTGGATGTTTTGTGGGTTTTTTTTTTTTTTTTTTTTTTTGGCTTTTTGGCCAGAGAGAATTCCTCCCACATGGCAACTGATTGAGCATCAGCTGGACACACTTTTCGTCTCGGCATGTGCACGTTCGTTACCTAAATACAAAGCAACTGTGTGATTCTGAGATTTATCTCCAGCCAAAAAGTGTCCATGAGACCTGTCTGGATGGTGCTGAAATGATTTGGCCACTTGGCAGCAGAGGTTCCTCAAGAGCTGAGTTCGTTTTTCTTGAGTGGGACCAGCACCGCCAGAGCGGTGGGTGGGTCGGAATGAGTGGGTCCGAGGTGAGGCTGCCCTTCTCACCATCCTCCAGCAAAACAAGAACGCTCTTCTGTTCCTTAAACACGCGGAGCCACGTCTCACTCCCCCGGCCTTCTGGTGCCGTCACCGCTGCCGGAAATGCCCCCGCCCTCCTGCTCCTCACGTCTGGTGAACCCTCCTCCTCGAGTTTTTAGGCTCATCTCGGAAGTTATCGCTGCCTGGAGTCCTTCCAGCCTCCCAGGTAGCTGGGACTACAGGCATGTACCACCACGCCCGGCTAATTTTTTCTATTTTTTGTAGAGATGGGGTCTCTCTTGCTCAGGATGGTCTGGAACTCCTGACCTCAAGCAATCCTCCTGCCTCCGCCTCCCAAAGCGCTGGGATTACAGGCATGAGCCACCGCGCCCAGACTTTCTTCTGGATATTTTAATGTATCTATACAAATACAGACGTGACACATCCATGTCATAATAATTACACCTTCGTGTTATTCACTATGTGTTTTGTAATCTGCATTTTTCATTGACATTTGACATAATTCTATGGACATTTTCCTATGTCGATAAATATTATTGTTTAATTTGTCCCCAATTCCTTGTCATAAAAATTCCTAAAATATTTATATTCTCATTAAATACTTAAAAGTAGTGTTTTTGGGACACAGAATGTGTGCAGTCTAAGTTTGAATACATATTGACAAACTGCATTCCATAATAGATAGGCCAAAATTATAGCCCCCTGACAAAGGCATTGTGTTTTAAATTTCAGTTCACCCTCTAGTCTTCATGCTAGCTTCAGGAATTACGGCTAAAACACATTCTTGTATGAAGATTGTACATGGCGAATACAAAAGTGCAATAAAGCTGTGGCAGAAAATGTAGATTTTTCCCCCTAGCCTTTCCTCTTTGAAAGCTATGCAAAATTTGAATAGATTTACAATTAGCGTTTCTCCTAATATCAACAATTTCGAATTCCCATCAATTTTTACAAAAAGGATATCCTTTTGGCTTGGAATGCAGGAGAGAAAACATTTGGCTTCCAAAAGCACTAGCCATTTAAAGGAAACTTGCTCCAAACAACAGCACCTTTGCTAAACTAAAGACAATACCATTGTAATCAAGGCAACACCTTTAATTGGCAATGTATAGACTTTTAATTCTTCCTTCTGAATAGCACATAAATATATTTTTAAAGACTCAGACAGAGCGTCACCTCTTTCAGGAAGCTTTCCCTGATCTTCCTAGGCAGTTATGCGGACATCCTCGATCCTCCTCCATGGGATTTAACTCTAAAAATGCAACACAGTCCATGACACTTCCTGTATCTGTGTCTGTTTCCGCTCCTGAATCATGAGTTACTTGAGAGCAGGGACTGTGTCCTTTAGGATGACACATAGGAGCCATGCAATAGGTGTTTGTTGACTAAACGAAGGAAAGTAATAGAATGTTCGCAATAGAGTTAGCATGTGCTATGGCTGTGTGTCAGTGCCCAAGCACACCCCAGAGGGTGAAGATATCTTTGGGATGAAAAGAAGAGTCACCACCTATGATACAGTGTGCCCATGCGCAGTCCTGAAGTCAGGCTTCTTAAATGTTAACTACAAGCAAGATGGTGTTTTTCTTTAAACTAACGGATGTGCTGGATTGACAAGTTTGTCTGTCCTCCTGCGGTGTCTTACTTCTAATTGTCACGAGCAGTCCACATGTCCTTCTCAAACCGTTTTAGTAGATGTCTCCCCTGATCTGTCAGCGTAACAAACGCCACCAAGTCCAACTCTCTAGCAACTATAATTTAAGACACATCTTATTTAGAAAGCTGAACACCCCTCCCTCCCCCATGGAAACTTTGTGGTTTCCATGCATGGAAGAAAAAAATGATTAGAAGAGTTTGAGATAGTTTCTCTGCCTGACCTAAATCTGTAAGAACCGTATTTTTTTGACCAAGTATTCCACCATTACAGTAGTGAATGTTCCTTCTTGCTTTAAGAGGCCAGCACTGGCCAGTAATAGCGACATTCTGAATTATGTGCTATTGGCTTTTGTGTCTGAAACTAAGTCCACTGACTCTTTCATTAAGTTCACAGCGCAGCAACTCACAGTGTAATTAACATCTCAGTTTCGTTTCTCCCCAACTTCAGGGGTAATTATCCCCCTAACCCTTACTTAAATGATAACGATCCATGCCCATTCCCTATTTCTCTAAAAATAAATGCATCTCCTAACCAGGCATAACACTTTCAAGCCCTGTATGAATTGGCGTAGGTCAACTAATCACTCTTAGATACTAAAAGGGACTCGTGTTATTACAATATTACAAGAGTATATTGTTTTTACCATTGCTCAAGGGGTAACTCACTAATATCTCCTGAAAAAGTGAGATAATAAAAGATGGTTTTCCCCTGTTGTACACAGCAGTTAGGAAACAAGGAATGCTTGGTGGGTTATCCTATACATTTCTCCTCACTGGAGACAAATTCCTCAGCAAGGGCATCGTCAACAATGGGCAGAAAGGTGTTGTTTCTCGTAAGCAACAAGGGAATATGTTAAAACCTGCCTGGGAATTTAACCAGGACAATGCTAATTCTAGTCTCTGAAACATTTCAGAAACTAGTAATCCACTTTCTCTAGGAACCAGCTTTCATGCAAGAACATCCTTGAGAAAATCAAAGGCAGTATTCAATAAACCGTTTTTCAGTAAAAGTGGCCATAGTCTGTGTTCAAATGCTATTCCTCAAATCCTGGGTTGGACCATGAAATTCACAAACGATCACATTTAGCCTTCAGAGATACTCCAGTGCTGTGAACATTGTAGGTACTCGTATATAACTGAATAAAAAAAATTAAGATTGTTTTTTAGTAAGAACTGAAAAGAACAGGAAAGAACAAGTGGGAGGGATCATATTAAGTACTCTTCCCTTCACAATAGTTGTAGGAGAGGTCACGGCGTGGGAGATTCTTGGCCAACCCAAACCCCAAGAAAGGCAGCAAGATTAAAAATATCAACTCTAACGTGATGGTTGCTTCCAAAGAAATCTGTAAAGAGCCTAGAATTTTAAATAATTTCAACTCATAGCGTGTGGGCACATCGGATATAATCTAGAGTTTAGATTTGGTTCTGGCTCCTAGGGAGCTCTCAACAAACCCAAAAGGCATCGTAAACATAGATCGATGTGGGGAAAGCAATTAAAGGGGACTGGATCGTTTTAATAACACCCCTTTAAAATTGAACTAAAAGACACCAGCTGCCTTAGATCTCGCAAATCCAGCAAGCAACTTCTTGGACTATGTCCGATTGTGATTTTCATGGTGGAGTTTCATTTGTTTTATTGCTCAAATTGTAAGGTTCCAATTTCTCAGTATAATGCTAAACAGCTTGCTGGCATTCTTATATAAGAAGGGATTTTTCAGATTGAATACATTTTGGAGTTGGAAAAAAGTTCATCAAATCTGTTCATTTTCTACTTCAATGAACTGAGCTCCGAGAGGGTAAATGTTTAGCGGTGATCAAGAACTCTGGAGTTACACACCACAGATGAACGCAGAGCCCTCAGTGTACAGCCTTGGGCAAAGGTCTTGACCTCACACTCTTAGTTTCCTCAACCATAAAATGGAAATAATAATATGCTTTCAGGATTATTGAGGAGGATTATACAAAATACAAGTACTTAGCAGAGTGGTTACTTATACATGGTAAAATGGTCAATAAATAAATAATAATTATTATTATTGCTATTTTATCAATTAGTGCCTGGTAACTAGTAAGGATTTACTAATTAGTAGTACTAGTAGTTTTTATTATTTTTTTTTTACCTAAGATGGCACAGGTTATTTAACTATGTATTAGAGCTAGAACCCAGGTGGACCTACAACCCCTCATCTCTTTCTCCAAGGACTTGTGTTTCAGTCATCAAAAAAGGATTCCCTTTCTTAATCTTAGGTTTGGTGGCATTAGTGAAGAATTTTGCAGGAGAAAAGAATTTTGCAGAAAAGTTTCTGCTAAATGGCAGTCTGTTTGTGCCATTGTTATGCATAAGACCAAGATGTAAGCATTTTTATTACAGTGGGGAACAAACTCTTTGAAAGATTGCATCACAAAAATTGGGAAATATTGCAGCTTCCTGAGTTAAACTGACATCTTTTTGATATAATGTCAATCTTTTGTGGAGTAACGCTTTAGCAACTAGACGTACATATAAGGAAGTAGTAAAGTCCTACAGAAAATATTGCAAGGTTTTTTGCTTGTTTTTTCATTTTTTGTTGTTTTTATTTTTGCTTTTCTTCAGAGCTGCGCCTCCCAAACTGTAATGTGCATACGAATCACCTGGGGATCGTGTTACAGCGGAGCCAGAGCCTGCGCAGTCGGTCTGTCGGGCCTGACTCTCCGCATTTTTAACAAGCTCCCACGTGACGCTGCAGGTCGGAGGACCTCACTGTGAGTTGCAAAGGCAGCGTCTGCACTAACTTGGTTAAATTCATGAATAATTCTAACAAGGTGGGTGTTTAGGAGGCAGAGCCCACCGAGGAACAGGCAAGAAGGCATCCGTGCCAAGGCTGATAAGTTGCTGACCTGAGGTGCAACACAAACCCAGCCAGGGAGAATCGTGCAGCTCAGGACCTGTCTGCCTGCCCAGCCACGTGCAACAGGAACATCTGTCAAGCCCCCTTGCTGTCCTAAGAAGACATGGTTGTAGTTATTTTATTTAGCCTCTTACAGCAAGAAACTGGCAGTGGTTCTCTCTCCCATCGACAGGGGCCACTGGAGCAAAGATCACAGGAGGTACCCAAAGATGATTTAGAAGAGTGATCTGCATTATATTTTTCACAATTTTAAAACACTCAAATCTTTTGGAAATTATCTGCACTATGTTTTACAACATTTTGTGCATCTGGAATCATTCCAAAGTGAAAAGTTTTAAAAATTTCTAAAAAGACTAAAATTCTGGTGTTTTCTACTTTTTCACATCTCTTGAGAATCTGCATTTTTTCTTTCTCCCCACTGAGAATATGTTCCTGACATTTGCACTAAACGTCCGCTTTACTCTCATCCTAGTAAGTACTATCCAGCCTGTCCGCTCGGGGTTCTTGAGGCAGCACCAGCACTTGGTCACAGAACTATCAAATCTACCCTCCCCTCTCCTTTGAGAAAAAAGATGGGCCGGAAACATCCTTCCCGCTCTGTTCTAGATACCATTTTTTTCCACCTGAACACCCAAAGCATTCGTAAACTGTATCACATTGCTCAATAATGACACTGTCCTTTATTTTTAACTTCTTTTCAGGTAAAACGTCACTGTCTAAAATAAATTATGTGAGTTTAGAAAACGGAACTTACATACTGCTTCTTCTGTGTCTATCACAGCTCCCAACACGAGGCTGGACACAGAGTAGAAACAAAATGATTCGTCACAAAAGGAATGGATTCACTCACCCAGCCAACTAGGCCCCGTAGCCTTTCTTCAGAGTCAGTATCTTTCTGACAATAAATAATTAATCCACAGATTCCCCTTTGCAAAATAGGCCTAATCCTCAGTATTCTCCCAAATAAACAAATCATCAGTCTAAGCAAAAAGTACCCAGCTAAATTTCTGTAAGTGTCTCAAGAGTTACTTAGGTTTCTACCACATGCAATTCCGACCACAAGCTCTGGGCTCACATTCTCTTGGCTCTAACCAGGGTTCCACCATGAACTAAATAGAGCATTTTACTGAGCCTCAGAGTCCCCATCTGCTAAATGGGGATAACGAGAGTGCGGCCTCAAAGACTCACCGTAAATTAAATGAATCAGTCCCCGCAAAGCACCTAGCAAGGGCGCTGGAACATATTACATGCTCAATAAACATTAGGGATGATTATCTTTCCTCAGGTAAAGTGAAGAAAATCAGGTATGGTTTCCAGAGAATCATCTAGATTAAAAGGTTGAGTCCTGTAAAGCTACGTTTTCAGTACAGCAGAGAGAAAGGAGAGGAGGAAACAAAAAGTGAGTTATGTCTTCATATCTAGGTTTCCCCAGGATTGAGGAAACTTACAAGATTTGCCTCAAATGCCACTAAATTGCTGCATACCACATTAATTTTGCTCAAATGCTTTATAATTTCTATAAAGAAAGAAAGAAAAGGAAAGGAAAGGAAAAAAAGAAAAGAAAAAAGAAAGAAAAAGGAAAGGAGGGAAGGGGAGAGAGGGAGAGAGGGAAGGAGGGATGGAAGGAAAGAAGGGTGTCCCAGCTTCTGAGATGCAACCATTCACTTCTGCTGTTCGGCGCACATAATCGGGAATTTTGAATAGGCAATTAGAAAACAGATCTGTGCACCAACAAATAAAATCATGAGGTACAGCAGAACCCCAGTTATCAGTAAGAAACTCGCCAATGCACAGAAGACCCGCGTGCAACCCAAGAGAGAAGCGCAAGCGTCCCTTCCTTGTTTGCATTGCTGGCGTGGCATTTGTTTCCCTGCTGTCTCGCCACCCCGCGCCACGCAGGGAGCTGCACCCACACACCAAAGTTGTTGCATTGGCACTTTGATCTTTCAAAGCTCTGAGCTGTTGATTTCCACTCTCTCGTCTCTGTGAACCAGGTGTGGCACAAATGCTTATGCGCCTTGTAGAGCCGATGGAAATAAGGCACGGTCATGTTCAATAACTTCTCAGTTCCAGAGCTAATCGCCAGCAGAATCCCAGTGCAAATCCATTTCCCCAACTCCACATCTAGTGCTGGTTCTAGTTCTGACCCTACTCACCTTTGAACTCTGCTATCATCTGCGCCCCCAGGTCGACACTCTGGCTGCTTCTCCAAGGTCGCAGACTGCCAGGTGCTGAACCATCACACCCCTGTGCCACCCTCCCCCAGGCTCTGCTCCTGGACCTCCTTTCACCTCTAGCAGCTAGCACCTCCGTGCAAGGAGCCTGCAGGACAAAGATGCCCCTCCATCCTCAGACTCTGGGCTTCCCACAGCCGCAGCGACGGAACCAGGACGGAAGAGGCTGCCTGCACTGTTTGTTATTTCACTTATGAGCTGGCAAGGATGGAGGCTGCTGATTTACAATTAGAAGCAGCATGCTTCTCCAAATATTAATATTAATAACTACACTGTCGAACACATGAAAAGACCTTTTCATCTTCAAAGCACTTCGCAGACATTAACTCATTAGCTCTCCTTTGCCTTCATTCAGGAACAACAGGTGAGCAAGAACCTCCGCAGTAAAAGCGGCGGCCCAGCAGTCCCCGCGGGGAACCCGTGCCCCCGAAGCAAAAGGAAGGAGGCCGTGCAATTGAAAACCACAAATGGCGAAAGAGTTCAAGTGTCAGTAACTTTACAAATCCATGGAGCTGCCAGAGTTAGCATTTTAGAATCTGTATTTCCTGTTGTTCAACAAATCTTTTTTTTCCAGTCACATGGCAGTGGTACGGAGTAGAAATAAAAATGGCCTTGAGATCTAAAAAAAGAAAAAACACCTATCCAAAAGGTAACAGGGAGACCCGCCGTTGCATGCCTTGATATCGGTAGCCCCGCATTTTTTTTAAGACTTCACCAGCAAAAAATGCTACTATAAAAGGTGGTAACGGAGATGTTTTAACAGTAAATGAGAAGCCACACCCAAAGGGGCCTTGCGGATAAAATACTGAATAGGGGGGAACTGCCCCCCCTCGCCGCCTGCTTCTCCACACTGCACCGCGGAAGCCTAGCTCTGCAGTGGGGGAAGAAGTGACCCCAACTCTGGGACGCCCCCTGCCCACATGCAGCATGTCCCCACTGCAGTCCCAAAGGACTTGCGGATCCCTGGAGAGCGGCGAGTTAGGGGTTAGACAGGGAGAAACACCTACCAGCTAGTTTGGCTTGCAAGATGCAAACCATGGCAATCTCCTCTCTAGAAAAACAATTCATTCAGCTGCTAGGCAAAAAGAGAAAAAAAAAAGTAAAACAATAGACTGACTAGGGGTGAAAGAGGAAAAAAAGAGAAATTTCTATGTTTAACTATAGCTTTATTTCTTTGGAAGTGCTCCAACCTGGGAAGAAAATTCAGAGTTTCTGACAAGTAATCTGTGAGTATCTAAGACATGCATGATTTTGCTTTTACGAAGCAGGGAAAAGAATGAAACACAATCTTGATTTCAGGCTCTTCTGACAAGGTTAGCAAGTATTTTTGAAAATTGTTATTAAACAATTGAATGGGAATATAGAAAAATGTGAAAAGAGAAAGAAAAAACTTGCTCACTTGTATTCTGAACGCCCCCATCAATTGACCCTTTAATTCCACAGAACGAAAAAAAAAAAACAGGAAAAGGAAAACAGACTGAAAGTTTTAGACGGAAACTCACACGCACCTCACCTACTACGTTGCGGAGAGAGAAGGAGAAGCACGGGTCCTGAGTGAGCTTCCCGCAAGGTCTGTGGTCTCTTTCCAACTACCTGCGGGAACCCTCTGCTCAGGGCTTAAGAGGATGCACGACCATAATGTTTCTAATAGAGCTGCCTCCTTAAATTGGGGGGTGTGGTCAAGCCAGGGAGAGCTGGAGAACTGGCAGTCTCCCGCCAGCCACCGGCACCAGGGCAGCAGCCGGGCAGGCGCTGCGGTCTAGGTGGGAGGCGGACAGTGTTGCTGGTTGTGGCGCCACCCCCCAAATCACACCTCATTTTCTATCCTTCCAACTATGCTTCAGCCAAATATAACAGCCACGGGGACTGATAGGGAGGGAGATGAGCAAAGGGAACCGACCGAGTGGGATAACGCTGTGCCTCATCCTTCCCCAGGGCACAGATTCACTCTGCGAGTGCATGAATATTGGTGCTCCCAGAGCCTGCACTTTCTCAGTGAAGCCCCCCTTAACTGAGGCAAGGCAGAGGGCTTGCTTTGGAAACAGGTCGAGAGTCGTCAGCCAGCAGGCTCTACCACCCTGCCACCTGCCTGGCTTCTTGTCGCTCTCTGGTAACCTGATGTGAAATGAGATACTTCCTAAGAAAAATAAAATAATTACATGGATCAAATATGAAGCTGAGATTTCTGAAAAATAAAGCTAAAATGCCCTCCTCATGTAAGTCTGCTTTTAGGTGATCTCTAAAATAAGATTAGCTTTAGTGGCCCCAGTGCATGGTCCACGGTGTAAGAATAAAAGGGCAGAAATATTCATACATTCCCCATTTAAAGAAAATGTAAACAATATGAAAATCTTAACATGTGCTCTAAATGAAAACATACATCTTTTATACACATACTCAGGACCATGGTAAGAATGTTACAGTGTAATCTCATTTTGGTGAGTAGAGTTATTCCATTAAGGAGACTTTTGTTTTTGAAAAGTTAATATTTGGCTGCTTAATCTAAGATTTTTACCCCCAAAGATTCCATTTTCTTCAAGTAGTAGATGGAAATTAAAATTCATCATGGTCAGCTCCCTTCCCTTTTTAATGAAGACATAGACTTTGAAAGTTGATGAAAATCTGCTAAACGTCATTCAGAGCATCATCATGAGCCTTCGCTGTATAAAGCTAGGAATGAAGTTAAGATGGTGTCATAATTAAAACAAGAGTTTACTGCTCATCTTTTGCCTCTGCATGTTGAACTTGGAAGAAATGGAGAGAGAGTGCTATTTGTTCAGTTGAGTTTAATAAATATCCTTGTCAGTCACTGATCCATGCCAGGCACTGTGCTCGGCACCAGGAATATAGCAAATTCACAGGACAGTGAGAAGACACAACTAAATCAACCATCTCCAAAAAGTACAATACATGCTATGAGAGACGTCTATGAAGAGAGCTAAGGAAGCTCCAGCCAGTCTCCTACGGCCAGTCAGTTCCAGCATGTTGCCCCATTTAAATAGCCCATGGTCAATTATACCAATCACAACTAATTACAATTGTATTCACTATATTTGCAAAAGAATTGAAAAAAATCAATGTTGAGAAGACTTGGATTCTTGCCCTGTTAGTAGACAGTGTGATTTTTGGGCAGTTCTGGAGTCTGGAATTGTCTACATGGAGTTCATGTAGACAGCAACCCTTTAGGACCTTCACCCCATCCTCTCTCACTACCTCTCATGGTGTGGAGGAGCATAACCTGGAGCTCTGAATGGCGCAGAATAAGCCAACACTGCTGTAAATTGCCTAGAGAATGCTCAGCAACACAGTAAGTTTTGTTTTAAACAGTACTTTCAAAAATAGATCACTAGGTGGGCATCTGCATACCAGAGAATAAAGGTGGACCCTTAACTTACACCATATACAGAAATTAACTCAAAATAGATCAAAGTTCTGAAGATAAGAGCTAAAACTATAAAACTCTTAGAAGAAAATATAGAAACATAGAGGGAAACTTCATGACATTGGATTTAGCAATGATTTCATCGTATATGACGCCAAAAGCACAGTCAACAAAAGAAAAAATAGATTATTGCAAAGTCAAATAGCAAAGAAAAAAATAGATATCAAAATTTAAAACTAGACATCACAATTTGAAAATTTTGTACATTAAAGGACACTATTAAGAAAGTAAAAAGGAAATTCACAGAATGACAGAAAATATTTGTGAATAATATATCTAACAAGGGATTAATATTCAGAATATATAAAGAACTTCTACAACTCAGTGGCAACAACAACAAATAACCTGATTAAACAATGGGGAAAAGACTTTAGTAGACTTTTCTCCAAAGACACAGAAATGGCCAATAATAGCATGAAAAGATGGTTGACATCACAAATGATCTGGGGAAATCAAATTAAAACCACAGTGAGATAGCATTTCACACCTATGAAGATTCCTATTATCCAAGAAACAGAAATTAACAGCAAAGATGTGGAGAAATTGGAACCCCTTTGTATTGTTGAGAATGTAAAATGGTGTAGCCACGGTGGAAACCAGAATGGCAATTCCTTAAGACAATTAAACAAGAATTACCATATGATCCAGCAATTCCCCTTCTACATATACAGCCAAAAGAATTATAAACAAGAACTCAAACAGATATTTGCATACCGATGTTCACAGCAGCGTTATTCACAATAGCCAAAAGGTAGAAACCACACAAGTGTCTATCCACAGACGCATGAATGAGCAGAGTGTGGCGTATACATACAATGGAGTATTATTCAGCCTTGAAAAAGAATGAAATTCTGACACATGCCGCAACATGGATGAAACTTGAGTGCATTATGCTAAATGAAATAAGCCAGACACAAAGGGACAAATATTGTATGATTCCACTCATATGAGGTCCTGAGAACAGTAAAATTTATAGGGACAGAAAGTAGGATAGAGGTTAGCAGGCGTTGCGGGGCTGGGGGAGAACTGTGCTGTTGGGGTGATAAAAAAAGCTCTGGAGGTGGATGCTGGGGGTGGCTGCGAGACATATAAATGTGCTTAATGCCTCTGCCCTGCACATTTACCAATGGCTAAGATGGTAAGTTTTATGTGTATTTCACCAAAATAAAAAAGATATACTGTCTCAAAGGCAAAAAGTGTAAAGCATTAGGGTTCAGTAGGCCTCCCTTAGAAGGGCCGCTTCCTGATCCACCTGGATGGGACAGGGCAAGAGCGAACGTCCTCCAGGAGAGGAGGGCCTGAGCTCGCCGGAAGGAGAGCAGCATCCGCTCCACTTCCCCGCAGGGGCTCCCCGAGCCTCAGTCCTGCCATCTGTCAAAGGGGGTAATAACACCAGGCCACTTCGCAGGGGTGTTGCGAGGACTGTGCAGCTGGACGAGTGTGGGAACAGTACGAGGCCGTGCGGGGCTTTCTTTCCCATGTCCCCCGATGCTAAACTCTCTGAGGAAGGGGCTCCGTTCAGATGACCATATGACCATTATGAGTCTCAAGAGAAAAAGTCAGCAACCTAAGGACATGTGAACCTTTTGGCCCCCAAGGAAAAGAGTTATTTGCTTCTCTGAAACTGTGTCTCCATTGCACAGCCTAGGCAACAGTCGGCTCAATATAGTTTAGACGCAATGGACAGAGGGCCGGAATGAATTTCTCCAATAATTATCACCAAGCTATTTACTGTTCTTACTGTGAAAACACCTTCTTCCTTTTCCCAGCATAACAAGCTAACCCACAAGTTAGTATCTCCTAGGAGGAAAAATGGAAGTAAATTCCAGAATCTGCGCTTCCCAAGGGTCTTCAACCCTTCCGCCACCAACCTTCCCTCACTCCCACCCCGATCCCCAAAAATGCAGGAGCCCTCTTCGCAGCAACTTATGATGCTTCTTTAAACCACTCTGTGCACACAAAGAGTTCAGTCTGAAATAAAGAATGGCACTAACTGTAAGGAAAGTCGAAGCAAAACATCAGCTATGTATTCCATTTCACATATTAGTTCTCCTTTCCTTCCATCTCATTTAGAAAAAAACCTTTGACGCTTCAGAAGACTCCATACACCCAGGGAAGAAATATCTAAACCAACTGTCAGGACTCAGTGGGGTAAAATCCAGATACTGTTCCGAGCACAGTTGTCACTAATGTCGAAGAGACCCAGAAGATAAGATGAAAGGAAAGCCAAGAGCGGAGAACACTGTCTATTCACGCTCCAGCTCTGGAACTTCTTAGCCTGCTCTTCGTAATGAATGTCTCTCTTTTCCGTGATCAAAAGCCAGGCCTTTGTCTCGAGCCACAGACGGGACTGAGGGGCACACGTACATGTGCACACATCTGGAACGCAGGTGCCTGTCCTTTGGCGTATGCCAGAGCGCCTATGGAGAAGCTGGTTTCTTGGCACAGTCCTCCCGCACCCCGCGATGTGTTGGTCCGCTGTTCCTGCACCAAGGCTCCGTCTTCCTCTCCCTCTGTGTGGTACAGAACAGGCTGGGGACAGGGCCCCAGCTGGGTCCCCGCAAAGTCGCTTAGATAAGGCTTGTGGCAGATGCTCCAGGGGGCCTGCCGAGCATCCTTTGCGGGATACATTAGCCCACGGAAAACCCCTCTCTTCCCATCTCCTCCTTGGACTTCTATTCTTTTCCCTGCACTTTTTGTCACTCTGTCCCCCGGTCCCATTTCCCTCAAAATACCTCTCACTTTTTCTCTCTGTCGATCGACCTCCTACAAAGTTATTTTTCAGTCTCAGTGTAATTACGGCATGAACACGTGCGTGCAGCATGTGAAGCCATTCGGCGCCTCCCTCTCCCCACTCTCATTCCAAAAAGCCGACTGCCGCCCCAGCCCTCGGACTGCGCCCGGTTTCATCCCAGTACTGGACCCTTCTCCTGGGCTTGCGCTGGATGTGCGCTCCACGACGGCTCTTGCGCGTCCCGCGGTGCCTTCGGCGGTGCCGTCCCGCCACGCTGGCCCCTTCGGAGCCCGCTCCGTGCACCTCGGCAAGCCCCAGCCGTCCGGCTCCGCGTAAGTTCCAGCTCCACGCCTCCCTCCTCTGTCCTCTCTTCCTGCGCTTCCTCGCGCAGCCCTTTCTCGCCCCTGTGTTGTCGATGCGCCATGTAAGTTCTCGGATCTCCTCCCGCTCTTCCGGGCCTTCTCTCCCGCTGGGGTGGGAGTCTGGGACAGGGAGGGGCTGTGCTTCTGACATTTCCTTATCACCAATAGCTGCATAACGTGCCTCCCCGGCACACTCCCTTGAGCATGATATGGACTGGATGGGTGGGAAAAGCTGTGGCTTGACAGCTGAAAATACGTTATGTACAGCATAACACCGTTTTTGCAATCTAAAAGCATAAATCGTCTAAGTATTTATGGTCATTTCTGGTGGTATGGGAGTTTTTTTTGTTTTATTCTTGTTATGTGTTTGTGTTTTCTGACTTTCGTACAATGTATTCCATTCGTAATAAGAATAAAAAAGAAAATTTTCGTTTTGAATGTGTGACTTTATTGGTCTAAGATGACAGCACAGAACAGCGGCGTAGCGCGGACTCTGAGGTCAAACCTCCCCCCGCAAATCCCAGCTTTTCCTCTTTCTGTGTTACCAGGGGCATCTTATGTAAGGTTTCTGGTCTTCGGTTTCCTCCTATGTAGAATGAAGGTAATGATACTCCACACCGCAGGGGTTATCGTGAGGATTGAAGAGGTAGTGAGTGCTGAATATTTAATTCAATGCTTGAACAGAGTTTGGACTCAATAACTACTGACCGTCATGGCCAGTGGCAGGGCCAGGGCCAGAGCCAAGGTCCCAGTTCCCCATCCAGGGCCATTGTCCCCACGCTCCATGCATCTCCACAGGGGCCGACTCTCCCTCCTGGCTGGGACTGGTGTGCTAATCAGGGGAGAAGAGACTGCCGCAGACCCAGTAATGTAATTAGGACACGCTTGCTGCAGAAGGTGCCTGCCGAGTCTATAGAAGGGCAGCTGTGTCTTCGTGGCTCACACCAAGTAACATTGACTGCATTAATTTTTCCTTTTGAAACACTCCACTGATTACAGACCGAGCCCAGTCTTAGAGTCAGGCCCTCCTCCGCGAGACAACCACAACAGGGCCAGCCCTCTGAGTTCCCCCAAGCATGTTTTCGAGTCCCAATTTTAGAAGGCAGCCCACTTTCACTGGAGGGACACTGAGACCATTAAGATACCTCCTGATCTCTATTGGATAAAATGATCCTAACCTTCCCCACCTGTGCGGGAGGCCATAAGGGCATCAGGAACAGTCTGAGATCTGCTTTCTCCAGGGTGCTCGGGAAGCCAACCTCAATTCCAGCTGTAGGGCAGAGTGCCTGTGCCCTGGGAGTCGCCGCGCCTGCCCCATGCCTAGACGAGCTGACTTGGCAGCCTCTCCTCAGACAAGGTATTTCCCAGGCAGTACCCTCAGGACCAAGAATTCTAGCAGCCCTGAGCTTGCGAGCTGGGAAGAATCTCTGGGGATTCTGCAACCTCATCACCTTTCAGATGAGTAAATAGAAACAGAGAGATTAATCTCTTGATGAAGGGAAAGCTGACCAAGAAATGTGCCACGTCTCTTCAAAGCTAAATGGTTGGGTTATTTGTAGGATCCACCATCATTGCACATTGACGGTGGATCAATGGTGTACATTGAGCACCTTCTGTGAGTCTATAGGTCTATGTGTGGAGCTAGAGTAATCGTACTAAAGAAGCAAAACTCAGATTGATTGATCTGTTGATAGAAAAATCCTCCCATTTCACACGACATGGCCGGGGCTTCAGGGGAAAGCTCAGGCCCCAGCAGACCAGGGAGAGGAAAGGGCAACGCCCCGCAGACCATCCTCCTGAGTTTTGCTGTTTCTAAACGCGCCCAGAGCCAGACATGCAGTAACCACAGGCACCCATGAGTGTGCAGAGAGACTGGTAGAAAGCCACATGCATCGGTTGTTAAGGTGCTCGCTGTATTGGCCTGGTGCTGACGAATGATGGGACTAGACTGGTTTCTTTTTGAGCCTTTTTGGAGCACCATTTCAACCAAATGCCAGATTTGTTACTGACATCGTTATCCTGGATCCTTCCCTCCTTCCTCAACATAGTCAAGACCATCTGTGGACTCAGCGGCTCAGGGAGACAAACTAAGAAAATCCAGATGTCTCAGACATTTATACATCTGGTTTTGGACGTGAGTTCTACCTCCACAAAGAGACTTTCACTGACCGCCCCATCTCCCTTCTCTCACTAGATTCTGCCTTTCTAGGATATGTTTCAGCAGTGTACTATTTTCCCTTTCAAAGCAAGAATTATATTGTAATTATTTGTGCATTGTCCATCTTCTTTGTTTATTGCAAAATCATCAGGGCAAGGAATGGATCGGCCTTATTTACCATCATGTCTGCAACACTAATTGCTGAGGCTAAAACCTGACGTAAAGGCTAAATACACATTTGATGTAGATGGATGAATGGATGGATGGATGGATAAGTGGGTGGGTGGGTAGGTGGATGGATGGATGAAGAGATGGGTGAATGGGCATTTGAATGTTGGATATATGTGATCTAATTTAGCTAATAAGTTCTTAACTCTTGGTTCTTTGGTCTTTCATCCTTTTCCTGTTGTTCCTTCTGAAGTTACACAATGTAATACCAAATTCTAGCACTCCACTCTGTCCCTATAATACACATCCCACAACTGCTTTAGCATGAACTTTTTTCCAGTCAACACAAAAATAAACCTGTCGGGAGAATAATTTATCTTTTACTTAGCACAAAGCGAAGTGAAGAGCTGACAATTAACCAGAAAATTTGGGCTGTGTAAACAGACAGAATGAGTCACCCCTTCACACCAGATTTCTTTTTGTCTGTTATCTGGTAATTCAGCCTACATCTGGTGTGTTTTTCCTTGACTATTCGAGCCATTGCCTCGATACATCCCTCATTTTTCCTTAAGAAGAAGTAAAATAGAAGAAATTTGGCTTGTGGTTTCTGGGCTGAATCTACACTTTGGGGTTTTATTTCCCTCCTACTTTCTTTTCCAAGAATTTCAGGTCTGAAAAACACTTGAAATATGTCACTCATTCTTATCAACAGCTATTGGCTACAGGAGATTCTTCACATTGCACAGGTGTGTAGAAATGGGATCCCAGTCTTGATTTGGGACAAGCATAGAGTATGGAAAGAAACCTTTTGTTTGTACAATCCAGTATTTTAACTCCCTAATAAGCATACCAATCTGTTACTTGCAGCACCATTTTTTTTAAGAGGCCAGCTAAGGAAATCACATAAACTTGAACTCAACCCTTGCACCAACCAGACAGCATCTGGAATAGCCGAAGATGCTGACCTTACTCCCAGGGAGAGGCCTGTGACCGGGAGAAATCTGGCTCATTAGCTAATGAAATTGAACTCCTAATTAGCCTGTTTCTTACAACTTGCAGCAGAGCTCATTCCTGGACAAAATGCAACATGATACGGTCCAGCACTGTTTGTCTTATTTTGGTGGCATTTCAAAAATGAGCTTTTAGAAATTCTGGGTGTTTGAATAATAGACACTCCTAAAAAGGATTAAAGAAACAAAAAGAATAAAAGTGAAGCATCCTCGCCCACTGCTTAGAGTGGAGCTAAGTCTCCTGGTGGGTCAGAGGCACAGAGGACAGGTGCCCGTCCGGATTGCAGAGAAGGTCGGCCCTAAAGGTGCTCAAAATTCAGGAACGCTTACGGTGAAGAATTTACATTGAAATTATGCTCTTCTTTTAAAATCACTTTCCAAGACTGAAATTCAAGGACTTTGATCTTGAGTCCAAAAGCAACTCTGCCTTCTAACTTTTTTTCCAAATTAATTATTATTCTTTTTAAATCTAAAACTACTACATGCTAACTGTTTAAAATTTGAGAAATATGGAAAAAGTCAAAACAAGAACATTAAATTCAATTATAATTTCCCCACTCAGAGATAGCTGGTGTTGACATTTCAATGGATAATTTCTTTCCAGTCTTTTCTATGCAGATAGGTATTTTCCATGTTGTACAAAATAAAATAGATCATATCATATGTGACATTTTAACCTTCTTTTTTCTCAGTTATAAATCTTAATATGCTTTTAATGCCATTAAATGGTTGCCTCCTACAGTATATTTTTAAATAGCTGCCTGGTGTTTTCACATGTACTCTTAAAAGTCAGAAACTTAGCATAGGACAGAGCCTACATTGCATACTGATTTTTCTGATAATAAGAAGAATCATGAGAGCTACATTCAATTTCTAGTTCTACTAACTAGTTGTACATTTTGGGTTGACCTTTAGGTTCTCGAAAGTCCAGGAGGACTTCTGATAACAGAAACCACGTAACGCACAGTTTCTCAGCTGCTCCACTTTGCCTACTATGTACGTTCCATACGCTCCGCACGTGGGAGATTTCCTCTTCCTCTTCATCCTTTGATTTTTCCTTTAATGTTTCCATTTACTTTCCCTTGAAACAATGAAATGCGATGGCTTTTATCTGCTCATCAGAAGAGAGGTGGTTGGCTTCATATGCTGCTTCTGCAAACTCGGCACCAGCCTCCTGCTGGAAGTGAGAGGTCTGCTTGGAGCCCAGGGATAAGGCAGATACCTTTCCGTGGGCTCCTGCCCCAAGCTCATCTGAGATCTGTGCCCCTGCTATAGAAAACTGACTTCTGGAGCTCCGAGTAGGTCTTTATCTTCTTGCAGGCTACAGCCAGAGAGACACTAAGAGGAAATGTAAAAGGCACATTTATTTTCTTTGGACCAGAAGCAGAAAAAGTAGAAAAGTTTATGTTTCTTCTTTTAAAAGGATCAGTAAGGATTTTTGTGTTCCACATCAAAGAGAGGCTAGGAAAAGACAATATTTTTCCACTATAGCCTCTGAAAATGGATAGAGGACTCAAATTGCCCGCAATTTGGCATACAAAGGAATTCATTCCTAAGGTCTTATACGGTGGTTCACAGAAAGATTTGTGGAGTCTTCTAAAAAGTCCATATGCAATCCTGCAACGACTGAGGTCTTGAGAAATTTTTCATGCCCGTTGCCTGAAAAGAAGGATTTCCCCGACCCCCAGTCTAACCAAGCTATTCACGCAACTGGCTCGAGACTAACAAAGATCAGGAGATTAAATACAGGTTAAAATTTTATCTCTGCATATCTCTGGTGTCTGTCAACTTGGGTATCTCAAAAAGAGCCAGGATCTGTCACCAGAGAGTCTTCTGCAGCACATCCACAGAGAAGATATGAAGAAGCTTCTGATGTTTTACTTTTATCACGAATTCCATTGACCCAGAGACTTGTGATTCTGGTGTGAAATAGGAGTGAGGAGGGGCCCAGTCACATTTCGTTATGGCAGGAGGTGCCGATACTCCCACGTATCAGCAAGCAAGATTCCAAAGACTGATGACATCAGACCACTGAGCATCTTCTGAGAGGCTTCCTTCTTGATTCTCTCTCTCCCGTTCTTGTCAGTGTTACCAAACACGGCAGTAACATGCACTGACGGAGGCGCCACTCCCTACGGCTGCCTGTGCTCCTAGCAGAAGGTCTTTTCTCATTGAGATGTTGAAAAATGAAATGAGATAATAGAGAGAGAAAATGCTTGGAAAGTAAAACACTTTGCATATGAAAGGGCTTTGAGATTTGTTTATGATAGCTCGGATGAATCCTGCCTTGTCTCGCTGCAGCATTCTGTTAGAGTAACTCATTGTTGGAACTGAAATTGCCTCATAATAGACAAGTGTCACAGAACTTGGATCAGTAGATAAACACCACAGGGAAGCATATTTCAGACCAAAATGATGAAGTGCTTTTGAACATTTGGAGCCATTCAAAAAAAGAAATGAGTGCCTAAAAAAGCACTGAAGAAGTGGAAATAGAGCTGCAGGCCCAGCGAGCAGGGAGGCTGCAGAGAAGTTTCCTGCATTGGATCACACAACAGCTACGGTTCCACGCAGCTCTGAGAGTCTGTGAACCTGCTATTGAGGGGACCTCCACTGCTGTTTTTCAGTATGTAAAGGGATCTTAAATATATAAACAGGAACAATATTCAAACATTTAGAAATTCCATATGATTATTTTTTTCAAACTCAAGTAGACGTAAGAATAATCTGACCAAGGCTAATCCACCAGTGTTAGACATCAAACTCCTGATTCTTCATTCAGTCTGGGGTTTCTGGCCTCATATACCTCCTCTAATCCAAGGCCACGTGTACTTGGTAAATAGCATTTTAAAAATCAGAGGAAAGCATGTGCTAGTGACCATTTGCTGAGAGCCCTCTTATGATCCTGCTGTCTTAAGCCCCTTCTTTTCTCAGACTCTCAGAGGAAAAATTAAGTTATTATGCCTGGGCTCTCAGACCTCCAGAAACTAGACTGAACTGAATAAAAACTCTTGATAGGAATTTTCTATTTGTTGTTGGGTGTTGCATGTGGCCACTACCATCTAGAATGTCCTCTCCACCTTGTTCTGTAGCAAAATCACATTCAGTCTTCACCTCTGTGCTCTGAATCTCCCCTGCTGACTTCGCCCTAACTCAGAACCAGCAGCAGCAGCTCTGTGGGGTCAGATATTCATGTTCCCAATTGTCCTGTGTGTAAATCTAATGAATAATTGCTGCCGTGTGGATTACTCACTTGTTTATAATCAGAATGAGAACTATGTCTTATTTGTCTTTGCATTCTTAGCATCTTTCTTGGTGCCTGGTCCTTAGGAACTTCTCAGTATAGGTTTATTTGGTTGAAAATATACATAGGTTTTGCTTTATTTTAGAGCCTAGAAGTTTAGATCCGAATGGATTCTGCGACAGCCTCAAATGCAACAAGACATTATTAGTATCTTAAAATTGTAGATATAGTGAAGAATCTCCCAAAATGCCACTTAGGGGCTACTATGGAAAAGGGTCAGAGAGCAAGGATGCTCCTATCTTTGCCTTGCTCTTCCTGGGGCAGTGCCACAGAATTCTCTCCCTCACTTCATACGTATCACGTGAAGATGTTAACTTATCAATGAGGCTTTGCCTGGCTACCATATGTAAAATAAAACCATCAGCCAGGCGTGGTGAACTATGCCTATAATCCCAATGCTTTGGGAGGCCAAGGTGGGAGGATCTCTTGAGGCCAGGTATTTGAGGTTGCAGTGAGCTATGATCGCACCACTGCATGCCAGCCTGGACAACAAAGCAAGACCCTGTCTCTAAAAAACAAACACACAAACAAACAAAAAACCAAAGAAACCATCCATCCCATCCTCAGCATGCCCTATCCACCTTACTCTGCTTTATTTCTCCCCATGGCACTTATCACCATCCGACATACTACGTATCCACTTGTTCAGTTGTTTATCATGGCCTTCCCTTTCAATAAGAGGAAAGAGACTCTGTAGGTTTCACTCACCGGTGTACCCCAGACCTAGAACGCCTGGCAAGGGGCGAGTACTCAATGAACATTTACTAAACAAGTGAATACTGAATGAGTGAATTGCTGAAAGTAAGCATATATATATATTATTACCCAATAAAAGTTCAATAACATGACTGAAAAAAAAGTCAAAGAAGTCTCTTGGACAAAGACCAAAAGCATAAGGAGATACAAAGTGTGAAATAATATAAATTAAGAGACATAGAGGATTAATTCAGGATGTCCAACATTTACCTCATGAAGTTTCCAGAAAAAGAAGTTAGAAAATAAATGGAAAAAAGTGTTAGAAGAAAAGCCGAAGAGAGTCACCGATCTTCAAATTGAGGTTTCATCTAAGGAAAAGAGATGATACGAAAAGCTTTTAGGAAGAAGGTGGAAAGTCACCAACAAAAGAATGAGAATAAGACTGGCGTCAGGCTTCACATCAGCAGCACCGGATGCGAAAGGATAATAAAGTTACGCCTTTAAAATGTTGAGGGAAAATAATTTTGAACATAAAATTCTGTTCCTAAACTATCAGTCAGGTATAACAAAATAAAATAAAATAAAAACATTTTTAGAGCCACGAAAAAATGTAGAAGTTTACCTCCCATGAAGACTTTCTGAAGAAATAAGATGATGTATTTTAACAATGAAAATAGGAACAAAGCAAGGGGAAAATGAGATCCAAGAAACAATGAGCCTTATCCAGGAGACAGACATACAGCAGGTATTAAAAGAAGTCTTCCAAATTATAACAGCAAAATGTCTTTTTTATTTAAAATTTTTCTTGTTTTTTAATTTAATTTTTTAAGTTGACAAGTAATAATTCTACATATTGATGGGGCATGTAGTGATGTTTCAACACATATAATGTATAGTAACTAGATCAGGGTAATTGGCATATCCATTATCTCAAACATCCATTGTTTCTTTGTGTTGAGAACATTCAATATCCTCCCTCTAGCTATTTGAAACTATATATTATTGTTAACTGAAGTCGTCGTACAGCGGTATAGAACACTAGAACTTATCCCTCCTATCTAGCTGTAATATTTTATCCTTAACAAATCTCTCCCTATTCCTTCCTTCCCCCACCCTTCCCAGCCTCTAGTATACTGTGTTCTACATTTTCACTTCTATGAGATCAACTTTTTTTAGCTTCCACATGTGAGTGAGAACATGGGGTGGTTAAGTATCTGTTCTAGGCTAACTTCCCTTGACACAGTGTCCTCCAGTTTTACCCACATAGCCGTGAATGACATTTTTTCTAATGGCTGAATAAATGTCTTTAAAAGAAGGTAGATTACCATGTAACAAATAATTATTAAAAAGTTGGATGAAAGGTGAAAAAATAAACTGCTTTAACTAATAAGAAAAAAGAAGAGCAATTAGAAACACTAGGAAAAACGAAAAGCTATAAAAGAAAGAGGTATGAGAAAAACTGGAATGTGGTCTGATTTTAACCAATTCGTGGTATATAAGAAAGACGATTTACTTGATCTTAAAACTTGGAGTACTTATCATTGGTACACACGTTTAGCAACATAGATTTATACCTCATTCTGTAAAGTCTAGTTACACAAATTGGTTCTGCAGTGAATTATCTTAGTATGAATACGTAATCATCTTAATACAAATGAAATTTTAATTGTTAGAATTACTCTATAGACAAAGTATAAACGACTTAATTTTGGTTACAAAATGGAATGCAAATATAGCATTGATGACATTAGTAGGTGGCAATGTATGTAAAAAGGTAGAAAGAAATATGGGGGGTGCTGATTTCTTCATTGTACATGGCACGAAATCAGAGATGTGGTCTAAAGATGATAAATCAAGAAATAAAAATTAAGGTTTATTATTCAAATGATCCTAAAAAAGCTAAAAATTAAAAAATCATTTAAAGATTAGGAATATTGTTGGATGTAATGTATTTGAGCTACATATTTTATATTTTGTATTGATGGTGAGTTGGTATAGATTAAAGTGATTAAACCAAGAGGTAAGGGTACAAATACATAAAATACGGAATTAACTTCCAAAAATAAATAAATAAAAGCAGATGTGGTTTAAGAGGTTACCTTTTGGGAGTATGACCAGCTGTGGGATGGGAGTGTAGACTTTCACATTTTTAGACTATTCTGTTCCGTTTGACTTTATCACATGAATTTTTTGAAAGAAAACTTTGCTTTTTAAAAGAAGAGACCATTTGAATTGCAAGGTGCTGGCCCATAACCATTTCTCCTATGATACTTGGGATGAGATAAATCAGACCACAAAAATTCTTAAAATAAAAATCCAGCTTTCTTTCTCTGATATGATTTACAAAGGGGCTATGAGACCTTTTGAAAGACTATAGAATTTGGAATCAAAAGAAACAGTAATCTCAGAAAAATCTTCTAACAAATTTCTGCACCTCAATTTTCCCACCCTTCAATGGAGTTCATGCCCCTAATGTTTTACTCCTTTATTCGGAGTCCCAAGGAGATGAGACATTCAAATCCTACGCGGTCGGAAACCCTTCCCGTGGTCATTTTCAGCCTGTATAAGCCAGGAGTTGTGGGAAAGAGCCGGGCAGTTTTTATGCATTTCTGGCATGCAAGTAAATCTGCCGGACTTTATTTAAATTACTGTGTATGATTTCTAAGTCAACGGCTTCACAGCTCCCTGCGGTAGAATCAAATTTCTGCACGAAGATCTTCTGAGGAGACTGCTGCCTTACTGAACACACTGCATCAGCCACCCACGCAACCCGCAGCACACCTCAAAAACACCCAGGCGGGGCCGGGTGGAGGATGGGGAGCCTTCCTCACAGAGGGCCAGCCTCGTCCTCCCTGTCTCAGGGATTTGTCACCAGACTGCAGGTAACACCATCCTGTTGCATGAGGCTCTGGGAGGACAGAAGAAGACACCCTGCGGGACTCCTCTCTCCGGCTCGCCGCATGGCTCTTCTCTCTTCCAGACAAAGGCTGCCCCAGTTCCTCTCCCCACAGGGATGGCGTTTCGGTGGGGTGCACTGGGGCGGGGAAGGGGGTGGACAGGAAATATACAGAAAATGGAAAACAAGAATGATTTGTGTAAATCCTCATCTGGGAAGCCGGCGTTCCTCGTTGCCTGCATTTATAATATTAAGGGGGAAAATTACAAATAAGGCAGTCAATGAATTCGTATGAATCGGATCTTTGTTCTTTGGCAAACCCTGCCTGGAAAGCTGAGTTCAGGCTTCTCATTGACTTGCAGCACCAATTTTATTGAAATGGCTTTAAAATCTGCCCAAGGTCCATTCTCCTCCTACCGGACCAGAAAGAGTAAGAAAGGGTGACCACACAGCGGGAAACCCTGTGGTCAGGCTTATGAAAGGGGCAATCTCTGTGCAGGACCTATGCACTCCCCCAAACTGGGAAGGAGCTGGGAAAATGGTCCCATGGAGGGACCTGGGAACAGAGGAAGGAAGCCAAGAGAGGAATAATTCTCCTGGCTCCGGTTCTATGCCACCCACAGCCGGGGGCTAGATGCGCTCTCTGAATGCCAAACTTGTCCTTCCCAGTCACCCTGCAGCCAAAATGTAGCTTGAGAAAGCAGCAAGAAAATTCCATAGTCCAGGCAAGCAAAGGAGATTTACTGGAGACAAGACCATGGGGTTGAAAAGGAGGGAGGTGAATCCTTTCAAATCAGCGTAGATTCCTTCCTAAGTTCAAAACACTGGCACTTTTAACCTATTTGCCCTCCAGGTAAATTCGCGGGGTGAGCTGTGTTTTCTCCATTTAATACCTGATGGAATTGAAGCTCAGATTTGATTTGGATCATAGCCAATCTGCTTAGATAGGACTTGATTCTATTTCTTGGCCTTCTTGCTGCAGAGTCTTTTCCCCCAGCCACATCACCAGCAGCTGTCACCGTCTGACCAGCAGATAGATGCCAGGCAGTGAAGTTCTAGCCCCTTGGCTGCACGTTCAGGTTCAGGGGAACTTGTCGGAGAGGGAGAGACTGGAGCCCGCATGCCCAGCCCGGTTCCCTCTGCCCGCACAGAGCCGGGGCCCGGATCCAACACGACCGAACTCCCCACACTCTGCCTGTTTCCTTTTGCACAGAGACTCGATGACGCGTCACCGCATTCGGATCCTCTGTGCCACTGAGGCCGGCCACCAGCGAAATGGTGCTGGTGAAGTGCGGCGTGTTTCCCCTGCAGATCTAAAATATCGTTCCCATGGGTTTATTTTTATGGTATTATTATTATTATTATTATGTTTTGGTCTGGGGTTTTTTGTCGCTTATCCCCTCTGGCCAGGAGTCTGCTATACATCCAGGTGAGTTCAGATTTCCCCATCCTAATTTTAGTTTCCACACAAACAGAACAAATGCAGCTGACTCGAGACCTCATTCCGCGCTAAGGTGGGCCTTCCCACCTTCCTGTCACCGGACGGCTTGCTGTTTGGAGCTTCTGCCACCGTGACCATGTCAGCTGTCACAGCCGTTAGCCTTGGAAAGACCCATTAGCTCATTTGATCCCATCTCCCTGCCAGGACAGGATATGGGCCCTAAAAATACTTCCTGGTCTAAGGACTGCATCGGGGTTTATTTATCCCAGGTCACAGCAAATATGGCTTCAAAAAACAGGAAAGAGAGCCTCATCGTGTTGCTCGCGATACCAGCTGTAACAATGCGCGGGGGCGCTGCGGAAGCCACGCTTGCGTTTCCGTACGGGGCTGTGCTGGAAGCTCGTCTGCTGTCAGGGACCCAGAGTGTGGCTGGGACAACCCTAATGGGACCTTGGGAGCATCGCCTATTCCTGCCTTCACACTCCATAGGGCCATCAGAAATAAAGAAAATTACATCAGCTTGTGAAGTTCTTAAACCGGCCCTAATTTACTGAGCGCCTTATGGGTAAATTAATTGTCCCGTTTGCCTCTGATTGTAGCCAGCACTTAAGACACAGTCAGTAAAATGTTTTGCTGAGACTGACTGAAAGGAGCCACATCAATCAGGGAGGAGGGAAAGAGAAAGTGCACGAGGATTCTTGCTTCATCCGTATGGAGGGAGCGTGGCTGAATGACGCCGCGGCTCAAATTCAAGAAGCATTTCCCTACTGACAGCCGCACTGTTAGCAACGCTGAGAGGCGACGCTGACCGACACTTAGCACTTGTCGACGCGCACTGTCTCACTTCACAACCGTTAAGGGAGGTGTTGCTGTTATTCTCGTTTTGCTAAACGAAAGAAAAAATGAGGCCACAAGAGGTTAAATAACTTGCCCAAGGCGACGTACAAGTAAATGGCACACCGCAGTCAAGCACTCCGACTCTCGAGCCCATGTTCCCGAGCACGAGCCGTGTGCCTTTCTGCTCTCGTTTGCTTCTGCAGAACCAGCGCTGTCGGAGAGGTGAGACACAACGCCGCGGCTGGCACTCCTCAGATAATTTTAACTCCACCCGCGTGTCTGTTTCCATTCCCACCCTCCGAGACCGGCGGCGGGCCCGCAGTGTGTCTTCCAGGGCTCCTCTCTCCAAATTTCTCTCTTTGGCCTCTTTCCCATCAAAATCCTAAATAACGGTTGCACTGAGAAGCATGTCCATGGTCGATGCCTGTGGATAACTCCACCTTCTTTCCACCCTTGCCTCAAGCAGGGATCACAGGAGGAGATAATCCCACGGACGCTTCCTTCCGCGAATCGGGTCTAGCAACAGCAGTGTCTGTGCGCAGCTCGTCCAGCACCCCACTCTCACGCTCACAGGTGACACATGGGACAGCCGCGTAAACCACGCCAGGCAGGAGTCTCACCCCACTTTACAGATGACACAACTGAGGCCCAGAAATCGGGTAAAGTCGGGAGTTGAGCCAGATCGAGTTTTAAATCCCATCTGTTTTCCACAAAATGATGGCAGGCTCTCCTACGAATCAGAGGCTGCCCCATTCCGCCATCCTAAAGAGACGGTCGGCCTCGCCGGGACGCCGAGCTCCAGCGCAGGGCACGGCCGTGGGGCACGAGGTTAAGTGCACCTGGCGAGCAGCGGTTTCCACGAGAGCTCACGTTTACGTCGGCTGTAGGATTGCTCTTCTCCTGGCATGTAAGCCACATTATTTTGGCTTTCTTTGCTTAAGTATGTCTTTCGTTAAACATCATCTTAATATAAAGGGAAAAAAATACAAGGTCTGAGGTGTCAACGTGAAGTTTATCAACAAGTCTAAACAGAAATAGGCATCTATAAATCTGGAGTGCAAAGAGCAGTGATGTGTGAGTCAAAACACCTGGATTCCAGCCCAGGTCGCCCAGTGAATTCTAGGACCCTCTGAGAAGATTGCCTGTGGCCTCCAAGCCTCAGTTTCCCCAAAGGAAATAACAACTATGGGCTAGGGGACCGCTAGCTGGAGCCCGCCCAGCATTAACAACTCAGGGCTTTTAGGACCCTTGGTCCTTCTGACCCTGACCGGAGCAGGGGAAGCACTCTTATACTTCAGAAGACCAGGGTGTGTCCTTCCTAGGGTGGCCAGGCACAAAGGTACGAGCACGAAGGAGTCCAAGGAAGAGAAGGACGGCGCGGGGCTGAGCGAGCGCCAGCGTCTGCTGACCGAGCTGTGTCTCCACGGGTGGCCCACACTCCGGGAACACTCTTCTTTTTCTTCATGGAACCTGCTTCAGATTAGCTTAGCAGGATCGACTCATCCAAACAACATGTAGTAAGCCCTTCTGCGTTCCAGACACGTGATAAGAACTGAAAATAAAAGATAAAGTAAGATTCTGCTCTTAAAGAGCTTGCAGTTTATCAGAGGGACAAGTAACAAGACGATGTGAGTTTTCAGCGGAGGCGTGTAAAGGGGCAGATGCGGAAAGCGCGAGGGTCCTTTCACCGCCCCAGTGTGTGCGTGGGATGGCTCTTTCCACGCGGACATCACACCATCCAGGGCATCTTTTCCAGATCAGATTGTCCTCCTTTGCCTTCTCAGGGTTGCGAACACTAGATCTGAAATCCACTGTTCCTTTCTACGTGGTTGGCAGCACGCTATTTCACACCAACTCACACTGTTCTTTAACCCTCTGATGTGTGGTGACTCCCAGGTCCCTAATTACAGAAAAAGTTCCTTGAAGGCAGGATCGAGACTCACATTTATCTTGTTTATTCAACGACACCTAAGCCAACATCAAGCACATCCAAAGTTGTTCACCAAATATTCCAGTTCTGCCCCCATCCGGGCAGGTGGCAGGCTCCCACTTCCCCGTCCTGCTGAAATTGGGAGTGGCCCTGGGGTGTGCCTTCCCTGATGAAATACGAGCAACGTCACCTGGCAGGGGCTTGGGGAACCACTGAAGAGTTTCAGCCATTCTGTTTTTCTCTCTGGCTCCTGTCAGGTGACAGCTGCTTCTCAGCCTGGGGCCCAGAGTGACTGTGATACCACGGAACAAAGCCCCCTGCCAACCCGCAGTGCTCATGTTGGGTGAGTAAGAAGTGTTGCTTCAGGCCACTGAGGTTTAGCTGTTGTCACCAAAGCATAGCCTAGCGCCGCCCTCCCACCCCCGAGTGGCACAGGAATGTTCAACACTTACTTGCTGATCTCTGTGCTGACGTCTCAATCATAGCAAGCAGGTAAGGAAGCAAGTGACATACATGGGCAGTAGCCCTAGGAAAAGGCTACCTCCACTGGGAAAGTTCTTTGCTAGCTCTTTCAACACTCTGCCGTTCATATTTCTAGAACAGCACCACTCAAAGCCGTTGACATTCCATGTCTGTCAGCATTTCTTCCACTTTGAGGCCTCTTCACCATAGCAGGGAATGTCTCCGTCTTTGCCTGCAGGATTTTATAGTCAGAATGAGAAATGGAATGAGTAGTCCTGGAAAAGGCCAGAGAACGTTGAAAAAGACTTAAAATGAGAGATTATCTGAAACGGTGTGCAAAGTTTGGAAAGGAGGGGTCCAATAGAGAGAGAGCTTCGCAGGGATTGCTGTCAGAAACCACTGGGAAGTAGCAACTCGTGGAGAAGGCTGCAGGAGTTTGGCCTCCAGCGTCAGCCAAACCTGGTCTCGGACTGTAGCTTTCCCCCCAATCGCGGGTGACCGGGCAAGTCACTAACCTCTCCAATCAACCCAGTTTCCTCATCTGTCAAACGAGGGTAAGAGTAGAACTCAGCGCTTAGAGTTACTGAGGACATGAGAAGATAATGTTCAAATAACATTCATCAGGTGTCGGGCAGATGGGAGGGGGAGGAGGGGATGGGTACGTACACACATAGTGAGCACGGTGCGCACCGTCTGGGGGATGGACAGGCTTGAAGCTCTGACTCGGGTGGGGCAAGGGCAATATACGTAACCTAGTCATTTGTACCCCCATAATATGCTGAAATTTAAAAAAAAAAAAGGAAAAAAAAGAAGATAATGTTGTTTTATAATAAGGAAGCATTTTTTATTATGTGCTTTAAAAAAGAGTCTTAAATAAAAACAGGCAAGATCATTTTCCAGTGCACTTAGCACAGTAACTGCAACACAGTGAGTGTTCAGAAAATGACAGCTCTAAGAAAGTAAAAGGATATGGAATAGTCACTAAAGGGCCATGGAACATAAAAGCGAGCTCTGCCTGGGGTCAGCTTCCAGGAAACTCTGAAACTCCTGCCCAGAGCACACACGTGGGCCCTGGCCCTCACACAGGCAACGACTCTTTTTCCAGATCTCAGAACCACCTAACTTCCAGCCTGGTGAAAGTACTCTCTGGAAAGTGCTCAACAAGGCCTTGGGAAGCCAGGGAGACCATAAAGAAAGAGATATCCAATGACCTGAGACCTTCACTCTTCCTGAGCTGATTTCCAGGACTTTCCAGAACTTTCCAGAAAAGCTGGAGGTGACTGGCCTTTGCTCTGTACACCTGACTTTGAGGCCTTGGCCAGAGGCCTCACAGTGAGCAAGGGCAGGAAGGTTACCTGTCACCTTCACCTGGGCAGCCTCGTTGTCCTTCCATTCCTGCTGAGCATGGCCCGGAAACAGCAGTGAGGAAGAAAAGTGCGGTTTGAGTTTCCCACCTCCCTTTCCTGGCCTTCTTCCTTACCAGGCGGTTTTTCCTGTACCCAATGCTTTCCTGCAGTTCCGCACCTGGGAAAATCATTCCCCCTTGCAGAGTGGAGAATGTGAAAGGTTTGCAGTTCAAAGGCAGACGTCTGAGCCTGAACGCTGTCAAGTGCCAGACCTTTTTTAACTAATTGTCCCAAAGCCTCAGTTTCCTGCAAACAGTGATAACCACCTTACAGTATAGTAATTATTTTATTATGCTATAATAGTAACAGATTTGGGTTTGATTTGAACAACAGAGACAAAAAGGATTAGTTTCTGCTCCTCTAGGTGAAGTGAAACTTTTTCAGTTGGATAAAATTCCCTAATGCGCTCAGCCCATTCATTCTTCCATCCGTCCCCCCTCAATAAACAGTTATTCTGTGCTTACTACTGTGCTAAGCCACGAGAGCAGAAAGAGAACTCGGACATGGTCTGCGGCCTCCAGAGCTCACAGGCACAGGAAGAAGCCGCACGCGGAAGCAGAGGAGATGGTGACGCGGACGGTCACCGCAGTGGCTGCGCACAGGACGCGCGGGGGGTGGCGGTGTTCCTGGGGAGGGAAAGGCCTGGCCTGAGTTTGAAATGAAGGCCGAGAGGGAACCAGGTAAAAGAGGCAGAGGGAAAGGAAGGCAAGGATGGGCGAGAGGAGAAAAGCTTAATTTAGGCAAACGGAGGCTGGAAAGTGAAGTGAGCAAGGAAAAAAACAGCACTTCCGGTGTTTCTGGAACATTAGGAGCTGGAAAATGATGAAAAAATATAGACTTTCCCAGCACCCATCAGTCCTCATTTTAGAAAGGAAACTGTAAGAGGAACCTCTCCTCCTGGAACAGCCACCCGCCACCGCCCTCCACAGATTCCCAGGTACGTTTAATCCATGCTGCAAATGGAAGGAAAATAAGACGAGATCGTCAAAATGCGCAAAGCTCCCTCCAAGTCTCTCTCTCTTCCATTTTCTGTCCCTTTTGTGAGCACCAACCCCCCAATGGTAGGAAGCACTTGTCTAAAAATAGCCTTTCTAAAAGACCCAATCTTTTCTGAGTTTCATAAAACATCTGCTGAACAGTTTCCTATAACTGTTTTTGGCCATTAAATCAAAGCCGGCAAAAACAATGTTCTGTTTCTGCCTTTAAAGCAAAGAACTGCCACCAGCCTTCCTCTCAGACCCAGACGACAATGGGGCCAGAAATAGCCACGGGGCTTTGTAACACCTTAAGGCCCAGTCCAAACAGACAGTGACTAGTGTCTTGTTTTTCTCTCTTTTTAAAGAGGGTATTCATCTCCCAACTAAAGAAAAGAAACTTAGATAGGCCAAAGCTCCAGGGAGCAGCTACGCTACCCCATGCAAATCACCACCTGCAGTGGTGGGGTGGTGTGGTTTGTGCAGCTCAGGCTGGCAGGGACCAGAGACCGGTAAATGTCTCTTCCTGGGTTGCCAGGGACAGCCACACATGTGGAGCTGAGTGTGGGGGCGGGTTGGTATCTGGCCGTGTGGTCGCGCCTGTCCTAAGTTACGTCCGTGCTGGTCGCTGGGCTCCGATTCGTTCGTGTGGCACAGCAACCGTGCTAGTCCACACAGCACGGCACAAACTCACAGACGGGAGAATTAAAGATCTCGTAGGTTCTGCCCAGCTAGCCAGGCATCCTCGGTGAGACACTTTATCTCTCTGACTCTCTGCTGTCTCACCTCTGAGTCGCGGCTGCGCTAACGTGGGCAAGCACTGGTGCACAAACTGCTGGGCCTTGCAGACGGCGGGGGGAGGAGGAAGCCGGGGCCTGGTGTGACGCGGACTGGGAGACTGCGCAGGGTCACAGTGCCCAGGCCCCAGGTGCAGCTCCACGGTGGGGTCTACTGAGGGGCCAGTGTGGGGCAGGGACCAGCCTCCCATCATTGGCAGTGCTGGAGCTGAGACCTCCGTCCATGTGTACGCATGAAACTGGATCCAGACCCCCAGGGAAAAGAGGTTTTAGAATGCCTTCTTTCCCTAGGACTTGAGGGTTAGACCAGAAAATCGAGGCAACCTCTTGGTGCCAAGAAGTAAGGGATCAGCACAAAAGGTGAGGGGACGTGTGACTCTGAGATTACAGTGCACAAAGGGTTCATTCGTGGAGTATGTCCACTGGCACGTACTTTTGGCCCCAAGACTTCATATTGCCTTAAAGTGGGTGACAGGCCAAAGTCCCTGCATACTCGATGCCACCGTCAGGGCTGGCTCAGAGTGGAGACGGGCCCAGGCACACGTGTGAGCAGGTGGGGGTGACGCAGCCACAGGCCAGGGGTGGACAGAGGCTGGACTTAGTGAGCGGAACCTTGTCTGTGCATCCGTGTGTCGTTTCTCGGCTGGTACAGCACGGCCCTCACAGTTTTTGGTGGAAACTGGTTTCCATGTTCCATGTCCATCAGAATTTGTGATTGGATCTTAAGACAATGGAGGCTGGTCCATCTAACCTGTGGATTACACAGATGGTATCTACACAGTTAGGTAGGTACCAGTTCTGTAACTCCAAGGGCAGAAGGAGGAGTGGGCATGGACATGTCCTTGTCACTGTGGGCTTGCCCTGAACATAGCCAAGTGATGGTCACGCCAGAAGAGAGGCCAGCTAGTGTTCTTTCTTTCTTCTTTCCTACTTCCCCTTCCCTCAGCTTTTTCTTGCTTTCCTTCCTCCCTCCCTCCCTTCCTCCTCCTCTCCCCGCTTTCTCCCCTCCTTCCTCCCTCCCTCCTTACTTCCTTCCCCTCTTTCTCCCTCCCCCTCCCTCTCTCTCTCTCTCTCTTTCACTAGATGCCCATTTTTATTAGTAGCACTCTTGAGAAGAGTTTGATTAAGAAAGATGTAGGTGAACACTTTACCCCAAACAATGAAGCCAAAAGCCAGTTAAGGTGAAGGAAAAAACCCTAACACAGTTGTAAAACCTCCACCTAACACTGCAGCCGCCAGGAGACAGGGTGCAAATCTGCTTGAAAATGCAGCATCCAGGAGACAGATGCACCCCCGAGCAAACGATGCAAAGCCTGCCAGCATTTTAGCTTGTTTGTGAAATTACTTCTGCACACTGGTCACTTTTCGAAGAAAAACATCAGATCTATTTATAGATCTGTATTTATTTGATAGAATAGCAACTGTGTTGAATGGGCTGCTTTAGGGATAGCCTGTTGCCAATTAGCCGGTGTGTGTGTGTGTGTGTGTGCGTGTGCGTGTGCGTGTGTGTGTGTGTGTGTGTGTGTCTGCGTGCGCACACTAGGTGGAGATGCAGAAATGAACAACTCCAGCTGTGCTCACAGCTCCTGAGCCCCAAAACCCAAAGGCCTGCACCTCACTCTTTCCCAAGCCCGGCGTGTGTGATGCGCCCCTGAGCGAAGCGTTCCTGCTCCCAGTGAAGCGAGAGCTCAGCCGGAAGAGCAAGGGAACATGATGTCAGATGGGCCAAAAGGGTTGGGGCAAAAGCTGCATGGATGATAATTTTTAAAAATGAGTCCATTTTATCTGCCATTTCGCTCTCCCCCTGCCTACTCTGGGAGAAAAGAGCAGCCCCCAGTTCCCAAACATCAGGCCCGATGTGAACTCGTTACCAAAGCGTTTAGGTAAGAGTCTGGGTTTGCCCGACTTCTAACCCAGGTGCCCGGCCCAGTCCCAGCGCTCGGCACATCCTCTGAGCGGCCAGTGAGCCTGGGAGTGGCTGCCGCGTGCAGCAGGCTCGGCTCGGTGGAGCATCCCCTCACGCCCAGGATCCCAGGAGTCAGGCCCAGCCTCTCCGACAAGGCGCTGGCCGCTGCTCTTGCTGCGCTGTGGGCTAAGCAGCCGGAACAGCAGCACAGCTGGGTCTGGCTGTGGGCTCTGGGCACAGTGCTCGTCTTCTCCTGTCATTCCTTGTCAGCAGGGTAAGGACGCTTTGCAGTTGGCTTGGGAGTGCAGCCCCTGGGTGCTCCCCAACCGCGTATAGGGAGCCCTCTTTTTCACTTCCTCTCACCATGCCCCTCCTGTAGAAAGACCAGTCCATTCCTTGCGGGAGGCAGATGTGACCAGGACACCTGCTGCGGGTGGGAAGGAAAGGGGAGGACCATTGGGTCTTCTCAGCTGTGCCCAAGGTGGGCTCACGCAGCTGAGTGAGGCCTCGGCAGCCGGTACCCGTTCAGCAGTGTCTGGACAGCCCGGACCCCACACTTGGAGGTGGCTCAGGCGGCTGTGTATGCCACGCAGTATTCGAAGTCACCAAGGCCTTGTGCCCTGTGCACAGAGAGGCAGGGCATTGGGGACCTTGTTCTCTGGAAGCGATGGAAGCGGCAGAGCTAACGGGGTGGCAGGCGGTCTGGGATCCCACCGCAGTGGGCACGGGGCCTCCAGCCCAGGGTTCTTCAGAATAGAAGCCCTAGCGAGTAGAGAAGGAGTCTCCATGGCAGCATTTCACCTGACTGGTCCCGGGGTAACAAGGGGAGGCAGCCGCGGTCGCTGCCCACAAAGCGGAGGCCACTGCCTGCACTGCACAGCTCTGGAGAGAGACATGGGTCTCACATGTGTGCACACGCAGACACCCCCTGCTCGCACACGCCGGGTCACAGCCAGGCTGCCGCCTCCACTTGGCTCTGTCTGTGGGCAGACTGCCCTACCTCTCCGAGCCTCGGACTCCTTCAGCAACCCAAAGTCAGTGTGTTGACAATGCCCGCTTCACAGACGGCTGCGGGCACCAGCTAACACAGCGCACGAGCGTTTCCCGTGTGCTCGGCAAACCTTCGCTCGGCATCTGCTCCCCGTGGGCCGACGCCAGGCACTGGGGACACCCTAGAGAACGAGGGGCTGCAGCTGTGGGGAGAGGGACAGTGAACATGCGAGCACACGGGCAAACATGCATGTGCGAATGGTGACAGTAACCCCGAAGGATGGCCCCGGAAGGGAGCGATGACAGGAGGGGCCTGCCTACTGGGACAGTCCCTAAGTAACTGACACTCAGGCCTCGACCCAAGGGTGAGAAGGGACGGCTGTCAAAGTGGCAATGCTGTGTCCAGGACAGAGCACCTGGCGCGTGTCACCAGGCTCTTGGATCTCAAGTGGAGCGAACAACCCGGTGAGAGGAGAGAGGCAAGAAAGGAAGAGCGGGACGCACTGCCCGGAGCGCCGCGTGGGCAACAGCGCGAGCCGAGCCAGCTGGGGAGGGCGGCCGGGCGTGCGCTGCTGCTCCACACCGAGTGCCAGCGGGCCCTGTCGAGGTGGCGTTTTGGAAAAGACGGGAAGACAGCGCGAGAAGAAGAGAACCGTGGCCTGTCCGCGCCAGCGTCTTCCGGGGCCAACGGCGACAGGGACAGGAGCGGAGGCGGGACAGCCCCGCGCGGAACCGCACCGGGAGGGCGGCAAGGCGGGGCACGAGCAGCAGCCGGTGCAGGATACGCGGCTCGGCGGACGAGGTTGTGACGAGCTCGGGCAGAGCTCCGGGACGGCGCCCCGGGCACCGCGAGCGTGGAGGGGAGAAGGAGGCGCAGAGAGGACCGTACGGAGCAGCGTGTGGCGGAGACCTGCCTCGGGTGCGGCTCGCGAATTCCGAGACGTGGATTTCGTGGGTTGCGCGTGTGTGTCGAGAGTGAGAAGCGGGCTCGGGCCGCAGCTCACAGACGCCTTCCGAAGCCCGCGGAGAAGGGAACAAAGAAAGGAGAGCCACGCGCACCCCGAAGGACAAGGAGCCGGCGGAAGGGACTGAGCGCAGACCAAAGAAGTGAGGGGGAAAGCAAGAAAGAATGGGGCCCCAAAGGCCGGGCGAGGAAGCCCAGCGAGGAGGAGAGAGCAGCTGCGTCCCATGCCACCAAGGGGGAAAAAAGAAAACGAGGACTGAGCATCCGCGTCCTCACTGCAGAGTGATCCGAAGCTGCCCAAAGGCTTCACGCCGCGGAGAGCTCCTGTTCCCGGCGGCACCCCCGCACCCAGCCTGCGCGTCCTGCCTAGAGCCCCTCCTTGGCACAGAGCAGCAAAGGCTGGGACACTGTCTCCAGGGGCAGACCACGAGTGCACGCCTGTGAGGGGCCTGTGTGGCCTCAACAAGCAGAATCAAACCCCAAGAGAAGAGGGTCGTAGCAGGAGCATTTTGCAAACATGGTGTGCGGAGCAGAGATGAGTGACAGCTCTCGACAGTCACACTTCCCGAACAACCTGGAAATTTCCTCCTGATCTCTACACATCTCTTGTTCAAAGATGCGGGAGCGAGGGCAGCCGGACTCGGACAGGAGGCCCTGCTTTGGCCCTGGGACAGCAGCAGCTGCGACTGGGGGGCAAGGCGGGAAAGTACGCAGGGAAGCCTCGCGTGCAGGTCTCAGGGCAACTTCCCCTCCCTGCTCAAGAGCGTTTACGGAGAGGAAGGCCAAAGGCCTGGTCTGCGTGCGCTGATACCTGATTCTACGAGACAGGCAGAAGGAATCCAGACAGAGATCTGAGAGCATCCAGATGCTCTCACAGCGCCGGTTCCTGCACGAGACAGGCTTCAGTGTGTGCCCCAGCTCCTGGGGACAGGGCCCCGCTGCCGGCCCTCCCACTCCCAGCACAGACCCAGGCCCCCTCGGCAGGGGAGGGACTGTGTCTGCAACTCCATCAACCAGACCCTGGCTGCCTCTTCTCTGCAACCCAAACACCTGGCCCAGGCCCAGCACACTTTGCAGAACTGAATGTGAGGTGTTCGGGACATGCTCGATGATTTAAAGGAGGCGTATGCGTAGGGCACCGTGCCAGGGACTTTAGATACTTCGGTAGATTTAATCCACACAGGAACAATACACAAAGTAATTATTATTTCGTCTCCATTTGACAAATGAGAAAATCAGGCTCAGAACAGTGAAGTAACTTTCCCAAGGCAGCACAGCTAATGCGCGGCCGCACCGTGGTTCCCATCCAGCCCGTGCTGTTTCCACAGCAGCCCTGGGCCTGCGACACAGCCAGCCACCGAGCTGAACGTCCCTGATACCTGGGGAGAGAGACAATACGCAAACATTCAATGCAGTTTTCCTCCTGCTAAATGAAGCATTTTACATCAAGACAGAGAGAAGTGGGCTCTACCACAGCTGTACGCCGCTTGGCTAAAAGCAGAGCCCAGTGCTTCCGGGTGCCCCTTCCCTGCGTCCTCCTTCTCCAGAAAAGAAAAAGTAAATTGAGAGAACAAAGAAGCACAGGACAAAAGCGGGGAAGGATGAAGTGACAGCCACAAAACTCTGGCAAATCAACTTGACCCGTGTAAGAAAGGCTACAACTGAAACAAAGTCTCTCCACGTGCCTGGGGGAGACCCTCCGCCCCAGGAGGGGCTCCCCGTCCTACCTGGAGACCACTGGTCCTGCCGGGCAGGGGTGGAAGCACCAGGAGGTGAGGAGAGGCGCAGAGGGGAGGAGAGAGGGGCAGAGTGACGGCGAATGAGGGCGGAGGGGAGAATGAGAGAGCCAGAAGATCCGGAGCGCAGGCACGCTCCCCTGCAACGGGTCTTCCAACCCTCCGCGTCTCTGAGATCTGGTGGCTTGGGGTTGGGGTGAGTCAGAACCTGGGACTCCAGGGCTTTTGCTGGAAAAAGCCAATGTACAAGAAAAACAAAGCCCTAGGTTTCCAAGCCTTTTCATAGACAGGAACCACAGACAGGCAAGGACCAGCAGGGAAAGAACTTGGAAAGTAGAAAGTGGGGATACGAATAAATGAGAGTGGATCAGAGATGAGCAGAAAAACAGAGTCCATCTGGGCGCAGGGCTCACACCTGTATCCCAGCCCTTTGGGAAGCCGAGGCAGGAGAGTCCCCAAGCCCAGGAATTTGAGTTCTGCTCACACCACTGCACTCCAGCCTGGGCGACAGAGTAAGACTCTGTGTCACAAAACGAAAAAAGAAAAGTCATTGCAAGACAGAAAAAGAACTGGCAGGACAGAGACGGGGAGCGAGGTGATCCGTAACCCAGCAGGCAGCAGGTTTCTCCGGCCCGGACCCTGGTTGCCACGTTCGTAGCCACACATCCCCTGGTAATCCATGGCCTGGTCCGTGGACCTCTTTGGTGTCTGAGTCCCACCAGACTGTGGGCCCTATGAGGAAGCAGGCTTGTCTTACGCCCTGGTGGGCGCTCGGGGTCGTTGGTGGGGTGGATAAACGGACGGACGGAGCGTGCATGGGGCTCTTCCGCCCGACGTGCCTGATCCTTCCCGGGTCTCTCTCCCGGGCTCTGAGCTCCTGTCGGGGGGACTGCTGCTCCTCTCCCCTTAATTCCAGCTCTTCCTCCAGGTCGGTCCCAAGGCGATACGCCCAGTGCCAGCAAAGGCACTTTCCTCGTGTTCCGTTGCCTCCAACCTGAGCCAGGGTTGCAGGAGGTGGGGAGAGGGGCGGGAGGTGGGGGTGGAGAAGGGACCCTGCCATGGATGTTAGAGGAGTAGAGAATTTTAACCAGAGGCCGCTTTTTTATTGCACAGAATGGGATAAAATGCAGTGCGACAGGGAAGCGTTTTGCAAGCTTGACTCAACACGAAGCGAAAGGCATCAGTGGAAAGTGAAGTCAAGACGCCAGCGGTGTGTTCGGAAGGCAGGAGCCTTGTGTCCCATGCCAGCCGGCCCCTGACTCCCAAGTCGAGTACAGTGCCCATCTACTGCAGTTTTTCAACAGATCTATATTCATCTCTGTGCCACACACAGTGGTACTCAGTGCTAGGAACAGGGCAGAAGGCAATGCAGACTGACGAGGTCCCTGTCCAAATGGAGCAAATGGCCTGCAGGGAAACGCCTGTTCACAAGGAACTAACGTGTGATTGCGAGCGTGAGAAGCACTGTGGCAGGAAAGCACAGGATGCTCTAGGGTGCAGAACAGGGCCTCTGACCCTGCCTGGGCGTTGGGGAAGGCACCCCCTGGGAGCGACTCTGAAGAGTGGGTGGGGGTAACCCAGGCAGCAGCAACAGAGAAGGATCGCATGTGCAAAGGCCCTGCTGGGAAGAAGCCTGACTTGCCCGAAAGACACAGAGGCCTGCGTGGCTAAAGTGCAGTGACAAGAAGGTGCCCATGCAGCTCCCCTGAGGATGCAAACACAGAAAGGCTGGAGACGTAAAGTTCCTCTTGCTGTGGGGCCACGGCCCTGGGAGCTGAGAGTCACCCGAAGCAATAGGCTGAGGACGTGTAGAACCGAGGCCTGCAGCCACCTGAGACTTGCGGCTCAGGAAAAAGGTGAGTCTGCCAAGGAGGCCCGTTGTGCCTTAGGAAGGTGGGGAGTGAAGGGAGGTGAGTGCTACAGAACCAGACCCAGGGCCCCGCTGGAGGCCGGGGGCGGCGTTTGAAGCATGCAGAGAACAGGGCTGTTTAAAACCTTAACTTCAGGATCGTGTGCAGCCGACATGCTTCTCCCAGGACACCCTTCCTGGCCTCCCTCCCTGCGTTGCCAGGCTCCACCCCTCTCTCCCTCCGCTTCCGTGAGCCCCCTGTCCAGGGCACGCCCTCCTTCCCTCTTTCCCCTCTCTCTCCTCCGTCCCCCAGCCCCTCCGCCCACGCCCTTGCAGGGTCTTCTTGGACTGCATTTCATGATTTATTTTTAGCACCTGTGCCATCCTGAGGATGTGAACAATATTCCTGAGTCATGGCTTTGCAAGGAAGCCGGGGCAGACAGCTCCTCTCCACCTCTGAAGATGGCTTATCAACCTCTGCAGGCCTGCAGCGGGGAGAGCTTTATCTGCCAGTTCCTCTTCTGGGTGGACTTCTTCCCTTCTTCCCCACCCCCAGCTCAGCCTCCAGCTGCGACGGCCCAGGGGGCTCCAGTCAGGGAAGCCAGCTGCCCCTGCTGGTCCCAGGGAAGCAAGCAGAGCTAAATTCACTTGTGTCCACGCCACATTCTCAGCAGAGTGGGTTTCAGGAAGAAGGGACCATGAGGGACCTCTGGTGTTCCTGCGACTGAGGACAGAGAGGAAGGCTGCTCAGAGAAGGAGCAAGGTGAAATTCATTCTAAAGAGCCCTGAATTTGGGGCCAGAGACTTGCTGGTCGCCTTGAACAAATCACTTAATTCTACTCAAGGAGGATTTCCCGAATCCCTCCTCTATGCGAGGCTCCCAACTGGGTGCGAGTGTCATCTGGTAAAACTAGCTGATATGATAACAGTGGCTGTTTTACCAAACAATTACCACGTGCAACGCAACATGCAAGACACTCAGAGACACTCTGACATGTTCCATAAGAAAAAACTGAATCTCAAATAGTCACTAGAGTCACGTGGTCAATAAGTCAGGATTTAACATCATTTTGGTGTCATCCGAACCACAGGCGAGTCCACTTCACCTCTCTGTCTCTGAGCCTCTTCCAGTCCAGCCTTTACCTGCGCTCAATGCAAAGGAAGAACAATCGAGTCTTGGAAATTTATCCACTTGCCAGGGACCCAGGCCATGTGTGTGAAACTCAGTGTTCCAGGAACTCAGAGTGAGGAGAGATTTGGAGGCCCTTCACCTGGAGACAAGGCACCAGGCAGGTGCCCACGTTCGGCTGGGCAGTGGCGGAGAGGGCCTCAGTGAGGAACAACCTGTGGGATATCAAAATGTGAAACATCCCCTGCCAGCAGTGCCCCCGGATGGAGAGAAAGGAATCTGTCGATGACATCGTCTCGCCCAATTCCATCATCCAAATTTTAAAAGTAAATTCAATCGAATCTTGTCCTGTTGTGTCTAATGTGACAGGATTATTAATTATAACATTACAGAATTAAATCTTAGCGACCCAGCTTCCTGGCCCCTTCCTTCATTCCGTCTCTCTCTGTCTCCCCCGCTTGCTCTCTCTCCTTTCTCTGCAGCAACTCCCGTCCCCGGTTCCACCCCTTACATACCTCTGGCCGCAGCGTCAGTGTCACTGCTTGCCCTGTAGATGCTTCGTGGTTTCCCAACAGAAAATATGAAGTGATGTGTAAATTACAAGGCTGGGGTGAGAGGTGGGAGAGGGAAAGAAGTCCGGAATCAATCTCAGACCAGTTTCTTCCAGATGGACAAGCGTAATCCCAGGAGTGCTGCTCAGAGAGGGGCTGGTCTGCTGACCCCGATGCAAGTCCTGGGACCTGACTGATCCCTGTAGGATATTAGTCACTCCATAAAACCTCTAGGCCAGTTTCCCAGGCTGCAGGGCCCTATAGGCAATTTCCCATAGGGTCCTGGGGCCTGAGAACCTATGCATCTCACTGCTCGGTGGTCGGTTCATGTTGCATCAGATGTGATTTTTCTTTCAAAACATGACTTCAGCAAATGTCCCAAGAAAATCTGTAAACGTCCTTAATTTCTCTCATGGAGGGAACTCCAGGACCCAACCCACCATCCCTCTCCTGGCCACGAAGCAGTTCAGAACCTGGAGGCGTCTGGAGTCCTCCCCTGGAGGAAACACCATGCGTGTGTTTCCAAGAAGGAAAGTCCCAGAGCCTGTCTTGGGGCAGATGAGAGGGCGGCAAAGTGCTGGGAGAAGAAAGTCAGGTCCCCAGAACCCCTCTGAGGGGAGCCCGCCCAGCGCGAGTTGCCGCCACTTCTCTTCCTCGGATTTGCAGGTCTTAGCTTAAGGTCCTCCTTCCCTCCCCAGCCACTGAGCCCGTCCTTGGATTCCTCTCAGCATCCTAACACCTGTCAGCAGCTGATGGTCGGGTGGGGGAGGGATACGTCTTCAACGATGGGGCGAGGGCATCACGTATTCGCGATTCATTCTGTCTGTCCATCCCAGAGGTCCCTCAACTGCACAGAAAGGGGTTCTGGTTTAGAAGTGGGACAGCGATCAGAACAGGCGGAAGTCACGAGAAGAGGGGAAGCGGCGGGGGCGTGGCCTCGACGGCAGACAAGGAGGGGCGGGGCGTGCCGGCTGGACACCGGGGCATGCCGTGTACTCGGCCCGAGGGTAGTAAGCGCAGGCCCAGCCTTCGCAAGTCAGGCCTTGTGAACTTGTCATGTGGGTGTGAACACGGTCAGAGGTGCCCTCCTGACTCTCCGAACATATTCTTCCCTTGCTGCCCCGGTCGCCGGCTACCTAAGTCCTTGCCTCTGTGTCTCGATCTACCCCGGAAAACAGTTATAGCTTAGGATAGAGCTGAAAAAGCAAAACTAATATTTTTACAGTATTTTCGCTGTTTTTTCCCCCAGAGACAGGGTCTTTGTCACCCAGGCTGGAGTGCAGTGGCACCATCATAGCTCACAGCAGCCTCGAACTCCTGGACTCAAGCCATCCTCCCGCCTCAGCCTCCCAAAGTGCTGGAGCATAGGTGCGAGCCACTGCGCTTGGCCTTAGTATTTTCACTCTTGATGATGAAACATATGAATGTATCACCTTGGTTCTGAGGCAATAGGGTCAACCAAGTAACATAAAAACCAAAGAACATAAAAAGTAAAGGGTTCCAGAATTTGAGGCCATATCCTTTATTCCAACCACCATGGACAGCTGCCCACCTGCAGGGCGGCTCTTCAAATCCTTGGGAGGGTCTCCAAACCCACCACTGGCTTTTCTGGAAGGTCCCACCCAAGAAACTTGCCCCTGAATCAAATGGTGAAGATCAGGACAGAAAGAGAAATCTGGAAGCCTAGAAGAGGACAAAAAGAAAATGACCAGGCCGTAGAGGGACCTAACTTGCCAACTTTTAAACCCACTCTCTGAGGTCTAGTGAGATCCACACCTCAGGGTACTGGGGCTGGTTCGCCCTGGCCTGAGGTGACTTCCTGTTTTTGAAAAGAAGAGGTGGGTGGATGCTGAGAGACACGTTCTGGGCAGTTGGCTTTGCCAAAACAGTCCTCTCTCGACGGCGGCGTCACTGAGCACATACGGTGAGACGGGAACATTCCCCAGATGAGGCGCTGTAGCATGGCGCGGGCCACGCTCTCAGGACAGGGGAAGACGCCAACTCAGGCGCTGGGCTCCGGGGCCTGAAAAGGGAGATGACGGGCCCTTGGCGAACTCATGGGGTCACCAGCTTCTGTTGCCTTTTTTCAGCAGGAAACAAAGAAACCAGTGCTGAAAGAGGGTGGCTGAAAATCACAGAGACACAAGCTGGCTGTCGCCGCCGGGGGCTCCTTTCCGCCCTCATTCCCCGTTTAGTCCCAGCAAGAGAGCTCCCGCGCGTGGTGGCTCATCGGCGGGTGCCGTGGACTAGGTGATGTTCAGTAGGGCAACAGCCCACGCTGGATTTTCTGGGCAAGACTCAATTTCAGAGTGCCCGTCCGAGTGTTTGCAGAAATGGAAGCTGGCTGTGAGGCCACGCGTCCTGTTTCAACAGCAGAGTGAGGTCATCACAACCACGGACAGCACAGGACGCGTGAGGGGGACCTGGCTTGGCAGCCGGTGCCCCGCCCTCTGACCACTCTGCATCCCACCGGCCCCTGCCTGCCCTTCACCCAGCAGGCATCCTTTGGTGACTCGTGGCCACTAGCACACGCCCGACGTGTTCATCCGCCGGTGTTCCCCCACTTTAGCCCGAAACCAGCAAAGCGCTCAATAAATAGTAGTTCTTGCGAGTGAGGCAATGTCGGGATCTATTATTTATGTTTTCCCAGCCCCAGCTTCTTATGACTAGGGTCCATGTCTTACAGTCTGCAACTCCTCGGTGTCTTGTACACAGTAGGTGCTTTAATAAACGTGCACTGACAGATCGAGTCCAGTCGGTTCTGTCTCTGGATGCAAGAAGAGGAGTGAAGGACGGGACCCCAGAGGGCGGGAGGCCTTGCACCGGGGGATGCTGAGTATTCTGGGAATGCACCTGCCATCAGGACCCCACCTTCGCCCGTACCCTTGCCTGGCCCGGCCCTGCCCATAACACGCTGTGTGGCTGCAGTGGTCCTCCTCGAATGACTTCCCTTTTCCTCTAACACTGTTTGCAGAGCTTTCTCACCCTGCATTCAGGGTTACCTGGCTGCCACATGGTTTCCCGGCTTTCCTGCACCTGAGTCTACCAGCCCCACTCACTCCTGCCCCCAGTTTAAGGGCACAGAACCCCTGTTTTTTATCTAGGAACGCACACTAGCTGCAACTCTCTTTCCCCAGGGGTGAGTTTCTTTGACTAGGAAAGCATACAGATCTGAGAGTGGGATGGAGAATAAGAGTGGAGAAGAGTGTCAAAGGCCCAGTTATCTTACTTTTTTGTGATGCCTAACAGTCGCAGGTGTTTATTATGAACCCACTGCACTTGGCAGCCACTCCGAGGATGGCACGCAAATGTTTCCATTGCCATCTCCCAGCAGAAGGCGAAGGCACAGAAAGCTCAGCTCTCGGGAAGCTGCAGGCCCAGTCCTCCCTCCTGGGCCTGCTTCCTCATGTGGAGTCACCGTGCAGGTGCTGTGGACATAGTCCCACCACGCCCAGGATTTGGGAGCAGAGAGACCTGAGGATGAATTATGCCACTGCTAACATTGTGACCTTGAAAAGTTTATTTACACTCTCTAAGCCTCAGTCTTTCTCGGGTGAAAACGAGAAAAAACATCTAACTCACAGCGGTTGTGTGTGTGATATTTAAATGAGATAGCAAACACAAAATGCCTGGTCTGTGCGTAGGCATTGCAGATGTTCGATAACGCAAACCTTAGCTTGCAAAACTTCTGTTTTTCTTTTTTCTAGAATGCCAGGCACTGGCTCAGCTGAGGTTTCAAAACTAATGCTATCAGCCACCAACAAGGAGGAGGAAGAGGACAAACAAGAAGAAGAAAAAGAACAATTAAAAGTAGTTACTTTATTGAACTCAATAATTATGGTAACAGCAAGGTAGCCGTTATCTGGATGGATGGAGAGTCGTTAACCAGAGCTTGATGCGGCAGGTTCTGCAACAGAGACGTGCGGGAGGGAGGGAGGCCGGCCCTCTGCAGAGGAAGGCCTCACACAGCAACATTCGAAATGGGTCTCTACGGATGAGTAAGAGTCCAACAAGGAAGGGAAGCAGCATTTTAAGCGGAAGGATTCACACAGGCCAAGGCAACACCCTCACGCCCGTGTGGGCTGCAGCGTGGACCGCACAGGCAGTGCGGGGAAAGAGACTGAGAGGGCAGGAGAGGCCGGACCACCGAGGGCTCGGCTTGCCTGGCTGAGGAGTGGGACTTTGTCTCAGGGGCCTCAGAGATTCCCAGCGGCGGGCGGGGGGGACATGACCAGATTTACTTCAGAAGGACGACTCAGGTGGCTGCGTGGGGGACACAGAAGACGGAAAATTGCAGCCAGGAGACAATGAGTAGTGACTCCCAACAGGAAAGTCACATGGGTGGACTGCACCACGTGGCAAAGGGCTGGAATCTTCAAAGCCAGAGGTGAACCCCAGAGTCACTAAAATCCAAAACAGGAGTTGGTTCCTTAGCCTGGTCTGTTCCTCCAGCTCTGTGCAGGGTCACCACAAGCCCTATCTCTGCTTCCCAGCTGCGTTCCAGTCCCAGAGATAAAGGTGAGTGATCCAAAGGAAAGGCCCCACACCAAAGGGAATATTTATTTTAAGCAGTTTGACGTCTGTAGGAAGGGGAAAACCTCCAAGGCCTGAATGGGGAACCGTGACATTCACAGAGCCCGGCCATTGTGTAAAGAGAAAAATTCCTCAAGATTGTGTTTGTCCAAGAAATCAGACAGTTTATGGTCCCCAAGTCAAAACACTCAAGGATTGGAAGCCAGAGTTTCCTGGGCTGAGCCCAGTTACTAAATAAAAAGAAAAGGAAAGAGCAATTAGATGCCGTGAATTGTTGGTGAGCTGGTGGCGTTGGTTGCCAAGGCTCTAATCCAGCAGATGCGTGGGTTTGCCAGCCCTCACCTACCCACCGCCCCCCAGCTCTCCCTGCCTGGCACAGTGAGGTCTGCCCATGGCTCCAAACACCCCAGCGCTGGGGACCCCAGGGAGGCTGAGAGCCCAGCAGAGTCATGTAAACCAGCCTAGTTCGTGCTGGGCTCTTCCCGGAGATCAAAAGAAACCCCTCTGTCTTGCTAATTGCAGTAAAATCTTCGCTGGTGTCCTGCAAAGAATGACCAACAGAAGGAGCGTGCCAGGCCTTCATGCTTACTGGAAAAGTTGACGGGGTGGGAGACTTTATCACCTACCTGGGAAAGCCACCCCAGTGAGAACAGCAGGAAGGAAAAGTGGAAGAGAGAGAGAGAAAAAACATGGGGAGCCCGCCCTGTTCCCCTTTCCACACCCCCTGGCTCCTGCACCCCCAGCGCTGAGCAGTCTCCGCGGCGGCGGGCTGTAAGAACACCCTCGTGGCCGGGGCTCTTATCAGGACCACCCTCTGAGGGAAGAAATAGGGACAGAGATGAGGAAAGAGCGCTGCTGACACTGCAATGGCCCATCTGTGCTCCAAGGTGCCGAACGTGACCCGTTTGCAGTAAGTTAGAATCCAGCTGCCTCCTGCCCAGGGGAGAAAAATACGCCCTCTGGGCAGGCCATATGTGTTTGGGGTTGCCCAGTGACCCTGGACGCTGTTCAGATGTCTCCCACATGACCACACCTCCGTGGCCTTCAGAGAAGTGCTCTCTCCGAACTGGGGTTACTGATGGAGTGGCACGGTACTGGGGGCTCGAACATTCTCCAGGATTTAAGTCCTCAAGATTGCATTTGTGGACAGATCCCGAAAGGGCACAAGAATGTAAAGTCGAGCTCAGCATTCAGAGTCATGACAAACTCAGAGGGAGATGTGAAACGTCTTCTTAAAGACAAGAAGCAAAAACATTTCATAAACAAATGAAAGAGAAAAAAACCCCAGCCAAAATCTGCAAACTATGAACTGTATTTCTGTTTATTTCGAAAAAGCAGATGGACTTGACTTTTTTAAATAAGTTAGACAATTAATTTTTTAAGTCCTTTTTAAGGAATGCTCCATTTTCACAACTGCCAGTAGAACTGGGTGTTTTCTGTAGTGCAGTCTGAGTCTTCCACCGCCCCGGCAGCGCTGCGTGATCACCCACACTGCGCGGCAGAAAACAGAATGTGCTGTTAGACCGCACTGATGCCATCAAAGTGTTTGTGGGGTGCAGAATTGATATTCGGCTCAGGCAGTGGGGCAGGGCACAGGGTTGGGTGTTGTTCTGAAACTGGCCCCAGGGCACCCTGCGTCTAAACACACCTCATGTGCTTGAGGCTGGTCTCAGCACCCACTGGCTGGGGACCAGGGTCTCCCGAGTCGAAGGGAAAGGGAGCGCCGCGCCCCCTCCCTGCTTTGCTCCCCGACCCTCCCTCTCTTGCCCCTACTCCTCATTTTTTTTTCAGCACAGAAAGTGTTGTAACTAGATCACGTGAAGACATCAGGCACTGAGCTAGCCACCCCTCTGTGTACAACAGAGAGGAAGGATCCAGGCCGGGGCTCCGGAGAGGGGCAGTGACCGTGAGGCGGGAAGGCTAGGACCGGCGTGCGGGGCTGGGGACACGGGCAGGCTTTTTGTGTGCACCTCTCGCTCCCCTCCTTGGCCCTGATCACTTCACACAGGGCCAGGGAGGGGCCGACTTACCAGCATGGGAGTCCTGCGGGGTGAGGTGAGACAGCCAGGGAAGACGGAAGCCGACTGCGTTTGATCCTCAGCCCCGCTGCTGCTCAGCAAAAGTTGAAGATCCATTGAAAGACCCCTGGGCTGACAGCAAAAGAGCTAGAACGTCAACATGGCCACTCTAGTAGACGGGTGACATTTACGTCACATTACCCCTCAGTACACTGTAAAACAGGGATGAGCAAAAGAGAACGCTGAGCTGAAATGGAGGTTTCTGCATTTAGAGACGGTCAGAAAACTTTTGCCAGGTGATTTCCAGAACCAGTGGGATGGGAGGTGTTCTCTTTCCAGCAGGGCAGCTCTCTTCCACACTTAGTGCGTGCCTGAGGGGACAGAGAGACAGGCGGTCATCACACTGCTGTGCACCATTCACAGACAAAGGCTCCCGGGGCCTCTGACGATTCTCTAAGAGCTCTGGCGGTGCAAGCCCAGGCCAGGACCACAGGGGGCTGGCTGCAGGGGCCAGCACTGGGGTCAGGCCAGAGGTCCTGGTGAGCATCGGATGGCAACCAAGACAGGTAGGCTTTCTTCTTGAAAGCTTCCAGCAAAGCTGCCCAATTTGGAAACTCAGATTTGACAAATAAGCTAAAGAAAAATTAGTCCCAATTATTTTCCAGGGCGTCCGTGCTCTGTCCTATTAGCATTAACCAGAGTCAGACGTTTGTTTTATTCTGTTGGTGGAGAGACAGGCTTTAAAACACCCCCTTGACGAGGTTAAGGCTGCTGATTCTGAGAATGATATACTGTCCCCAAAGTTGTGTGTGAGTGCCTTTGCTGTTTTTTTTTTTTTATTTTGGTTTAAGGTAGCTTTATAGTTCTGTTTTGTATTTTAAAATACAAGTGCCTTGAGCACAGAAAGGAAACAACACACGTTGCAATAACCTTGACTTCAGAGAAGTCCTCTCATTCTCGTAGGGAAGGAATTTTGTTTTGTGGAAGCTGTTTTGTCATAACGACAAAAGTCTCAGCAGTTTGGATTTCAGCCTTGGAGCTTTTCTTTTCATCGTGTGTAATTTCAACTTGTGCTGAGGGTTTGGGGCCTGGAGCCTGGTGAGTGCAGCTCAATGGCGCCCCCTAAAGGCCAACGGGGGATGTACAGTGAAAGAGGCTACAGTGAGGACCCTCAGGCCCTCCCTATGTGACCGGCCAGGACAAGTCAGTACCTAGGCCCCAAGGCAGGGTCAGAGCACAGCAAAACCAAGGAGCTGCGTTGCTGACCCAGCTCTGAACCAACAAGCAGTTCATGTATGTGCCCACATAGTTGAGAAGAGATTGGACTTTGTCACAAAACAGGCCACAGGCACAGACAAGTTACTTAACGTCTCTGACTCAGTTTCCCTTTCTACCTAATATAGGATACAAAGTAATTTTTTCATTGCTTACTATATGGGAATCTGTGTTTTAAGTGCGTAGCATGTGTTCACCCATTTCATCCTCACAGCACCCCTCTGGTTTGTGTGCTATTGTTACCCACTTTGTACAAATGAGAAAACTAAGGCCCAGGGCAGTCAGGAAGCTTCACAGCTAATAATTGGGAAAATTAGGTTTGGACCTAGGTGGTGTGGCCCGGAGCCCGGATGCAACCACAGCGCACACTGCCTCCCGTATTTACCTGGCGGGGCCACTGAGAGGACTGGAAAGAGAAGTGTCAACTGCCTCGCCCTGGGACTGGCACGGAATAAATGCTCAAAAAATAGCAGCTCTAACTAGGTCCCATTCTTGGTCTACCACGTCCATCAAGGGTACCACAGATGCAGGGAGTCCGTGAACAGAGGTGACTGATGGGACGCTTACTGCACGTAAAGAAAATCGGTAACTCCTGCGTGTCTGGCTTATTTCACTGAGCATCATACCTTCCAGGCTCATCCATGTTGTGGCATGTGGTGGTATTTCTTTCTTTTTTAAAATTGAGCAGTATTTCATGGTATGCAGATACCACTTTCTCTTCAGTCCTCTGTCTGCAGACATTTAGGTGGTTTCCACACCTTAGCTACTGTCAATAGCGCTGCAGTGAACATGAGTGCTAATATTTCTTTAAGATCTTGATTTCAATTCTTTCCTACAGAGCCCCAGAAGTGGGGTGCTGAATCATACGTTGGTGCTATTGCTAAGTTTTTGAGGAACCGCCACAGTGTTTTCCACAGCGGTTATACCATTTTACACTCCAGACTGTGCAAGGGTTCCAACTTTTCCACATCCTCACCAATGCTTGTTATCTTTTGGGGTTTTTTTTTGACAACAGCCACCCTAACAGATGTGAGGTGATATCCCATTGTAAGGAAGTATGTTATGAAAAGGAAATGTCAAATTATTGCATAAAGAAACCAGTACATATAATAGTATTTGGACACTTGGTATATTATATAAAAATATGGATGAATCCAAAAAATCAATTAATTCTTACTATAAATTCTTGGTATTCTTATTATTTATATTAACCTGTGACAATAGAAAAATTTAGTTCAGAAAACACTTCCCAACTGTATCTGTTACACACACGCACACGCGCACGCACATAAATGTTGCTATGAGGAGAAACTCCCGTGCACTGTATTTTAAAGAAAAGGACAGGTGAGTCGGCTGCAAGTGGAGAGAGGCCAGAAGTTGTCTTCTATGGAGAGAGGGATCCTGAAACATACCTTCCAGAGAGAGGCGTAATTTAGGGGCGTTTCTTTCGAGAAGCCAGGGCTGCCGCGTGCAGTCAGCGAGCACGGGGAGTCTGCGTGGACCCTGCCAGGCGCGGGCCCCTCCGCGGCAGCCCGAGCGCTCCAGCTCTGCGCCTGCAGAGACCCCTTCTGCCCAAACGCTGGCGGTGCAACGCAGCAACCCCTGCGGGCTTCTCCCGAGGATGCCGGGGAAGAGGTGGGGACCAGACCCAGGCCGGGGCCTGGGGAGCCCCTCCACTGTCGGGCAGTCCGAGCGCCGCTGTGCCCCTGCGTGCACACCCGGACCCCCGCGTCGCTCGGCAAACTCTTCCCAGGCTGCCGCTGGGCAGCGGGCACTGTGCCGAGGGCTGCTGGGGACGGGGGTGGCACGCGCTGCCCTTGTTTCTGGGGGCCGCTCAGAGCCAGCTGCAGGAGAGAGCCGGGCACACGTGACTATAATGGGGGGAAGGGGAGAGGCGGGGGGGGGTGTCACACAGAGGGACAGGGACGCCACGCCGTTTTAGGAGCTCCCAGAGTCATCCCGGAAGAGGAGCTATTTGAGCAGGGTGGGACCGTCCCCTACACGGAGCAGGTGGGCAGAGAGGACAGTGGGAGCCGCAGGGGCCGGCACAGGGGGACATTTGGTGGAAGGTGGGGGAGCCAGGCCGGAAAGGGCCCGTGTGCCCCGCGGAGAGTTTGCGGTTAGTTCGTCCTGGAGGCAGCGCGCGGCCTCTGGTTCTCCCCACGAGGAAGATGCTGGGCTGACCCGGCTGCACCAGAATGTGCACACGTGGCCTGGGGTCAAGACACAGGGACAGTGACAGGGCAGGGGCCTCCCAACGGGCTAGTTTTCTGTCTGAATGTCATTTATCAGCTCTCTCTTGAGGACAAGAAGATGGCGTTATGACCAGAGAGGCTGTGCGGAGGCCTGTATTAATTTCTAATTAGAAGCCCAAAATCACTGCAAAGAAAAGCCTCTAGTACCCCACACCCCACAGGACTTCTGAGGACTCTGGAATCCACCTCGGAGGTGGTTTGCAGCAAAACAGGGTAAAGGATGAGGAAAAAACAAATAGGTTGAGAAAAAAGGCATTCCTAAATTCTCCTATAGGGCACATACGGTTTTTAAGGCAGGTAAATCGCATCAGCCCAGCCACAATGGTGACCCTTGCGATGCAAGAGGTGCCAGCAGGGCCAGTAAAGAGATGGCACGAGTCCCAGGCCTAGACATTTAGCATTTCTCTGATCTTTAAATGTACATCAAAACAGTGGTCACTGTAAGACCCAAATGGAATCAGAAGCCGGAGTCCCAGCTCTGCCAGGGCCTGGCCACAGGGGCTCTGGCAAGCCTCTGCCCTGGAAAGCCACTGGGGCTGCCCGGGGCTGCCCTGGGCTCTGGGCTCAGCCTCCTGTCATCTGGGCAGCCCAGGTACATAGAAGAAGAGTGAAAAGTCCATTTGGCAAAAAGAACCAAATGGAGGGATTCTCTGCTCGTCCAGGAAGCAACACCGTTGTCCTGAAAACTGCTGTAGTTGGTGAAGCAATCTGGGGCCTCACTGATGTCGGCCCCTGGAGCACCTTCCCCCGCACAAGCTCAGTGGCAGAAAGTGGATGGTCTCAAAAGCTCCTGTTACCATGCAAGGGCTGCAAGTTGGGTCCTGTGACCCCTCCCTGGGTCCCCACCCCTCTGAGCTCTTTCGTAATCCTGGCTGCCTGGGGCCAGGGACAGCTTTTTTTCTGCAAAGGAGTAGGAAACGGGGCTCCCTGAGATCCTGGAGGGGTCCAGCCTCAAAGCATTCTGCCAGGCCAGGAACAGGTGGACTGTCTGTCTGTGAGGAGTCGAGTGGAGAGCAGGCTAGTGTAGTGAAGACCGGTGAGACACGTGTGTCAGCAGGCAAGTGAACACGAGGAAAACATAATTCCTGACACTCTCACTGTTTTTTCTGTGAAATGGGAATCAGAAGAGCTGTCAGAATCAGAAATAGCAAAAGGCAGCTTGAAGGGAGGGCGGAAGGTTTGAACTAGGCAAGGAGAGTCCTGGAAGAAGAGGCTGACCTAGCCCACGAGAAACCGAATTCTAGCTGAGTTAAAAGACCATGAATTTTAGTTGTAAAATTGTAGTTTAAAAAAAAAATCATAGTTTAAAAAATAGCCAACATGGTTGTGTGATTTGTTTTGTCACTACTCTGCTTCCCAAGGTATAAGATCAAACACAATGACTTGTACCACTGAACCAGGCTTGGGGGTTCTTTGGGCGTGTGTGAAATTTATTCACTTAACAAGTATTTATTGTTTTTGCAATGTGCTACTCTGACTATACGGGGTGAACAAAATCAATACAGACCCTGCTTTTATGGCACAAGGAAACCAAGGGTGCTATTGATGGGAGTGTGGTCACAGGGCACAGGCATGGCAGGGGCAGGGGACCCAAGAAGGAAGTGGAGAGACCAATGGCCAGAGGTGTCTGTGAGATCAAAGTTGAGCCGGGGTTGGGGGAGCTCATAAGAAAACTGAAAGAGCAAGATACCAGTCTGAGAGAAGAACATCGTCTTTGCAGTGGGAAGCAGCCCTTGGTGAGGCCAGGATCCAGGCTGTGCATAGGGCTGGGTAAGAGCAGAGATGCGGGGCCCTGGAGAAGGGGGTCAAGACCGGGGAGCCAGGCCGTGAGGACGGGCCATGTGCTGAGTTATAAAGCTCTGTCAGGACTATGGCAGGAGTTAAGGTGGGGAGGAAGATTTTAAGACAGGTCCAAATTCTCAGCTCATGAGGGATCACAACCTGCAGTTTGTTAGAAGAAAGACAGGGAAGGGTAGTCATTCACTGGATGACTATGGGCTACAATGGAATATGAACTTTTTCTTTATAAAACATCTGGAAAGAGTCGTGGGTGCTGAGAGAATATTCTACTCCAGACCCCGGTGCACTGAGATCAAAAGATGCCATAGCCTCTAGCAAGGAAGCACATTTCCATTACAGCATTTAAGTGGAGGGAGTGGGGTGTTACCCCTGGCTGTCCAGAGACACAGAAACAACAGGATTGGGCGTGGATTAATTTGAAGGAACCGGGTCCCGAGATTGTGGGGACCGGCCCTCTGGATGGCCCGGAGAAGAACTGATGCTGCAGTCTTGAGTCCGAAGGCAAGCTGGAGACAGAACTCCTTCTTCCTCTGGGGACCACGGTCTTTTCTCTTGAGGCCAGGCCGCCTACGGATTGTACAAACACCCCCCCCACCCCGCCACACACACCCCAGTTATGGAGGGTAGTCTGCTTTACCCAAAGTCTACTGATTTAAATGTTAATCACACCTCAGAAACACCTTCACAGTAACATCTAGACTGGAATTCCACCAAGCGCTGCGCACCACAGCCTGGCCAAGTCGACACCTAAAATTCACCATCACGAGGGTCTTCGTAATGGTAGAGGGTGGTGAAGGGCTTGACTGTGGATTGCTAGGCTAGGATGGCGAGGCTTGGGAGGGGAAATAAGAGCGAGGGGAGCCCGGGGTGAAGCAGAGGGAAGAAAGGTTGGGAGGACAGGAGGAAAAAGGAAATTGGCAGAGGGGTGTGGAGAGGGTGCCCGGTGTGCAGTGGCCGGGTGTCAGAAGCAGAAGCAGCAGGGCTGAATGCATATAGCTGACCTCAGACACCTGAACTTCGGCATGAGTTATTTTGGTGCCAAAACTGAACGAGGATTCAAGGCAACATTTGGACTGGCCTTGGGGAAACAAAAAGGCCGTCATGGCTGCCCCTGTGATGTCGCTCCACTCTCCACATCCTCTGACTCCTGGAATCGCTTCCAGATGCTCCATCTGTGGGGAGCGGTCAGGGGCCAGAGCCGGGCAAGCCACGTGTCCAGGGCGCGGCGGTGCTCGGTGCGTGCAGGGTCCGCTCTGCCCGCTGCCTGCGCCGTCGCGCGCTGTGCTGCACGGAACAGAACGAGCCTGCCGCCCAGCCCTGAGCTCGGGGCTACCGCGGACGGTACTTAGGAACAGCCATAAAAGACAGCTGAACACATTCTAAAACAGTGACTAGAACGAGCATCGTACAAGCACATTCTGCTTTTGCCAGGAGCCAAGTTGAGAATCCGGCGCGTTCCTGGTCCGCTTTCAGCGTCCACAAACGTGAGAGCCTGAACCGTCGGCGTGGGCTCTCGAATTTGTTGCCTCCACCACCCGCCGGCATCAACGCCTGCCTTCCCTGTGCCAGACACCGCGGCAGACGCGGGACCCTTGTTTCTCTGGAGGTTCTGGGCCTGACACACGACCCGGCGGCCGCGCGCGCCTGCAGCGTCGGGTCCCCGCCCCGTCGGGTCCCCGCAGTGTCAGTCCAGTCCCGCCAGCCGCGCCCGGAAGGCGTCGGGCGCAGGGACCTCGCCACACTCAGCCGCTGCCTCCCTTTCCCTTCCTCCCACCTGCTTCCCTGCAGTGGAAGCCACCGAAATGCAAAAGCAAATCAATGCCAGAGCTGCGCAGGAGCGACCGAGAACCCGAGGGGCCGCGGATCGTCCCCGCGCTCGGCCGCCCCGCCCACCGAGGCCCGCGGCGAGGGGGTCTCACTCTCGGGCGCCAAGAGCAACAGGCGCTGCCGACCGGAGATCCGTCTGCTTTCCCCTCCCCGCCCTCTGGATCACTCTTCCACCCCCAGCCTAGCAGGGGCGCGCAGCGGCATTCCCGGCGCCGGGTGGGGGCTTCCCTCCTAGAAGGCCTGCGGTTTCTACCGGGAGCAGGACACACAGACTCATCTCTGCGCCCTCTCGCTCCAGGGTCCCTTCCCCGCCCCCGCCCTGGCCCCGGACAATCTGCCAGCCCCCTTGCTTCCCGCTGTCCTCCAAAGGCTGGGTCTCCGGAGGCGAAGGCTGGTGCCGGCGGCCCAAGGGGAGAGGCGGCTGCGGCGAACTGTACCGAATTTAACCACGTCGAAAGCAGAGCAGGAAAAGCAAGGAAAATGAATCTGAATTAGCGGATTCGGGGTTTAATTACCATGCGAAGATGTGTCCCCTCTTTGTCATATTTTCGCTGTGTTGCATCACTTTGTTGACGCAGCCACAGGCTGGAAGGAGAGGTCCTCAGCAGGCTTTCTGTTCCCTCAGTTTACCCTTAAGGGTATTAAGGAAGGCGTCAAGGGAAATACAGAGCTCCCCTGCAACTTGCCTCTCGCTCCCTGCATGCTCCTGGTTTTAACATCCTCCTTTCCACTTCTTCATCCTTAAGTCTTGCAGCGGGCATTAATAAGAAAACCGAGTGCTCGTGATGGTGTGCGCACAGTGGAAATGCTTACCAAGTTTTGTCCTGTGCTTTCCGCTCCGACCCCTTCAGCAGCTCCCCCACCCTAGGACAGTGCCTGGACCCCTCAGCACGGCGGGCAGAGGCCTTTGGCACCTCTGGCCATGCCCTCGCACAAGCCAAGCCCTGCACGGCCGCGATGTCCCCTTCCCAGACCACGTCATGCTGCCGTACACACTTGGCCATAATCACCGTTCCACCAAGGCCACTTGGGAAATCTTGATTCACCCTTCAACTTTCTGCTAAAAGGTCCTGTGAAAATGTTACCAAGAAGGGTTTGATGTGTCTCCAGCTCTGAAAACACTTTTTACTGTACATCGTGCTTTTTCGTTTGCCCCATCCTTCCCACTCCGTGGAGCTCCTGTGGTAAGACCCAGCTTATGTGCATCTTTGAACTCCCAGATTTGTAGAAATAGCATTGCCTGGCGGTGACAGGCACTCACAATCCTTTATTTTTTGATAAATAGATGAATGAATGGCGAGAGAGGTAAATAATAGATATCGGCAAATGATAGGTGTGATACACAGAGAGAAACTGAGGTTCTGGTGCACGACTTTCCTGTACAAGATTACAGGTGTCATCTTTGTGCACCCACTGCCTCTTCGCTAATATCCTTTGTTCCATTTCCAGATGCTTAAACCTCACGCCAACAAGGACCCCTCGCTGTTGTATTCCATCATCCTCTAGCCCCTCAGATAACATTCCCCCACTCTTCCCATCCCTTAGCTCCTACAAAAATCACACATCCTGGGCCTCATGACCACAGGACCCTTGACTGGGTGGGGGTGGAAGAATGGCAGAGAAGGAATTCACACTGTGGTATCACTTACTAATACTTATCCTCTCTCATTTAGTATTTGGAATTTCAGCAAAGTCTTTATTGTCTTAACTCCAGGGAGTGAGGGTTGTGAAACACAGTTCCTCTGCCAGGGGATTTATTTGTAGAGCAAAAGGGAGATTTTGAAGCTCTTTAATTACCCATGGATTTTATACTTCTTGTATCACGGCACCAAAATAACTGCTTTATCCAAAGCTAAAGCAGACCCATGAGGGTCCCTGCCCCTAACAGAGGCCCTGGAAGACTCAAGGTCTCTGAAATCCTCATTCGGAATCTGCAGAGAAAGTCTGAGAAGTGGGGGCAAGTGGAGAACAGAGCAGAGAGATAAGGGAAAAAGGGAGGAAGTGAGAAAAGAAAAGGAGGAAAAAAGAAATCCCTTGGGAGTGTTCGATGCGTTTGACGTTTCTCCTGCTCATGCTTAATCCATGGGCAGAAAGCCTTTACAGGATATGTGGGTTCTGATGGAAACAGGAAACTTGTGAGGAAGTCTCTAGAAGAGGAAGGAATGTTTCAGAAGATAAATGAATATTCTATAAACCCAGAGAGGGTGCTTGGTTGGGCGTAAGCTAAGACAAACAGGAACACCAAAGGATTCTCAGAACATAAAGAGCGTGGCAGACCAATGCCAATGGGGACCTCAGAGGCTGTTGTCTTTCCTGCCGCTACAAAGAACACTAAGACAATTGTCTACATGAATAAGCCGCCTCCAAATTGCTTTTTGCTTAAACACTTAACGTTTCAGGCAAACAGTATCTAATATCATTATAACATATATGAATCAATTCCTCACCTCCCTCGATAAGCATAGAGAGTCTCTACCACAGTGTCAGCTCCTCTCTGCTAGGAAACAATGTCTGACTGCCCAAGACTAGGGTAGGGGCCCCTCCTATGTGCTCCCACAGATTCCAGGATTATGTTATAAAATAAACTTCCCAGCAATCACCTGATTGCTTATCTGAAATCCCTTCCTATGTACACCCAAATAGGGCAGAGAGGAGGCCCTGTTTCCTCTGACATCCAGAGCTAAGCACAATACCTGGCACATGACGGACATTCATTTGCCCTCTGTCGACCTGGCGTGAAGCAGACTTTCAATTAATAGCTGTTGAATTGAAGCAAATATCGGCCCCATTTAAAAAGCAGAGCAAGTGCAGGCGCAGTGCCTGCTGGATGCCAGCGCTGATCTGTGTATGCACTGTTAATACACTGACTCAGTTCATCTTCACAGCGCCCCTGCGAGGTGTGTGCTGGTACTTTCCAGACCAGAACTGAGACACGAACAGGTGGGGGGTTTGCCCAAGGACACCAGGGAGCAAGTGGAGCACAGAGGCTGCAGACCCAGGCAGTCTGGCCGCACAGTCCAGGTTCTCAGCCACTGTGCAACATTGCCTCTCGTAACTTCTAAAAACTTCCAATTCGACATACAATTACTCCACGCCGACTATTCCAGATCTGGAAATAGAAAAACATGAACAAGCCATGGCTCCCCTTAAAACTGCGCAGGGACACCGGATGTTAAGCTGGGTCAGGGCTACCCACAGCATTCATAAGTTGAGTTGTTCTCTGCCAATCTCCTTGGACAGTGCCGAGAGCATGCCTCACAGTGCACTAGCAAAAAAGGCTTTGTGGACCTTAAGTGCTACAGAGACCCCTTATTCATTCAGATTTTTCCCGCTATTTAAAATTTCTGTTTTTTCCAACATTGTGCTGAAATCAGCCTTATCATAATACGTGAAAAAAATGAATAGTATTAATATAATCCCCAAGTTACAGGAAGAAAATGATTCTGCCATTTCAGGAGTGCAAGGGTATATTAAAACCATTTGATATGGAAATTTCAAATAGATTTTCAATTTATAAAATCTTCCCTGATGCAGGTCCCCTCAGGCACTAAACTAACAGCACTGTGGCAGCTGAGCTCTGAGTGACAGGTCTGTCCTTAGCATTTGCAGAGTCCGGGTCAAAAGCACAAATGGAGGCCAATGCAGCACATGTCTAACTGTTTAAAAGTTTCAATCAGGCTAACAAATTGGTAAATTGATATGTTTCTATCCTCTTTGATAAATAAACCTTTGCAATTACAGAATTTCATAAAGCATGTGTAATGTTATGGCCCTTATAGTATTGAAGATGAGAAAAATATGAAAGACTGATAGAATTTAATTCTATTTTGAAGACTTGATTGTTTTCATAATGGACCAACAATGTTTGGGTGAGAATAAAATAAAGACAAATATAAATAATAAATCTTGATATATGTATCCCATAAACTCTATTTCTCATGCCCATGTTTTGGCCAAGTCATTAATTACTTTGCTGTAATCAGGCTTTTCACATAATTTATGTCCTGTTGAGAGTACTAATTTAAAGATAAAATGTTAGTGTACTCAAAGTATGAACATTTTGAATATATATTATCAAAAACCTAAATTAAAGTGAATGTTAAAGGTGAAAATTAAAATTATTCAAATATGCTTTCAGAATTATTTTTCTTTGAAAATACTCAAAATTATTTATCAAAATTAAAAGGGCAAGTAAAAATATCAACAATAACATAAAATTTTAAATCAAAAACTGATTATAATAGCTAAAATTTTTGTTTAATATTTTAAAAATTTAGGTATTTTAAAAAGATTTTATAAAAGAGAAACTAATTGGAATTCTAACATTCAATTTCTTTCTAACTCCATGTGTAAAGAATAATTACCACACTTCATTTATGTGCAGACCTTCACATGCACAAACATAAGAGCAATGTGAATTGTTCAACATTGCAAAATGTTCCTCAGGACCATGTGCAACTGTTGCAAGTGCAAATGTGTGAGTTTCCCCTTAACCACACATCGAAACACTAAGACAAGCAAGAAAATGGACTAGACTTCTTCAGGCGGGTCTGTCCTGTACTCACGCCATCTGAAAGGGAGGACTTCAAAAGCTAATGACTGCTTCTTTTCTTTTACTAAAATCAATCTTCTCCACTCGCACCCACTTGCCCTCTCTTGTGTTTGCAGCACCCCCAGGCCCACAGGGCGCGTGAACCCAGCGTACAGAATGGCCCCGGGACCTGTGTGGCACCAGTCATGAGAGTACATAGGTGTGGGGGAGAAAATAAGCTCCTTTTCTTTTCTTTCTAGAGAGTTTGCAGCCTCACTTTTGATTTCCTCTTTTAACTTAGAGATAATCATGTCATAGCATTATTAATAATTTCCCAGGAAGTAAGTGTTCTGCATATATTTTATTATTTACCTTTAATTATAATGGATTATGATCTTGATGTAATCTTCCAAAAAATTGTCTTCTTAATTTGCCAAGGATTTTAAGTACATGATTTATTTTTATAAATGTTCCTTGGATAGATAAAAAAAGTATGTATTTTTTAATTAAAATATGAAAGATGTATACATAATTGAATCTCATATACATCTATGTGTATATATCTAATATATACATAGATGTATAATTAAATTGCATTTATTGATGATATCATTCAATTTATCTATAACCCTTCTTGTTTTTGTCTGTGTGATATTGCATACATTGTAGTTTTCTCCTATAATTTCATTTTTTTTAAGTTTTACCATTTTGTTTTTTTGTTTGGCCTTACATATATATGGTTGGATGCAATACATTTATATCTTATATATCTTCATAAATTCTGCTTTCCACCTTTACATAACTGGTCTTCTTTTATTCTTTCGAGTACCTTTAAATGTAAATTTTTATAAGATTAATTTTTCCCCTTCTACTTTCTTTTTGTTAGCATTTACCTCATGTAATGCTTAGCTTATTCATCCCTTTATTTTAAACTAATCATTTTCACTTTGGTTTTCTAAGGCTGTAGGCCCCAACTCCCAGGCCCGGGACCAGTACTGGTCTGTGGCCTGTTAGGAACTGGGCCGCACAGCGGGAGGTGAACGGCAAGTGAGGGAAGCTTCATCTGTATTTACAGCTGTTCCCCATCACTCGCATCATCACCTGAGCTCCGCCTCCTGTCAGATCAGCGGTGGCATTAGATTCACAGAGGAGCACAAACCCTGCTGCAAACTGCACGTGCGAGGGGTCTAGGTTACACTCCTTATGACTCCAATGCCTGATGATCCGGGGTGGAGCTGAGGTGGTGATGTCAGCGCTGGGGAGCAGCTGCAGATACAGATGATCGTTAGCAGAGAGGTTTGACTGCACAATAAATGCAATGTGCTTGAATCATCCCAAAACCATCCCCACCCTGGTCCGTGGAAAAATTGTCTTCCGTGAAACCAGTCTCTGGTGCCAAAAAGGTTGGGGACCACTGTTCTAAGGCACGGCGTATAACTGAGTTGTGTTTTTTAAATTGTAGTCTGATAGTCTCTGTTTTTAATAAGACAATTCAATCCATCCATAATTATTGCAGCAATAAGAATCAGGAGAAG